>VXAZ01001514.1:380558-419983 GCA_013399875.1 Gymnorhina tibicen | reverse complement strand
CCTCGCCCCCCCTCCCCCGCAGCGGCCAATCCGCGCCGGCGGAACCTCCGCGCCCCGCCCCGGCGGCGGGGGCGCCGCTCCCATCCCCGCGCTCATCCCCGCGCTCATCCCCGCCGCACCGGGCAGTCCCCGGCCGCGCCGCCCCCGCTGCCCCCCGCGGAGGCGGCACCCAAAAGGAGCAGAAATCCTGCGCTGCGCTGCCTCACGCATCACCTTGCGCCTGCCCTCAGCCCGTCTCCCGGCGCACCGGGCAGCCCTTGTGCAGCGCCGTTCCTCCAGCCACGCCGCGGCCGTGGCAACCCTGCCAGCTTTGTGACTGACGCCAAGAGGGGTTCACTTTGCTTCAGCTGTGGTCCACACTGGAGTATGAAATAATTTTTCCAGATCTGAACTGGTTGCTAGCCTGGCAGCAGCACCTCTGTTGCATCTCTGTATCAGTTCTCACCTTGCTTTTTTGGAAATGTTACCACATGTGCCCCATCCAGAACAGCACCCTGGGGAGGCTGCCACTGCCCCATGAGCCACAGGTGCATTGAGGGTGTAGAAACCCAAAGGGCCTTTGCTGGGCCTTCCACCTACTGCCATCAGGGGACGGTAAAAGCAGAGCACAAATGCCTGCTGGTGCAGCAGGGCAAGGGTGCTGCTCCCGGTGCAGCTCAGGCAGTCCTTCACCTCTTGCATAGACGTGCAGGACCGGCAGAAGTTCAGAAGAGTCATCCAGACAAATTGATGGGGAGAGAGAAAACCCATTACAAAATCCCACATCTGACCACTTAGAACCTGAACTCGGCCTCCTAATGCTTAAAGGTTGTAAAAAACACTAGGGTGGGCGAAAAACTATTTAAAGAAATGGTACATAACTATGTAGAAGAGCAATGAAATGTGCACAGGGCTCCCACAGGGTATGGCTAAAAGACAGAAGCAGGAGGGGGCCACAAGCTGAGCCACAAGATACGATGGTGCAACACCCCAGTTCAGGTTCCAAGGTCTGCAAGGCTCCTCCTGGCCTCCTGCAGCGGGTGTAACATGGCCGTGGGCACGAGTAGGGCTGTGGGAGGAGGAAGTGCACGATGGCTGGTCAGATAAATGCCCCTGCCCACTCCTTGTTCCTTTAGCTTTTTAAACGGCAATACAAAATTACTTCTGCACTTCACCTCTGCAGACAGAGGTGCTCCCGCAGGGTTTGCTCACAAGCAGTCAAGTGAAATGGTTGCTTCTGGGTGAAGGGGAGGGGGCAGAGGACACCCCATAATCAGGATTGGCGTTGCCCCCAAGCACCGTGTTCCCCACTGCATGGTGCAGAACCTCTCCCCTCCAGCACTGCCTGCACTTCACTGTCCCCAGGCTGCTCTGGTTACCTCCATCACAACGTGGCTTAGTGCCATGGAGTGGTGGAGCGGCTCAGACACTGAGATTTCCCAGATGCAAGCTTAGGAAAGTCATAATGTTCCTGGACAAGCAGGTCTAGAGCAGCTGTCCTCACCATGGTGGCCTCAAGCAGCTGAGCACAGCACTGCTGCTGAGCCCTGGGGAACAGCTCCACAGGCGAGGCTCACCCTGATGCCTCCCTGGGCTCTCGCTGATGGATGCTCAGCTGTGGGACCCAGGGCCACTGTGGCACTGAAGATGCCAGAGATGCAGCGAGATGAAGCCAATGGCTGCACGCAACAAAGCGTTTCTACCCCACAGAGCTCAGTGCCACAGGACACTGCAGGTGTCCCCAGCAGCTCACTAGGGCAGGGCAGGATGGGATGCCTGCATGCAGAGCAAGCTTCTTCAGAATTAATCAATGAAAAACTGTGTTTGTGTGCATGGCAGGAAAGCATGCAGTGCTGGCTTTAAGAAAGGACTTTACACTTCAGGTTTTAAGAAATTAGGATCATGTCCACATCTTCTACTGCTCCTTGTGCCATCAGATGGGAATGACAAGGAGGGACTGGGGCCAGATTGAAGCTGAGATAGGGGATTGCTGCACCAAAGAAGGGCAGAAAGCCTTGTAAAAAAGGGCAGGTGGCCAGTGTCTCCCACATGAGAGCAAAAGGACAGGAATTCCATCTTGGCTACCCACCCTGTGGCACCTCTGAGATCACTTCATCAGTGAGACGTGCTCAGTACCTGTAACACAACCATGACTAATTACTGTTCCATCCCAGCTGCAAACCTCCTTCCCACTGCGGTTCCCAGCCTGGGATGGCCTGGTTAGGTTGCAGGGATCATGCAGTGGCCACCCAGTGAGGCCTCTCCACTGCCATGGGCCTTCTCCAAAACCATGTCTGGGCCACGGTCAGTCAGGAGCCCCGTGTCTGGAAGAGGCTGAGTGGGAGGAGGAAAGCACCAGGGAACTGAACAAGCAGAGTTTGTCACCCCAGCTGCTCACACCTGCTCTGCTCCAGACACATCTCCTTTCGCTCTGTCCTGGGATGGGGGCAGGCAAGGACATGGGCATTCACTCAGGGAGGAAGTGCAGAAGCAAAGGCCAAGAGCTGTTAGGGAAAAATGCTTTAATAAGGAGCTGAGTGAACAATAAAGAGAAGCATTTAATTTGCTTTTTTTCCCCCTCCCATTTGTTTTTTTGGTGCATCCTCCACAAGGAAGGTGTCTGGTCCTCTCTGTGCTCGGTCTCTGGTAGCCTTCACAGCCATTCATGCAATGGGCATCCCCACGTGGGAAACACCCTCACAGCCAGCCCTGGGGTGCAGCATTACAGCCTCCACCCCACTCCACTTCTCCCAGCTATCTCATATGTTAGTGCCTCATCACCACCTGCAAACAGAGGGGTCTTGAGCCTCAGCTGCTGCAGCTCTTTAGAGCCCTTCCCTACCTGCTTGCATCTCCCCTCCCAAAACCCCACATTTCCCATTTTAGCTGCCACGAGAGTTGTTTAATTCCTACTCATTTGTAATGAACTGCATGTGCCACCTGCTAGCCCCAGTTAAAAGGGAAAACGTAAGCCATGGTTGCTGCTGCCTGCTTGCAACATTCCCTCATGCTGCACAGGACTTGGGATACCTTATCAAGCCTAAGAGGAAGCCAGGGCTGGCTGGCCAGGGGCGTCCACATTCTGTACTTCTCCAGCTTGTTTTAGTGAGTGGTGGCATTTTGGCAACTGAGGGTGGCTTTGCTGGGAGACCAAGCGATGTGGGCACCTGCACTGGGGTGCTCAGACCCATGTCTGGCAGGGCAGGCACAGTGCCCAGCACTTTCAGGCAGCTGTGGGCATCTTGCTGCAGTGATGTGAGCATTGAGCAGGGCTAAAGGAGATGGGAGCTGATTTCCAGGCAGGTGCCTTCATGGAGGGAAGTGATTCAAGAGCTCTCTCATTCTCTACCCTCTTCCTACCGGTACTCTCCCTGTCTTATTTAAATTCAGCTTTGGCAGCTGCTCTTTTTACAGGTGCTAATTTCAGCAAAGTGTCAAGAAATCCCCGGAGATGATGCTATTTACAAGGCACGAAGATGGCACAGAGCTAGGTTTTATCTGGTGTCACCGGCATTTGAGCCCCTGCTGCTGCTTCTTTCCTCTCGCATGAAGTCCTGCGGGAAGAGGAAGGCAAGTGTGAGGGACCAGGCACTGCGGGTTTGCTGTACCTACAGCCCTTCTAGGAGCAGGGGATGAGAAGATGGGGCAGGCTGGAGGCAGCCAGTTCCTTGCAGAAACAGCAGTCACGTGAGTGCTCGACTATCACCCAAGAGGAGCTGGATCCTGCCAGGGGAACTGAAGCCACACGTTAGCTCTGAGCCTGGGTGCAGACAGGGAGTCTGCACACGCTCAGGAGGACGTGGAGGACAGTTTTGCGTGGGGGAGGTACCTTTTTTCACCGCAATCACCTGCAAAAAGACACCCAACACATGCAGCCCAGGGAGGCAGCAGGGAAGTATATCTGGGCGGGCAGGCTAGGAGGAGGTGAGCAGCAAAGAGAGGAACCACCTGAACTTGGCTCAGTCTGTCAGTCAGTTCCTTAGCACTGCCACAGACCCCATCCAGCAGGGATTTCCCATTTGCTGGGTCTGGGGCTTGTCAGTTGGAACTTGAAGAGGTGCTCTGTAGAGCTGGCTGCACAGCTACCGGGCATATTGGGCTGGAGGTTCCTGTGAGCACTGGAGGGTTTGTGCAGTCACAGGTGAGTGGGAAGGGGCAGGATAAGAAACATCTCACTCCACGGCTGTTCCTTCCTGCCACCAGCAGCAATTCACGCCAGGAAATGTGTAGCTGGGATAATAATAACCAGGCATACCAAGGGACCAGTAGCTCTCAGCACTGTCAGGGCAGGTGCCCAACAAATAATTCTCCTCCAGGGCAAAACTGTTTTTATTCTATTAATGATCCCTGATACATTGCCCAGTTGCTGCATCCTCGCTTGTGGCAGCAATGGCACGAGAGTCTTCAGTAGACACCATTGGCTGGTTTCTGCAACTCACATCAGGGACAACTAAACGTCTTCCATGGCTGTGCTGGGGGTGGGGAGAGGAGCAATGGAGACCTGAAGCAGGTCCTTACAGCAGGGCTCAGGCTCCCTGCCTGCAAAGGAGAGCCTGGAGGCGTTATTTAATAGCAATCAAAGGCAGCAGGCTTTATGGAATTGCTGACAGCCTCACAATGCCCACAGCTGCTCTCCCCATCACCTGGCAGGGATGCTCCTGCCTCGTGCTGGAGCACTTGAAGCACGGGCTGGCTGTGGGCTGCCTTCGCGCACCTCCCTCCGCACAGGGGGGAGCCTTGCTGCTGCAGGGGCACGGCAATTACAGCACTGACGTGTCCCGGGGCCTGTGCTCCTTGTGTGGGCCTCGTTTCCTTCAGAAAATGACGGAGCAGAGGCAAGGTGTGACAGTGTGACCAGGGCACGACTTCACCACTCCACACCAGGGTCACAGCAAGAAATCTCACTGTCTTTAAGAGAATCAGTTGCTATGTTTTTGGTCCTGTACCCTGATGTCTGGCTCGTGCCTAGTGTGACACCACCAGAAATCCCGTTTCCCTGCATCCTTCACTAGTCCCTAGCTGGGTGTGCTTACATACTTGAGTCTTAGAGGGAGCCAAACACACCCTGCTTGGGCCGTACAAGCCTGTGGAGATCTCCTGGCCGGCTCTGCCTAGGCTGAAATGACCTTGGGGCCACAAAGCCCCACAGGCTGACTCTCAGGGGTTCCTCAGCAGGACCCATCCCTGTAGGAACAGGTACCCTCCTCAGAGTGGGTCAGCCTGTGGCTCTGAAAGGGAGGCAAGGGCTCAGCACCACTCTGCCCAGACCTGGGGCTGCCCTAGGCAGCACAGACCTGCCCAGAGGGACCTTTCCTCACATCCAGGGCCCAGGGATGTCCCTTCCTCGATTATTCCCACCCTGCTTGGGGAACAAGAAGGGGAACTCTGTGGGGTCCAAGCACTCTCTCTTTCCCCTGGCCAGCCCTGCTCCAATCTTCCCCTTCCAGATGGAGCAAAGCCAATTCCGCAACTCCCACCGCCCACAGCCAGTGACTCACAGGGATGCCGGTGCCTCATCCGGGCAGTGCTGCCCCAGAACACACTTCCCGGCAGGGAAACCTTCCCAGCCGCGGGGAGAAAAACGAATGCTGGTGTCCCTTGGAGCCACGGGCACCCGCGGTGAATGGGAGCTGGGCGGCTGGCTGTCCCGGCCCTGCCCCTTTAAGGGAGGAAGAGCTGCTCGGAAATTTATGAATGGCTGTCCCCGCCCCCGCCGCGCGCGCCGCCCGCCCGGCCAATCAGCGCGCGTGCCGCAGGGCCGCAGCCCCCGCACGGGGCTCTCTTAAAGGCGCACTGCCGCCACCCGCCCGTCCCCACGCAGCCGGTTCGGAAGCCCCGAGGTGACCTTCAAAGCGGGTCCCAGCCGCAGGGTGAGGAGCCGTTCCTGAGGCACAGGCACACCCGTGCCTCCCTCAAGAGGGACGCGCTAGCAACACAAGCCCTGGAGGACGGATGGTGTTGAGGGGTGATGTGCCAGTTTCTCTCACCCTGACTTCAGGGCTTGGACATGGGACGGTCAGGTCGCAGGGACTGGACATTCACACTGGCCAGAGCACTCAGCTGGGCTGAGTTTCCCCCAAAGGCCATGAGCTGCCAAGCCACGGTGTGAGGGAGAGCAGGCAGCCGGGAGAGCTGTTTCATCACCCTACTCTTGTTCTAGGCCAGATCAGGAATGCAGGAGTGCTCCCACAGCAGCGGAGCCCTAAAGCTTACGAAATCTTCCTGCAGAAGCACCCCATGAGACTCAGCTGTGCAAAATCTACCACTGCACGGAGGGGAAATAGCTGTGCAGTACGTGCCAAGGGAGAGGGGATGAACAGTGCAACAATGGGATTGCAATACACACGTGAAGCAGCAGGCAGAGCTTGCCCCTGGCTTCAGCAATAAACCCAGTTTCAGGTCCAGCCTGGTCTCCCCCTGCACTGCAGTGCAGTGCCCCCTCCTTGCTCTGCCACAGCTCCTCCCTCAGTCTGCTGTAGCCCGGGCTGTGAAATGATCTGGTCTAAAAATACCCCTTTAAAGGGGGGGACAACCTGGCAGGACATCGCCTCGTTTCCTGGACATGTGCAGGTGGGAAGCTGGTTGTGAGGCCGAGGAAGCGATGTTGGCCAGGCAGAATGGTCTGCATGCCAGTGCTCCGGGCACAGACACTGGTGTACCTGAGCAGTGCCAGCCCCTACAGCTATCCAGGCCACAGACTGCAGAAGGCCTTTGCCTCAGCCTCAGTACTTGGAATAATTTGTAAGTGCGATGCCAGTGAGACTCCTACAAGGTGCTTTGTACCTGCAGGCTGCAGGGCTCTGGCAGGTGCTGCCCTGAGGCAAATCCATGCTTCCTGCACCAGGGCAGAGATTGGCTTGAAATGCTGCCACTGCTGCAGCCACGCATGGTTTAACCCTCCCAGAGCAGGCAGAGCAAGGCAAGAGGAGCCAGCACACAGTGGAGAGCACCTTTCCAAGGGCTCACGCTTGGATTCACAAGAGGGATGATTTCCAAACCCACGCTCACTTACTGTCCTCCCCCTGTACTTCCCCTAGCTCCTACCAATGCCGAGGATAATACATCTCTCGGCGTAGCTTGATACTGATCCTCCAAATCCTAAAGACCATAAACCTTCATGAGCAGTTATCATGGCTGCTCTATTTATAACAGTGCCAGTACTGCCTCCGCCACCAGAATCCTGATCTCTGTCCAGCCTGATGCCATTAAGGCGCAGTGACGTTCCCCCAGCTCCAGCACTCCAGATAGAAAGCAGCTGGCCTGCCAAGCTCTGCCTTCAAGCTTGGTTTGTTTCTTTAAAAATGGTGAGGAGAGCTCGTTTGTTTTGCAGAAATGCACCTGGGGGATTTGTCCTCACCCTCCTGAGATGCTGGTAGCTGTGAGGGGAGTGCAGCGTGGATGGGTGGAGGAGAGGGCGGCACATCCCATGCTCTGGGCATGGAGGCTCCACATTTCCAGAGCCCTTGGTGGGTCTGTGCTACCGGAGACAGGCTCCAGCGCTTCGCTTTGGCTGCAGCAGGAATATGGTCCATCACCTGACACGGCAAAGCAGGAAAGGAGGAACCTGGGTGCTGCTGTGTGGACCCTGCATCAGCACATTTGGCAAACTTGATGAGCAGAACAGACAGAGAGCCAGCAGGGACACTGCAGCGGCTCACTGAGCTCCTGGCCAAGGCACTGATGGGCCTGGCCCCCAATCAGTCCCCATTCTGCTGGAGGATGCCTGTGAATGGTCTTAGTTCTTGCTTTCAGAGCACACATGAAACCCATCAGTGTGAATCTCAGTGTGCAAGTTGTTCCAGCAGTTGTGCTCCCTTGGGGACAGGCAGACACAGACACTACATGGAGACAAACAAAGCTGAAGCACTGATCTGGAGGGAGGATGGATGGACTCCAAGCCTGTCTGGATGGCTCTGGAGCATGGCTCTCTGTGGGACATTCCCCAGGGCCTCCCCCTCACTGTTCCCTTTCTGCCACTGCATGGGGAGTGCTGCATGCACTCACACCATCAAAATGACTTCAAGACAGTGACAGTGACTTGGGTGAATGGAGACAGCATATCCATCAAGATTTTCCTATGTTGCACAGCCAGAAACACCTTTATGTCTAAAAGGATCTTCCTTCAGCTGCCAGTTTTAGACAAAAAGTCCCCAGGTAGAGTAGGAATTGGTGACCATGCATGAGATTTTGGTTTGACAGCCTGGTGGCTCTACTGACTTCTTCATCCTTTGCTGAAGCTGGATACTGATCTAGGAGAACTGAAGTCTAAGCATGTTCATCTCTGCAGCAGGAATAGCAAGAGCCTCTAGTAAAGCTGAGGCCATTCAACCCCAAAATGTCCACTGAAGTGACAGCTCTTACTGACACAGCCCTTGCTGACCTGACCCCGCCTTTGAGCAGCAGCATGCCTGGGACACAGGCAGCCGGCTGCTCAGCTGGGTGTCCCTGCTGTGCAGGGCTGATGTGTGGTTCAATCTGTGTGTGTTACTACAGACAGACACCCTCTTGAGTTCAGCACTTTGGCTTTTGAGCATGTGTCTGCAACGTCAAAACACAAAACTGCTGGAGAGCATCTGAATGCCCTGAAGCGACCTCTAGGCACCAAGTGGCTCAAGTAACACTGGGCAGCAGCCTCTAGGCTGTGGGTTGCTGCTTTTCTTCTCCACTTCTCCTAAAATAAACATGCTCTCAATCTTGCATGGGGATGCAATGGGGAGAGGGGAGTTCCCCCAGGAGCTGGTTGCTTCTGTGTTCCTATCGCTTGAGCATCAGCCACTTCCTGGGATTTTGGGGTTGTGGGGCCAATGCTGATGGGCTCAGGTTGAGATAAAGCAGTGGCATGGTAAAGTCTGGCCTGCAGGAATGGCTTCAGCTGCCTGCCCAGTCAGCCCACAGAGAGGGAACGGGGTAGTGGGGACAGTGGGGCACTGTCCAAGCAACCAAGCAACCTGACAGGAGGCTTCTTGCTGGGGCTGCATTCATCGTCAGGCATTCGCCTGCATCAGAGATCTGCTTCATTTCCCTGACGCTCCATGCAACAGCAAACAGCTCCTTGGTGCTTCCCCTCTCCTGTATCTCACAAAGAAAATGGAGAGCGGTGAGGCTGCAGCCAAGGCAGGGGAGCGGGAGCTCACAGCCGGCATCTCTGCAGCTGCAGCATCTGCCGCACGCCCATCTCATCCTGACCCGCTGCTCCTGCCAGGCAAAGGTGCACAGCACGGGCACGCCCTTCTCTCCGGCCAAAGGCATACCGGGAAAGAGGAAAAAACACTTGAGAGAAGGACGGGAGAAGCAGACAGCCGGTCGCCACGCCGGCGGCACAGCTTGCCTTTCACTGCCAAATGCCCCGGGGAGCTCCATGGACCTGTTTGGCACTTGAACCATGGGTTATGGGGCAGCCGGATGCATCTTCTTCAGCAGCAGGTGCAGCAGAGAGGGCTCCTAACACCCTGACAGGGCGTTTCTGCCAGAGCTGTGTCCTCCCTGGGACACAGGGAGGGGGAGCGGGACATTTCTGGCCTCAGCCCCGCAGGGCTAAAGCGCAGACTGCACCTCTCACGCTGCGGGCACGCTCGGAGGCATCCGACACACCCGGAGCCTGCCGGAGCAGCAGTGACCCCTGCCAGCCAGCTTTCTTATTCACCGGTGATTTCAGAGCACGCATGGAATGCCTGCCCTCCGAAGCAGCCTTGCCTGCGCTCTCCATCCTATCAGGCCCCGCTGTTGCTCCGTGTCAGCTGCCAGGCTGAGCAAGGACAGAGCCGTGGCGCTGGCGTCGGGCAGCGCAGCGAGGAGCGCCTTGGCAGGCGGGGGCGGAGGGGCGGCCCCGCACTGGCGCGGTGACAGCGATGAAGTCAGAGCGGCTGCGGAGCCGCGCTGGGAAGCGGGAGAGGGGCGGCAGGGGAAAAGCGGCGCTTCCTCGCAGGCGCACGGCTCCGCTCATCAGCGGCATTGTTCCTCTTTCATTTATCTTTACAGCTGGCTGCTCCCTGCACGGAGGATGAAAACGGCGTTTACTGAGAGCAGCAGCCTCCTTGGCAGCCTGGGAGCACAGGCGAGCGACACCGGCCACAGGAGGAGCATCCTCGTGAGTCTTCCCGCTGCACATGCACGTTAAGCCCCGAGCAGCCCTGCTAAGGCAACCACAGGGCTCGGGAAAAGGTTGGAATGAAGGATTCAGCAAATAAAGCCCCACAAGCCCCAGAACTCAGGCAGGACTTGTGCCTCTGTTAGCCTCAACAGGGCATTTTATCTGGCAAAGTCCCTTTGCTCTTGCCCCGTTGAGGGCTGAACATCCACTTTCCCATGGAGGGATGGCTTCAGCCCACTAAGCCTCAACAGGAAGCACATGTTGTTGCTGTATTTACCGGCAGCTCTTCCTTTGTAGCAGCCATTTGCACACTGCAGGGCTATTCAGAGCACACCCGTGTCCTCGCCAGCAGGCAGAAATTTCCTGTTCCTGGAAGCATTTGTGTGGAGAGGCAACGTATTTGACACGCATCGTCCTGGCTGAAGCAGGTCACGGTAGCTTTTGCTCTGTTAACAATGCTGTGGAGAGCTGCGGGCAGGGGAGAGGAGAAGGCCAGGACAATGGAAAACTTATTTACATCGATGGATGCAGTAAGAGAATTGCACTTACTTCAGGCAGGAAAAGCCAGCTCATCATGATGCCTTTCCTCAGTGGCAGGGTGTCCACTAGAGCTCTTGTTCCTGGGCTGATGGCACTGGGGTGGCAGCCGGTGCTCCCCTGCCCTAGCATTAACTATCACCTATTATAAAAGCTTCCCTGGTTCTTCCAAGTGCAATTTGCCATCTCCAGCATTTTTCTGGAACCTGCTTTGGAAACGCCTGTGGCAAAAGCAGCATGCACTGCAGGCTGAAAAGCAAGAAGTCCCCGTGGAGCAGGGCAGGAGCTGGGTGTGTAGGTGTTGTCCAGCCCTGGTGCTGTCCTGCATGCTGTGGCTGTTGAGAACTGACACGGGATGTGATGCTGGCAGGAGCTGAGGTGTCCTCAGTGCCTTCATGCAGGAGTGAAGGATGAGAAACAGGGCCCGTGCTGTGCTCCAGCAGCACAGCCTGCCCCAGGCATCTGATCCTGTCTCATGGTCCAAATTACTGACATGGGGGACTGCTGGAAATGCTCCCCCCTGTCAGGGCAAGGCCTGTATTCAGCAGTGAAGGTGACATCTGGGGGAAAGGCTCACCACTGTGACAAAGGACTCTGCATCCCAGCACAGGGGCTGCTGCAGAGGAGCTCTGCTTGAGCCTGCAGCTCTCCAGCACTGCTTGGCTCCAGTTTTCAGGAAAGCTGCTGGGTTTCTGCAGAAAGCCAAGTTTCAGGCAGGACTATGGGCACGGCAAAGCCTGGCACTGAACACTACCATCCTCATAGCTTTTCACCTCCAGCTCCCTGCTCTGCCTGCAGCCGCGCTGTGAAAGGACCATCCTCTGGGATGGAGGTTGCAGATGAGAGCCCTGCCAGAGCACAGTGCTCCCAGAATCCCAGTCAGCCCGCCCAGGTCCCCACTGTTCCTCCCTCTCAGGGCACTGACCCCCTGCTCGGGGCTGGCAGCTGCAGTCCCTGCAAATGGGTGACCCCAAAAGCACCAGCACCTGGCACCGAGGACCGGCCCCATGCCGGCACAGGCTAGGAAAGAAGGAGGCTGAAAAGAATGACAGGAATTATTTCAGGTCTGGAACAACCTGCCTCAACAGTGAGCGAGTGAAGAAGCCAATCTGTTTAGTTTATCTAAGGGAAAGTTAAGAGGCAACTTAGACGCATCTATAAATACCTACATGTTGGGAACATTTCTGATTGCCAAGGTCCTTTATCCTAGCAAACAGAGGCAGAAAAATTTCCTGGTGCTAGGAGCTAAAGCAAGAGAAATCCAGGCTAACAGTAAAATACAAATTTTTAATGTGAAGGATAAATAATCATCGAGCCAGCCAGGCCAGGGACAGAGCACATTCCCCATTGCATGACACCTTAAAATCAAAGCTACGTGTCTGCTGCTGAAGGAGACATTGCAACTCAGCCAGACATTTGGGGCTGGATGCAAGAGCTGCTGTACTCCACGGCCTGGGACAGTCAGGAAGAAAATCCCTTAAAATCACAACAGAATCTGTTCCCAGTTGCTCAGGCTCTCGCCCCCTCACGGGTTTTGCCCTGTGACTCCCCTGTGGTGGTGGTTCCCACCCACTGGCAAATGGAAATCAGCAGCCAAGCTCATCTTCTTGTCACATTCAGAAAACCACTGTCTCGCCCTTCAAACACTGCTAAAGATATGGTGAATGATTGAAAACGTAGAGAGAAACAAGAGGAAAAGGAGAAATTAAACAGTAAGAGAAAAAAAATGGGGTGTTACCCATTTTATTGCAGTCCAGAAAAAGAAAGGAAACATTTAAAAAAGGACAGAAAAGAGGCAGTGCAATTTTTGTATTTAAAATACTTTGGAAGAAGACTTAGCAAATGAGCATTATTTCAAACTCTGCCAAGAAAAACAACATTTTCATATAATTTTAAATCTGTGGTGAGCTCCATTCTTCCTGGCCACTTCATCCTTCCCAGAAGTGCATTTTGCCCTTCACTCATCCCTAAAACTCCCCTCAAACGCGTAGCCCAAACGATTTTCTTGCACCAGGTGGAAGCTGAGCTTTACGATGCACATCCAAATAAATGGCGTTTCCAAGTAAATAAGACAGCAGAGAAAAGCTGCCGGGAAGCTGAGGAACGGACCTGCCATTTAGGAGCTCGGAGAAAAAAAATACGGAAATCTGCAACGTGGGAGCGTGCCAGCGCTGGGGGCGAGAGGGACGGGCCTGGGAGGATTTCCAGCTCCGCGCAGCCTCTTTATTCCTGCGCCACATCCACCTGCCCTCCGAGCCCTGAGGGCTGACACGGGGCCACGGCAAGTGCTAACGCAAGGGGATGATTTCGGTGCCGCCCAGCCCCTGGCACAGGTCGCCCGCCCGATTTCCTGGTGCGAGCGTCAGCGGAGCAATGCTGGCAGCCCCGGGGGAGGCAAACGCCATCCCTGCGGTGCCGAGGGCACGCGGCCCCGGCGCTGTCCCCTCAGTGCCAGCCGCTGGCGGGGCGGGAGGTGGCGTGGGGCGCACGGAGGCTCACCTGGGGCAGGGTGCTGTGAGAGCTGAGCACCAGGCTGCAGACACTGGCCGGTGCCTCCGTCCGCCGTGCCGTCACCCTCACCAGCCGTGGCGGCGTCCCCGGAGCGCCGTCCCCAGCTGCCGTGGGGAGCCTCTGCTCACGGCCCCAGGAGGAGTCCTGAAACGAGACACGTGGGGGGACGTGTGGGTAGGGCAGGCCAGCTGCCTCCAGGCTCTCCACTGCTTCTGGAAGGACCAAAATGAGCTTTTCCCCATGCAAGGGGAATAGTGTCTTTGGTGGGCATCCCGTCTCTCACGTCAGCCTGTCTCGCACCGGCCCCAAGGCCAGCAGGGTCACTGCATGCGATGGTAGAGGTTTGCTGGCCAGGGACTCTGGGGCTGTGCCATTGCTGGGTTGCATTTCACGTTTCAGCAACACAAGATGCCTCAAACACATTTTTTTGGAGATAGGAGGAGGGATTTGATGGTGTCAGTGGCTTGGGCTGTGTTCAGTGCAAGCAAGCCCTGAGACTGGATGCTTTTTTCATCCCCCCTGCAGACAGGGCACAGTGGAGGGAGCAGGGGCACTGCTCACGCCAGCTGCACAAGGCCCATGGTTGCTCCCCTGCTTGTTTCCACATTGATTTTTAAATGTCCTTATTGAATGTCACATCTCCTTGGGGAGTCACAGACTGGCCTGGCCACAGAGACTGGTGGCTATTGCCAGCAGAGTTCACTGTTGGGTAGATCAAAGCTACGGGACACCCAAAAAAGCCAAAGCAGGATCCCACTGCCTATCGTATAACATCATTAAGAATGTGTTCATAAACACATACTAGATTTGCAGGTTTGACTTTAACTAGAGGGACTGGCGATGTGAAGAGGGTCAAGAAAAGATGGGACTAAAGTGGTTCCTGAGTCAGAGGGACACAGATATCTCCTGCAGTGATTGTGGGCAGTTCTGTCCCCCTGTTTTTGATCCCCAAACTCCTTTAAATTCCTGTTTTTCCTTAGGTGGTATCATTCAGCTCCATCTTCCCTGTGTGACACTAAAATCTGGAGTCCCCCCAGGTATATGACGGAAAGCCAGTTCAATCTGTGAGGCAGAAAATGGTATGTATCTGATAGGGTTATTTCACTGAAAGGAGGAATCCCTGAATTTTTGCATTTTTGCACAAGCATACCTCCAGATTAAGGGGTTCCCACAGCATCCCATGGCAGGGCATGAGGCAGTGAGTGGGGGATGGAAAGAAGGCCTGCAAAGACACGAGGCAATTTTATTTACCTTGGTGCCTTTGAGATAACTGAGACCCTACTGCTCAATTCCTGCCTCTCCACCCGGTGCTGTATCTTTTTAGAAGGCTGTTGAAAATTGAAGGGAATGCAAATAAGAGAGACACAAGTTATCTGAGAGCCGGGAAAAAATCCTGAAAAGGGAAACTTGAAAGACTCAACCTACTTCACTTATCAAAGTGGCTGGATCAGAGAGCTGAAACGCCTCCATGGGAGACAGCGTCAGACGGGAGCAACTAATCCAGCTGCAACTGCAGAGCAGGAGCCAGGGCTGGAGCTGGAGCTGTTCGCATTACGAGTAATTCAATTAACACTTGTGAACCAGAGAGGCTGCCTCGTTAATGAGACGAGCTATCACAGGGAACGCGTGGGAACAGCCTGGATGTGAGCTAGTGGTGGCCAGCAGCCTGCTGTGCCCCTTGAATCCCTCTCAGCGCAGGAGTGTGCAGGGTCTGGCCCCGCAGCGCTGTGAGGGTGGCTCTTACCTCAGGGAGTTTTTGGGGCTCTCTGGGTGTGACCGTGGAGCTGGGCCCGCTGTCCCCAAGCTGCTGCCTGGCTGTGCCATGATGTGCATCCAGGCTCGGAGATTGCAGGGGTGCGGAGCGCAGCGTGAAATCATAGAATTCATGGATATCTGCAAAACAGCAGGAGAAACATCCTCAGGACCGAGAGGCAGCCTGACAGCAACCTCTGTGGGGTGCAGCACCTGTGACCTACCACTCTGCCCCCTGGGTGTGAGCCCTCTGCAAGAAGCTGGCACCCTGGGAGAGGGCTCTGCTGGCTCCCTGTGCTGGCTGTGTTGCCCACCACACCCCCTCTGCAAGGCAAGAGGTGTAGTGGGGTGCCTGGCTCATTGTGCAGTGCCCATGGTTCTGGGAGGTGTGGGAATGTCCACGGAGCAATGAGCACACAGTCCACAGGGATTAAGAGCAAACTGTGCTCAGCAGCATCAATCCAAAACCCACCCCATCCTGCTGTCCTCCAGGCTGTGCTCGCCCCAGGCATGGTCCCCTGTCCCTTCTGCTCTGAAAAGCCTCCTGCACCAGGCAGCCCCTGCCTGCCTGCCCTGATGCTGATGGGCTTTTCCCTCCCCACCATTGCTCCCCAGCACCCCTGGCCCGTGGAAGGGCTCCCTTCCCAGGGGGACAGGCAGAGAGGGCACAGGGCACTCAGTGTACAAACTCTAAAGCTGATGACTACAGCTCTGTTATCCCCAGCTCCCTCCCTGATATCTCCCCTCTTCCCACCTGCACACTGCCACAACAGACATCAAACACCCTCATTCTTGGCTCCAAGGATCTGAGTCTGGTGCTGTAAACTGTAGTGGCTCCAGAGAGAGGCATGAAAATGGGGTGTCCCAGACCTTGCTGCTCCAGAGAGTTATGGGGCGAGAGTGGGACCTGAGAGCAGCTGCTCCAGAGAGGCTCTGGAGCAGAGCCCAGCCAGGAGGATTTTACCCTCTCCTGGTCACACACAGAGGATTCCAGGGAGCAGAAGGGCTGCAGTGGGCTCTGCTCCTCCCTAAGGAAGCCCCCACTGCTGCACACTCAGGCAGCTGCTGGCCCCTGGCAGCCCCCAGTTCATCTCCAGAGTCAGCACCTCCATAGTGGTCAACATATCCATTGCAGAAGTGTTTAATTTCAGAAAGGAAACTACATCAAAAGTGAGAACCTGTTTTTATGAAGAAACTGAAAGGGGTAACAAAAACTTGTGGGAGGCTCTGAGCCTATTTAGAGAGACCCACTGGGATATCAGAGCAGACATGCAGTGTCTGGCTGGAGGATACTGTAAAGGCAAAAGGGAGGAAAGCAAGGCTTGACTGCAGAGGGAAAGAGGCTATTGAAAATGAGAAGATGTTCATCTAAACCGCTGAAGCTGCATCTAAATGAGAAAACCAGAATAGATGGTAAATGCTGACAGGTTAAAGGTAAAGCTCCAAGAGGTCGGCCAAAAGAGTTTGGTAAACGCCTTCCAAAAGCCATAAAAAAAGCAATAAATCCCTTCAAGCACCTGGGAAACAGGAAGCCTGGTGGAGTCAGCAGGGCCAAAAAGTCAAGGCAGCATAAATAAGCACTCGAAGCAGGAAAAGACACAGCAGGAATCTGAACCTGAGTTCATTTTCTGTACCTGCGGCTGCTGTGGAGGAAGCTGGAAAGTTCCTCTTCTGTGAGCAACTTGAGGGGCAAGCTGTGGGTCTCAGCTTGAGGGGGACGTGGCCATTCCCGTGGCACTCCCTGGGAACTCATGGATGAAGCACCTGCACTTGCCCTCCAGTCTGTGATCTCTCACCTGAAACTGTGCCACACCAAGGCACCACGAGGTATTAAACACCCACGTCACAAAGATTTCAACAGGAAATCTGGTGAGCACTGGCAGTGTAAGCAGGGACATGCTGACCACTGCCTGAGGGCTATTCCCCAGGTGTAACAGGATGCTCTGCCTAAGCAGGGGTACAGCAGCTGGGAATTTGTCTTACAAGTTCATCAGTGAAGGCCTGAGCGAGGAGGGTCTGCGGAGCAGTGATAAGATCAAGTGAGGAGGGTCTGCTGTTCTTAGTGCTGAAGAATACTGAGACCAGCTTGCCCAAACTCTCAGACCCCACCATGAGGACATGCAAGACACCCTGACTGAAGCTGGGAGCAGCAAGAATGTGCATGCTCTGAGATGGAAGTGAGAGTCAGGAGTGGTGAGAAGAAGAAACTAAAGAGCTGCTCATGCCTTTTTCAGCACAAAGCATATTTTGCTGATTAAGTCTGATAACACATAATCTAAAGAATGCATATGACTGACAGTCAACCACTTTGTACTATAAAAGGCCAGACACTTTTGCGTAGTGAGGACTTCCATCATACCTCCCTAAGGTGTGTGAAGATCCTTCCCTTGAGTAGGGACACCCCTCAAGGTCACTCCTCGAGGCTGAGTCAGAGATTTGCCCTTGGTCATTGGTATGGGTGAGTAACATCAATCTCTACTTAATAACTGTTTAGCTAGCTTTACTATAATTGCTTTAATATTGCTTCAAAACCAGTGCACTACACTAGTAGTTATAGCTATCCATACTGTTTAGTAAATAATTCTGATTAAGCTCTTTGTTTTCTAATCCTTTTCATTATTGTAATCAATTTAAACAAATCATTTAATATATTTATAAGAATACATTAGGTTTATCACCCTTAATCCTGTGGGACAAAATTGTATAAAGGTTCAATTACACCTGTATAATCCTTTAGACATATACCATTGACAAAGTCTGGGGCTAAGACTGGGTCCAGCTGCACCCAGGCTCCTCTCTGAGGATGAGTTTAAGAAGGAAGGGTGTCCTTTCTTCACCTCATGATGCAACAGCTTTTATAAGAAACTTTGTCTGAAGCTCCCACTCTGCCTGTGACACCAGGGATGCTTTCACAGAGCAGGGCTGCACACCCAGACACAATTCCCCATCCTCTCTCCCTGGGCTTAACCACGTGGCTGTGCATTGCAGCAGCACATCCATGCTGCAGATGGGACGAGAGCAGCATCAACCCCCATCTTCCAGCTCCCAGGGGCTGCCTGGTCTGACCTCCCAGCTGTAGAGGGAAAGCTGTTACAAATCTCAGCTGCTGGCAGGCCAGCTGGGTGCCCAAGGGCAGCCCAGCCAGGCTCTGTGGCTGCCCGAGTGCAGGGAGCACCGTGCCACTGCCTGGCATCAGTGCCACTTTCGGAGCTGCTGTTTCGTGCTGCCAGGCTCTGTCCTGTGCCCTGGGAGACGTGGCAGCTGGGCATGATGGGAGGAGTGGGAGTCCCCAGATGTACCCACCGCACCTGGGGCACCCCCTCTACAGCCCCCGGGCTGCCAAACAGGCTGCTGGCAGCCCCTGAAACCCTCCCGAATCAGCCACGAGGTCGCAGCAAGCACTCACTTCACAGCCAGAGAAACTGGACTTTGTTTTCGTGCTAAAACATCTCTCCCTCTGGTTATAAAAATAATAATTGCGTAACAGGATAGCAGCGGCTTCTGGCTGCATGGATTATGTTGGGAACACACAAAACTTTGCAAGAATGAAAACAGGATTTGAACAGCCCCACTGTGGGGGTGTGCTGCTGCCGGCATCCCCGTTTGTCACCCATCTGCTGCAGGAACACAGCCTTGGGCAGCCAAGCTGGCAAGGCGCCTGAAGGGCAGGAAACTTGTCCCCTGAAGCAGCCGCTTTCCACCTCCAAAACCCTGAGCCCAGTTTAGGTGCTTGCCAGAACAGAGAATTGTTGCTGGCACCAGGGATTAGAGGAGTTTCAGGATTGGTGGACAGGGTTCAGGCAGCAAAGGACAGAAGTACATTTTAGGACACATGCACGTGGCATTAAAGATAATTTAAATATGTGCTGGTTTCCCTCATTTCTTAAGGGCATCACAAACTGCACACAAGTCTGCCTCACCTGTGCACTTTAAGAGCAGCACTACCTGAAAAGCCTCCATAAGAGGACATTGTGGTAGCAAAAGATGCAGCTGCATGTTCTGTCTTACAGCCCAGTTTCTGTGTGATGACATGTAAATCCGTTCTGGATCTAATAAGGAAAAGTAACTCAACGTTTACAGAGATTAGAATTTTTTGAACCTTTTTTCCTGGGGTTAACATGTCAAATAAATGTCATTAAATATTTCTATAGCACCAGCATCTGCGCACTAATGCAGTGCCCCTGTGCCAGCCAGCACATGCACTTCCAGAAAATGACATTTCTTCCCCAATGTGTGCCCTGGCACCAGCTGCAGCACCACAGATTTACCCCAAGCAGAAACCCCAGCCATGGCCCCACTGCCACTCACACCCATGGCTGCCACAGCAGATCTTTTTCAAGCAAGCTGCAAGTTTCCGTCCTTGCTATGGGCAAATCTGCAAGAGGAGGAGTCCTCAGGGCTGGGAATCCTCCAGATTCCTCCAGTTTTCCACCCTGGCTGCTGCAGCCACCTGGTGAAGCCATTACCTGGTGAGGCAGTGTGCTGGCAAGCTGGTCTTGCTGGAGTTTTGCACCCAGGGAAGCACTACCTGCCCCTCCTTCTGCCTTCACCACCTCAGGGTGCTCTGGGAGGAATCTTTTGTGGGGTAAAAGGAGCGGCAGGGGAGGACTGGAGGCCCAAGCAGCTGACAGGACTTACAGAGGTCTGCACTGGCCACTGCTCAGGCACAGGAGAGGAGCTGAGTCCCAGAGGATTTTCGGGAGGAGCTCGGCCCCTTGGGCTGCTGGCAGTTGGGACAGCTGGACACACACAAACCCTGCCTGTCCACCAGCTTCTCCCGCTGCAAAGGGCACAACGGCCCCTTTCAGCCCCGGCTCTGGGAAGGAAAGGTCAGGGAGCTGCTTTTGTGTGCAAGCCCCATCCTCCCCAGCAGCACAAGAGACCAAGCATCTCCCCGAGGGGCTCCATGGAGCAAAGGGAAAGCGGGGCCACCAACCCAGGCTCCCGGAGCACCCCTTTGCCGGGCTGCTTCCTTGCAAGTCACGCACTTGGCTCCACAGCCTCAGACACAGGGAGAGAGGGGCCAGGAGAAGGGAGCCAGCACAGCCTGTTTTCCCTCTGCACAGCCAAGGAATTTCTTTTGTGCGGAGCAGGGTTTGGCACATTCCAGCAGAGCAGAGCAGCTCCCGCACCGCTGTGCCGTGCCGAGCCAGCCGCAGCACCCGCTGGGACGGGAGCCGTCCTGGCACAGGCAGCGTGCCCCCGGCACAGGCAGCTCCGGGGACATGGAGGTGGTCACAAGGATTTAAAGGGCTGTGCCGTGCTCAGAGGAGTCTGGCAGAACACAGTGCATATGCAGAGCAACACCGGGCGCAGTCGCAGTGACCGATACACCCAGCACAACACGGATAAATCCTGGACACAGCACAGGCTGGGGCTTCTGGAGACCCCCAAACAGCTTGTTCTTTAAAAAAAAAAAGCATATGGAAAGTCACATCCCTGGCATTTTTCATGTGGACCTACTTGGCAAACTCCATGATGTTTGGCACTTCTGGTAGCTCTACTATGGCCTGATGCATTTTGATGTTCAAACTCCAATCAGCCGGTGCGTGCTCCAGGAGAGCATTACCTGCAGGAGCAGGTGACCTGAGGACAGGGATGGACCATGCTCACACATTAATCTTCCCCAGGGGCTGAAAAAAAGCAGGGCTGTGTTGCTGAGAGGCTACAAGAGGAGGGACCTCTGCAGGATAAGGCCTCTCCAGAGCCAGAAGCATCTGGCATGGTGTGGGGCAGTGACAGGGGAGCGCTGCACTGAGCAGTGTGTCTGGGGCTCTCCTGCAAATCCTCCTCCCGCACTGAGCCAGCGCTGTGACTCTGAGAAGACTTCAGACAGAGACGCAGCGGCCCACTGGGAAAAGGAGGGGTGGAAATAAAACAGAAATGTTCTATCACCCTTGCAGAGTTTTTACTGTGCTCCGGTGGGTCCGGGCCGTGGACACGAGGCAACCCCGTGTGTGCCAGCCGTGTGTGGCCAGAGCGAGCACGCAGCCAGACGCAATGTCCGTGCTGGGACAGAGGAATTTACAAACCTACACTCCGAGGGGAAGGATGTGGGGGGGGGAGCGGAAGTAATTAATGCAAATTCCTAGTTTAGGTAAACACATCTAGAGAAAGGCTCGCTCTGGCACGGGGAATTAATATCCTGTTAAACCAGTTGAAAAGGTCACCAGTAAACAAGTGACACTCCCAGCACTCCCTCGTGCCAGGGCTGATAGGACACCAAGACAGACGGCTGAGAGCAGGGAGCTGGGGACTCTGCAGCATCCGCCTGCCAGCGTATGCAGACGCGTTCTCTGCAGCCACGCTCTCTCCACAGCACTTCTGCACTAACAGCAGCAGCCCCAGGCCTCAGGAAAGCTGCTTCGCTGCCTTCACACAGCCCCAGGGAGAGCTGGCACACAAAAGCAGCCAGGGGTGTTGGGCTACTGTCAGGTTGGTCAAGGTCACAGCCCTGCTCGGGATCGCTGCCTCCAGGCTGGGGATCATTTAGAGAGCGGGTTGTATAAATTAAGAGATAGGAAAGGAGATAATTTAGAGAGCAGGGTGTATAAATTATGAGATAAGAAAGGAGATGTACACTGGCCCCATCAGTGTGGGGGCCCACCTGTCCTGGGAAATCTACCCTTGTCACGTGTCTCTGCTGCTGCTGACATGGACATTCCAGCACAAGACCTTTAAAAGAGCATGCTGGGACTGAAAGCCTCCAGGTGATGCTCCAACAGCAAGAAAGAAAAAAGGGAAAGAATGAAATTGCTCTGGACACAGCACACAACTTCATTTTCAAAGGAAAACCTGAAGCACAGAGGAGCTGCTGGCAACTCATCTCTGTGGGCACAGAAGTGGAACTCTGGCTGCAAAGGTGTGAAGAAAAGGTGAGAGCTGCCAAGAGAACAGCGACAGTAGGGGGGAGCACCAGGACTGAGACAACCTTGGGTCAAAATGCACTGAGAGTGAGCCACAGATCACATGTGGAGCTCTGTACCGTGGGGCCTGGGTCTTCCTCTAAGGGTGCAGAACCTCTGGGGTGCTTTCCCTTCCTTCCCACCAGGGAAACTCAGCTTCTCTCCCAGGAGATCCAGGAACAGAAACCACGAGGGCTGCAAGCATTTCCCAAGGCTCACAATGAGCGGAACTTAAGAAGAATAGCAAGATAGCTGTGTGTCTTGCACAGAGAGACTGCATAGTCCAGCAAGACTCCAGCTGCATTTGTCTCAACCCACATGGAGAGCTTTATACAGTGCTCAAAATGCCATTTTCTGGTGTCCAGCCCCAAGATGAGCCTTGCTGTTAAGTCTGTTTCTTGTGTCAAATGGAGCTGCTGGAACGGTGTGTTACTCACAAGGGCTGGTGGGTCTAAGCACAAGAAAGGCCAGAATACCCCAAAGGACCTTGGGTACACGTGGATTCTCTCTTAAAGACAGAAAAATTTAGTTTTCCTTCCTGGACACACCAGGTCTGCACAGCACAGAAAGTGCTCACAGCATGGCAGGATCCCTTATCAGGCATGGTCTGATCAAGAAGGCGTCACCCCTTGTCCTCAGTCACACGGAGGAATCCTGTTCACATTACAAACACCCAGTGATTGCAGCCCTGGTATCTCCTGCCCAAGCCCTGGAGGGGAAAGACAGCCCAGCGCCCTGGCATTACATGCCACGTGTTTCCACAGAATGCACGGGTCAGTGCCAGGCACTGGTGCATGATCAGGCTCCCGGGAGACCCCACTAAACACAAGGCTGCAGGGACTGCAAGGGACTGCAAGGGACTGCAAGGCAGGGGCTTACCCAGCAGAGCCTGGAAGAGTTCACTTTGGAAGATGTGCGAGACTTTTCCAATGGAAGCTTTTAACTCCTGCTCCTCCGGGGACCGCAGGGTGCTTTGGTATCTGGTCAGAATTTCCACTGCCCGTTCAGTGTCTGCAGAGATGACACAGGAGTAACAAGGCATTAACATTGAAGGATGTTAAGGGAAGGCTCGAGTGCAGCCTTGGATAAAGCCTCAAGCTGCCTTCCAGTTTGAATTTTTAAAAGTCACACAGCCACAAAAGCAGTCTCCTTACACACACCTGGAAAAGCTAACCCTGCTGAGAGGCACTGAGGGCCCATGGCGGAGACCTGGGCAGGGTCTGGAGGGGAGGTGGTTCTACCACCAACCCTGAAAATCAGGGGCTAAAAATCAGATTGACTCACCTCTGAACCTTGTGTCACTGGGCAACCTGAACACCTCTGCCACCTCTCAGGCACAGAGGCCGTTCAGGAGCTGGACACATTCTGGTTGCACAGGGCTATGAATACTACTGCAGGAACTGCAGTCTCCCACACAGGGCCAGATGGCTGCAGCAAAGCTGAGCGTAGGCCCATTCACGTAGTGCAAACAGCTCAGCTACAGGAGTGGCTAAACTTGGGTTTCTACAAGGTGAAGCATAAGAATTGCACAAAGCAGCAAGCAGCCGTGGGTCAGCAGGAGACAAGTGGGAAAGGAACATGATACCATGGGGTCAGAGGAGATGCTGGTGAGGAGGGGAGCTGGAGGCTGCCATGAAGCAACATTTTGGTTAACAACTGGGCTAGCCATAGCTATGAGAAAACCCTGGACCTAAAATAGTGGAGCTGTGATCTCTCTGCCTGGACACCTCCATACCTCTCTGGGAAGATAGCCAGAGCTGCCAGTGCATCCCCAACCTCAGATGTGACCTGTATCTCAGGCAGGTGGTGAACTCCTGTGGACCTTGAGACCATCCCTGCCCTATCAGCGGATGTTTCCCTTTGTCACCCAGGCAGACTGCAGACAAAGAGTGTCTGTGTGAGAAGGCAGGGATGCTGTCCCGCCACTGCTGGAGACTCATCTTTTAAGCCAGGAACTCATGCAGAAAGGATGACCCTGCTCATCACAGGGCTCTCGAGAATTCAGGTCATCAAACAAGGGGGCCTGTGTCTGCTCGGGTACGTGCCACCTGGTGTCCCAGCTCACCCAGCCTCCCAGCTTCTCCTCGGCTGAAAGCGAAAGGGGGTCCTCCTGCCTGTGTCACCAGCCCACACTGACTCATCGTGGGAGCAGAACAGGGAAAGGAGCCTGGGGAAGCATGAACAGCTCCAACTTGGAGCTGGGCTCCACACTTGCTCAGGAAATGCAGGGACTTCCCCAAGCTTTATGGCAATCCTAGCCCTGTGCTATTACTAAGAGCTTCCTTTTCTGCAAGATGAAACAGTGGCTTCAGACACTGCCCAGCATACTACAAGCAGAGTTGAGATGTCTTTGCCTGGTCATTCCTGACCTTATCAGCAGAAGCTAAAGAAGCAGATGGAGAGCTGGGGCCACCACACCACGACACAAAGACTGCGAACCTGGTGTAAACTTCCCACCGCAGCCCAGGCTGGGCAGCAAGAGCAGGATGCACCCTGTGCTGACCTCTGTGCTGCTGGCCACTCGTACCGGGTGACAGCCAGCTGGGGCAGGGGAGTGACTGCTGGCTCCGGATCCGGGGAAGTGCTGTGCACCCAGCGTGGCAGGGAGACCGGAGGACCCTTCCTACGGCTCCCAAGAAATCGCACATGGTGTCCAGGGCCCATCTCCACGTGCCTCGAGGTGCATGCAAGTCCCACTTACAGGAAACCCCTCCTCGCAGAGCCCAAACCCTCATGCCCGCTCTCCTCCCCGCAGCACGCAAGGGAGCTGCAAGCAGAGCATCCCACGGACACCCACTCTGAGCCACGGCGGCACGACGTGTCCGCGGCCCGAGGAGGACGTGAAGCGAGGGCGCCCGGTCCTCGGGTCTTAACCCCTGGGTCGCACGGCCGCCCGTGGTGGGGGAGCGAGGGCGGGAGCTGCCCGGCAGGAGCGCGGAGCACCGGGCGCGGTCCCAGCGCCGATCCCGGCGGGGCAGACACTTGTTGAGCGCTGGACCGCGGTGCCCGGCGCGGCGGGCAGGGCCGGGCTGCGCGCTCCTTACCTTCCCGGCGGATCATCGCTCCGCCGTGGCCGACGGCCGCTCCGGTCCGTGCCAGCCCGCGAGCGGCCGAGCCGNGCTCGGCCTCCCCTCCCCGCCCGCTGCGGAGGGCCCGGCCGCCCGGCCCCGGTTCCCCCCGCCGTCAGTAGGTGGCACGGAGGCGCCGCGGAACGAGCCCGCCCCGGGCCGGTACCGTCCGGGCTGCGCCGGCTCTTTCTCCGGGCCGGCAGCGCCGCCGGCAGGGAAAGGTGCGGAAAGAGGACGCAGGCGTGCTCGCCGCACCCCCTGCGGGCTCTGTGTGCCGCTCCTCTGCTTTATTGACATAAATAGACAGCAACAAGTCAAACTGACACGATACCCCTCTCCCTGTTCAAGGCCCTGCTGCAACGTGAGCGATGCCGAGTCCCACCGCTCCCTCTGCTGCCTTGGAGCAGCAGCAGGAGCATGAGCGCTGTCCTGCCAGCCCCTGACGCCCACCACCCTCAGCCCCTGCTCTCTCCCGAGCAACAGGCTTTAACTGCTGTCTGGAGTGCCAGGACCCTGTCCCCTGAACATGAAGCCAGCAGCAGTGAGGACAGGATTTCTGTCCAGGATGGGAGGGTGAAGAGCTCGGCTTCCCCTTTATCTTGTGACAGGCCACTCCACACCCCCCTTCTTATTCCTCAAGCCATGGGACAGGGCAGCCCCCAGAGGAGCAGCCCTTAAACCAGGTGCCCCATCAGTGGCTGCAGAGCTGCTGACAACAGGCAGAGACAGCCCTTCCCCTGCACCAAACAGCGACCCAAATCCCGGCTCCTGTAAAAACCCCAAGGGACAGGTCTCAGCTCCAGCACTGCTGGATAGATATTCTGCCCCTAGGCAACCCCTGCAAAGCCTTAGTTCCTTGCTGCCAGTGGGAAATGAGAACCCAGTTCCAAGTCTTTTCAGCTGAGGGCAGCTGTGCACCGTGAAAAGGAGCCAGGAAGGCCACGGTAGAGGGGAGGCCCAGGAAAGAATCTGAAAAGGAAAGGAGCCTCGAAGCTGGCCTGAGGAGTGCTCCCCGCTCGAGCTGTGCAGGGCTCTGGCTGCCCCTCCCCACGGCTGACGCAGGCAAGAGGGGTCACTCTTGCATCAAGCTGTTGATCTTTGTGAGCAGCACATCCGTCTCAGACTCTGAGGAGACAGAGAAAAAACAGTCATTTTGGGCAGCCACCATCCCACAGCGACAGGTGGAGTAGCCTGAAAAGCAGGTTTGAGGATACTTGGGGAATGTGGGATTCCCTAGCGCTGTCCCACAGGGCTGTTTGTTAAGGGCAAGACAGGAGGAACTCCCTGGGCTGGGATTCCCTTCCTCCCCCAGCCATCCCAAACCACTCCGTCACGTTTGGCTGGAGAAAGCTGCCTGCCTGTCAGGGAAGAGACCTACAGGCAGAGACTGGCTCCAAAGGAGGGAAGCTCTTGTTCCGTGCGCACTCACCCGCTGGCCGTCTTCTGTGGGAACATTTCCTAGGAGATGGAATGGGATCAATGTTAGCATGCAAGTCTGGTCTCACCATTCCCTCCCTCTGAGCTGCCAGCTGGAGGCTGTGGGGCCCCGCAGTCCCAGAGGGAGCTGCTCTCAGTGCCTGCAGCACTGGTACAAAGGAGCAGGACCAGGATCCCCCAGCCTCAGCTCACCAAGCCCTGGGGTGCAGAGTGGGTTACGAAGTGTGAACTAAGGCATCCAGCAGCTCAAGGCAGGCTCAGAGCAGATTTTTAGCTGGTGCCTGGTGGTAAAAGCTGCCTCCACACACTTCTGTCTTACTTAGCCAGACAGGAGAGGACCCCCCCCCAGGATCTGAGCCCACAGAAGGGTGGCAGCAGGTTTGGATCTGCACCAGCCACCCAGGGCACACTACAACCTCCCCCAACAGACCTGCCTTGGGAGGGGGAAAGGGATCAAACCTACTTCAGCAAGATGAAGGCCCAGATGATGATAAGGAAGGAAACGCAGTCTACAACGATCCAGATCATGAGGTATGTGCTGCTGGGCTGCAAGGCAATGAGAAAAGCCATTGAACCCCAGCTAGGGGTGGTGTGCTGTGGCACAGCCCTGCCTGCTGTGCCACCAATCCCTTCTACAGGATCACACGTTCCCATGCCAGTACAGCAGCGAGCAGAAGTCACCCTCCAGGCAGCTGCACAGGGCTGCTGCAGAAAGGCACCCACAAGTGCCTGGGACACAGGGCTGTGGGGCAGGGTGAAGGATGGAGGGGTCACTTACAAGCAGCCAGATAGGGTGTTTCATCTCCTTCAGCACCTGGCAGGCGTTGGTGGTGACAGAGCTCACCCCTGAGCACCACAGCACGGAGAAGAGCCAGGGCTGGTTCACCACATACAAGTTGACAGAGATGTTGTCCTGGCGGTACTGCCTGCGTGGGGACAGCCGTGGTCAGAGCAGCAGACAGCAGGGTGCCACCACACTGCACAGCCAGGCAGGGCTGTACATTTGGGACACGATCCAGCACTTGCAGCCACATGGAGCGACTGTCTGGAGATCCAGACCCAGGGCAGATTTGCTGGCAAGGCAGAGGACTGCAGCCAGCTCCATCCTCTGTACCAGCCCTGCCACTTGTCCACAAGGCACACACCCAGCCCTTCCCAGCAGCACACCAGCACTCAGCCTCAGCTGGCCCTCACCTCTCTTGGCCCCTGGGACAGTGCCCACACCTCCGTAACTCCCAGGCACTTGGGAAAGGATTCTCACCTGATCTCCTCAGAGCTCATGTCCTGGTAGGGCAGATTGACGTGCAGTACTGGCTCCTTCTCATTCTTGAGTCTCTTCCGGCCGTACACTTGCTGGACACCTGGGGCCTGCTGTTTGACGTCTTCCCTGAACCCATCCGGAAGCCAGAGGACCTAGGCAAGAGCCAGAGAGCACGTGCAGAGGAGGGGTGCTCCGGAGAGTTTGCTCTCTTGCAATATTCCCTTGCAGGTCCAGGCACACGTGGCCTGCTTAGACAGCTGCTTCCTGCCCCCCATCTCCTCCCTGCTCCTCCGTGAGGATCTCAGCCAGGACAGTCTCCTAAGAGCTTGCCCTAGCCAAGAGGTAAGCACAACAGGTCCCACTGAAGGGATAAAGCAGTTCCAGCCTAGGAAATCTGCAACAGTTAAGTCCTTTCTGGGTCCTTTAATGGGTCAAGTGGTGAATCCATTTAGACCCAACTCTGCAGCAAGAATGCACCCCGCATCAGCACTATAGTAGAAGTCTTTTCTATGTCCCTTCCTGCTCTGCATTCCCAAAAGGCCAAGAAAGGTGATTGGAATGCTGATTCATCCCCTAAGGGCAGCACATATCCTGTGCTGCAGGGGCTGGATGAAGCTTAAAAGGAACACAGGAGGCTGCAGCAGGAGTCCAAGAGCTGCAGGGAGAGGTGTGGTGGAGTGTGGGGAGGTGGAAGCCTCAGCACCGTATTCCTGCTCATGCTGGCAGTGTTGGTCCCCTCCCTAGACTGAGTCATTGTTTACACACCATGGTGGCCAGTGCTGGGAAGCCAAAGTATTAGAGAGGTCTGAAGTACTCGGAGAGGTCTGAAGCTGTAGGCATTAAACTCTAATCATGGCAACTTCTCCCAGCTAGAGAAGCTCACACCGGGGCAGGGCTGCCTGGCAGGGATCACGTATGGGGTGTGGTGTATGGGGTGTCAGGGATGCTCCCCGTGTCTGGTAGGGCACCTCCCAGCAGGCAGGGGTGTGACAGCAGGGCCTGGCAGGGGTGGGGTGGTGACCAGCTCACCTGCTGCAGCGGGATGCCTGACTCTAAAATCACTCCCAGGGTGACATTGACAAAGTTCTGGTAGTCACTGTGGTTCTCAGGCCGGAGGTCGAACATGATGGAGATGTTGCTCTCCTTGGCTGCCTCCAGAGCCTGTTCCAGGGATGGGATCCTCTGTTTGACTGTCTCGTTGCGATCACCAGGAGAAAGACTCTGCACAGTGGGAAATGGTCTCCGCTGCAAGGGTGAGAGAGGGGCAGTCATCACAGGCAGACCACCTGTAAGCTTCCACGTCCCGAAGTGCTGCCTGTCTCTGGCTCTCAGTTTCCTACACTGGCCTCTCCATGTGCTCTCCAGTGCAGACAGGCACAGGGATCCTCCCTATGCACATCCACGGGGCACCTCTACCCTTCTCCCCACTAACAGCAGAATTCAAGCAGCCCCAACAGCTGTGGGCATTCAAAGCTGCTCAGAGGCAGTTAGTCACTTTTTGGGAAGAGCCTGGACACAGCTGCCTTCAAGCCCAGGCAGGCTGTGCAGCTCAGAGCAAACACAAGACATCCCCTCTCAAAGCAGCCTCCTCCGTGACTCAGCTGAGGAGTCAGAACAAACCCCAGCTTGGGGCATAACTGCACCCAAGGGATTTGTGCAGGCTTCTGCACTCTGTCCAGGTGTCTGCCAGGACCAGCACTCTAGAGGGAAGGCTCTGGAGCCCCAGGGCAGGGCTAATGCTTCACCCCAAAATGCACCCATTCCTGACCAGCCACCCTAAGGGCATTCCTGACCTCCAGAAACCAGCTGCCAGCATCCAGCTGCTGGAGGTCTGTCCAGTTGAAGGCAGTGCTCTGGGCAGCCCTTTCGGGGAACACAGCCTGCACGTTGGTGGTCCTGGTGAGTTCCTCGTCATGCATGAGGAATGGGACCCCGTCAGCACTGGCAAAGGAGCACAGAGGAAAGCCATATGTTGTAAGCTGTTCATTTCCTATCCCTGCCCTGGCATTTCTACCCCCTCCTAGCCACCTGCTAGAGTAACCCCCACCCTTACTCTCCTTGTGGCCCTTTACACAAAAATGTGCACCTAGAGACCAAGCCAGGAACCAAGTAGCTCCTTGCTCTCTGAAACAGCTGTCCCCATAACAGGATTCCATGAGATGAACTGGAGCCAGGGTCTGTTTTCCAAGCAGTACCCCTACCCTGATGGAGCCTCCCTCCCCAGAAGGCAACCTGCATGGGGAGGACAGAAACCCAGTACCTCTCCCAGATCATTGGGACACCAAGCTGGAGCCAGTCCCATACTAGGAAGGTGGGAGTGGCAGAGCCCTTTCAGCAGGGCTGCCTCCAAATGCAGGCTGTATCAGTCCTCCAGGTGCCTTCCAGAATGCCCCCTGTGGGAGGTGACATCCCAGGATACACAGACCCCTTCCTCCCTCTGAGCCCCTTTACCTCACCATGACGTCCGTCTCAAAGACTTGCACATCACACTCCACTGCCTTGTGCAGTGACATGAGGGTGTTCTCAGGGGCCAGCTGGAAAAAGGAATGGTGTTAGTGCAGAGAGCATGGGTAGGATGGGGCAGCAGGCAGGCACTCACCCTGCCTGGATGCGCCCAGCAGCTTGGCTGGGCTCTAGGGCAACCACAGTGAGGCTGGGGTGACCTGGGCATGGTGGGGGATGGAGAAGGACTGGGGATGGACAGCCAGAGCCTGCCTCGTCCCTGCTTCCCAGCCCACACTACACAGCCAGGCCTTTCTGCTGAGAGTCGCGTGCTCCTGGTCCAGTAGCGCTCAGGAAGCAGCTCTGTCCTGCAGCTGCTGCATCCCCCTCCTCACCCATCCTCCAAGCCTGAACTGCCCTGGCTGCTGTGGGGACCCCACTGTTCTGGGCTGGCCAGAGCTTGTCCAGGCCTGTGGCCACAAGGATCTGTGCCCCACAGCCAGGCACAGCCTGGCTTTTCCTGGGGAAGCAGCCTGCCCCATCCACCCTGACCACTGCCAGGGTGCTGGTCACTCACCATGGGTGCTCCTCGATGGCCAACTAGGGCTGGCTTGGGAGGCAGCTGGTTCTCCTCCATGATGCAAGGGGAGGTGATTCCCAAGGGAGCCAGGTATAGTGCAATCATCGCTGCCCAGTACACAAGCAGCAGAAACACCCTGAGACCTGCAGGCAGAGACAGAAGTTAGAGGGGATGATGTACAGAAGAAGAATTTTTCAGGTCACTAGGAATAAGCCAAGGCCGCTTCACCTGGCATTAACCTGTCATTGCCCTAAGTCAAACATTGCATCCCCAGCCTCAGGAACACTGCAGGTTTATTCTAGGCCCACTACGTGTCCTTGCATCCCAACTCAGCACTTCTGCAGCACTCTGCCACCTGTAGCCCTCCTCCAGCTGCAAAGCAGGGAGAGCTGAAGCCGCAACGAGGGCTGGTCACGAGAAACAACCAAGAGCAGGCATTCCTACCACACTGGGGACCTGTTCCCACTGCTCTGATGCTCTCTGAGCACCACTCTGCCAACAGTGCTGCTCAGCTGGGTGGCAGGAAGCAGGGCACCAGCCAAGGTGACAAGAGAAGATTACCTGTATTGCGGGTAATAAATTGGAGGTGGATTACCTGTATTGCGGGTGCGGTAGATGAAGCTGGCCAGGGGCCAGGCAAGGAGTGTCATTCCCCCCACAGTTCCAATGTGCAGGAAGGGACCTGTTGCCTGGGGAGGCAAAAACAAAGGGGGTGTCAGCCAGCACCAGTCCCTGTCCCCAAAATACACATGCTCCAGTGCCAGGGACCTGCCACTGCAGCCAGTACTGCTGGAAGATCCACAGTGCCAGGGAGGGAGGGACAGGCTCCCGGGGGACAGAACAGACTTCCCTGCTCTGGTCCAGCCACCATTCATCAGTCTGGTGGCAGCTGCTCCAGGCAGGACTGCAAGAGCAGAAGGGGCACCTTGCCTGGCCAGGCAGCAGAAGTCAAGGGCAGGGAATTAACCCGCAGCACACACAGCCGTGCTGGGGGCTTCAGTCAGCACCCTTCAGCTCAACCCCACAGGCCGGGCACTGGGTGCAGCGGGGGAGTCCCTGGTATCGAGGTGACTCACCTGCAGGGAGATACGAGCGCTTTTCCACTCCTCCGCCCACTTTATTCCCAGCCCTGTGAAGGCTGCAGCCACCACCAGCGCAGTTAGGATCAGCAGGATCTGTGGGGCAGGGCACAGGGCAGTTAGGGGAGACACAGCATCTTGCAGGCCAGGCAGAGTCCTCCTCATCCCTTCCTCATGAGCCCCTGCAAGCCCTGATACCCCACTTTCCCCATCTGGGTTTGCAGCTGAGCTCTGTGCTCCCTGCTTTGAGCATTGGGAATATTCTCATCCCAGAGACATGTGGCTGAGGAACTGACAGCTGCAGCCCAGCCCAGCGGGGACACACAGCCACTTAGTGGGGTCACAGCAGCCATACACAGCCTCAGTAGGCTGCTCCCAGCTCCTGAAGGTGCAAGGGCAGCCAGGGCAGGCACCACCTGCCTGCACCCCCAGTCTCTCACCTTGTGCACCCAGTGTAGCTTCAAGGGCTGGCCGCAGAGCTGCAGGCACAAGGCAAGGACCTGCAAGAGCAAGGAGCTGTCAGAGCTGGGCTGCACCCCACACCTCAGCCCTCACAGGGCATGGGACTCAGCCACAGAAGCTCGGGCCCCCTGGCACAGCCAGGGTCTCTGGCCGTGCTCAGGCTGACCCAGCTGCAGATGCTGCAGGCTCCTCCCAGCTCTGCCCAGGGCATGGCAGCCTGTGCTCAGCACAGATCCATCCCCCCGGCCCAGCGGGATCAGGAGGGCTCACCAGCAGCACAGACGAGTAGCTGATCAGCATGGCCGTAGCTATGAGAAGAACCAGGGACCAGTCTAGCCATAGCTTCCTCTGCCTGAAGATGAATCTGCCAGCAAAGGGGAGGGTCAGAAAGGCAGGGGTGACGTGGGGAACAAGGCTGGATGTGGGATCCTACTCACTCGTTGAAGTTGTGGAAATCATTGAGGATGATGATAGCGAAGTAGAGCCACACCAGTGTGAACAAGAAGACACAGAAGAGGAAAAGGAACCAGCTGCAGTCACACTGGAAGCCAGAGATGAGAGTTATACACACACCTTTAGGGCACCTAGCCCCTAGCCAGGTTTCTGAGACACCTGGTATGAGCCAGCCAGCAGCAGGGAGGACAGGAGCTCACAGCAGGCACTGAGCTGCCCCATGGAGAGGGACCAGAGCTACCCTGGCTGGCTCTTTTGGCTGGACCCACGCTACAGAAAGATGGATAAGCATGTCCTACAACAAACTAAAGATGTGCCTATGCCAGGCTGGGGAGGATAGCCCCTGTGGAAGGACTGCCTCCTTTCCCAGCACTCCCTGGGAACAGGCTGGGACTTTGGACCTAGGAAGGGGCAGGGAGCCGGGTCCTATTCCCTTCTAGCTGGATGATCCATGGGCTGGGCAGAGAGGGGTGCAGTGCCTCAGAACCGCCCTTGCAGTGGTGAGTCTGCAGACTGAGTCCAGCTACATTGTCCCCAGCCACTAGTCCCACATGTGTGGGGGAGGTGAGGGGCGCCACAGGTGCCAGAGGGACATGTAGCAACCCAGACTTATTTGTACATTCCAGGCAAGACGGGACAAGCCGCAGCAGAGCCACTCCCATGGGAGTCGGAGACCTCAGAGAATCCCAGGGCCTCACCACTCCCAGGTTACAAATTGCTGGGGACACCCTCCTGGTGGGGCCACACCCAGCCCAGGAACTGTGTCTCCCACGTGCCTGGCCAGGTGCCCCGGGACCTGCTGCCACAATCAGCCCTGGGGGCTCTGCTCTGCTCCAGGCACGTGCAAGAGCTGCAGATGCACACTGATGCTGCTCTACCCTTCTTGTCGCCCAGCAGGAACACAGCTCTCACCTTCTCACTGCTCCAGGCTAGGGCAGTCCCCGGACAGTGAGAGTGCCAGCTACCACCCCAGCTCTCCTGGGGCTTGGCCCTGGGAAGCAGGAACTGCAGCAAGAGGTCAGCAGCTCAGTGTCTGGGCTGAGCATTCCAGCCAGAGCCCTTCCCCACCCCAGCCACCACGCTGAGACTCCCACGTACGGGCTGGCAAGCCCCAGCTCAGCATCACTCGGGTATCACCTTGGTGGTTCTCAGGCCCTTCCTCTTCTGCTTCTTGGCAGTGATCCACTGGCAGCTGTAGGGGCAGAGCAGGCAGGTGGCACAGGTAGAGCAGCAGCCGGGGGGGTCTGCCATAGCAGCAGACTGTCCCAGAGCAAAGGTCAGGTGTCCTGTGGGGGATACAACACGGCGTGTTGGCACAGACCTCCCAGCAAACTGCCCCCACCCCGTGGGGATGGAGCACTGAAGCATTTTGTGTCCAGGTACCCTGGCAGGTGGCCCAGAGTGCTGGGATATAGTGGGGCTGCTGGGTTGTGTCCCCAGGCAAGGCATGGTGCCAGGGAAAGAAGCAGCACAGCGTGCAGCCCAACCTGTTCAGCAGGCTGCACTGGGACCCTTCACCCAACACGCTGGAGCACGCCTGGAGCTGGCAGGGAGCAGGGCCTGCTCCCCAGCCCGGGGTTCAGCACTCTGCCCGGGAGCCAGGACCACTGTGCAGGCTCCAGGGGCAGGCAGCCTTGCCAGTCAGCTCGACAGCAACCTTGCACCCAGGCTTCCCACCTGCAAGGACTGTGCAGCCCCATGCTACAGCCTTGGGCTCCTGCTTGCAGCTGGGGGTACATGCAACAGCCTGGGAAGTTCCCATTCTGATCCCTAAGTCCAGGTCCTTGCTGATGCAGCACCATCCTGGCAGTCCCTGAGCTCAACCTGCACTCCGAGGAATCCCAAGTGTGGCTGCTGGAGCTGCAGCTGAGCAGGCACTGGATGGCTTTGGTCCAAGTGCTTGTGGGGGAGATGTGGGTGAGAGGCAGTTATGGGGGGAACCCATTTCTACAGTCACGGAGATCCAGGCTGGGTGTAGGGCTACCACCGAGTTCCCCAAGCACTGGTGAGGGGAGAGGGCCAGGATGCTTTGCTGTGATCCCCAGATTCCTGGTGTTTGGCCGGAAGATGCAGGGAGCCCAGAACAAGGTCCCCCTCGACCCACCCTGAGAAATCCCATGTTTACTTTTGCTTGTCCTGCTGTGGAGATGCTCCTCCTCCTCACCCCAACCTCCCCAACGGGCCAGGCACACTATGCAACACTACTGCCCTGCAGATTAAGCCTGGATCTCATTTCACTGTGACCACTGAGCCAGGCATGAGAGCCAGCTGACCACATCCTCCCAGCCACATCCTCTCCAATGCTCGAGGCAATGGTGTACCTCATGGAGCTGTGTCCCATTCCAGTCTGGGCTGTGGAGAGAGGGAGCAGAGCTAGCCCAGCTTCTCCCAGGCCTAGCCAGCCAGACCAGAATGACCCTGCCATGCCCTAGCTGTGGCCAAGGTCGGCACGGTCTCCCCCTGTAACAGGGCAGCACCCCAGCCTGTCACCTTAATTCTAAATACCAACACTATGGGTGTCTCCAGGGCTGGGGTGCAGAGCCTTCCCCAGCACCCGCACAGGGTCACGCACAGGCAGGTACCACCCCGAGAGCAGGACCCCATCCCTGGCCAGGCAGTTTCTGCAGGCTGAGGGACGTCTGGGGGCTGCCATCAGCACGTCCGGCCAGCCAAGGCACAGAGGATGATGAGCAGCAAAACAGAGCCCCACATCTGTCACCCCCTCTACCTTCTAGGGACCAGACCAGCAGCTGTGATCTGCTCAGTGATGGCACTGAAGGAATCAGCCTTAACACAAGTACAGGAAGGTGTGGGACCAGTTATTTCCCTTCTGATGCCCAGGGGCTCTGGCTGCAGGCTCACACCCCTGCTGTCACCAGAAGGAGAGCCACCATTTCCACCAGGGATCAGTGGGTTCAACCAGCCTCCACTTGGAGTCACTGTGTCCCCTGCCACTGCTCGCATGGGCAGAGCACTATGTCAGCAGCTGCTGGCAGGCTCCCACGCAGGGTACACAGTACAGGAGGAGTGGCTGCAGGCACCAGCTGTAATTCAGCACTCAGCTGCTCCAAGGGACTGTTGCTGCCAGGACTGGAGCTTGGCAGAGAGTGGCACAGGACTGGTCACAAATCTGCCCCAACGATGCTGGAGGGTTTGGAGGCAAAATGCCACCCTGTTCTCCAGCTCAGAGTGCGACTGCAGCAGTAGCATCAGTAGTTATGGCTCAACACCCCTGTGGCAGGGCACAGGTCCCAGACAGAGCAGGGCTGGGCACACACCAGACCCAGCTCAGCCTCTGCTCCGGCTCCAGTGGGAGAGCAGCAGAGTGGGAGCTGGGGGTCCGTCAGGGCTGGAAGGACCCCTCCTTTAGCTCCCACCAAAAAACCCCCGTGGCACAGCCACAGCCCTGGTGTGGAAGGCACAGGGAATCTGAAGGGGTGACAAACCCATTGCCACAGTCACCGACACGGCAGCACGGGCTGGTAGCCTCACAAGGACCTCTGTGCCCCAGGGGTGTTCGCACAGGACAACCTGGTGGCCATGAGCGGGTCAAGATCCCCTTGCCCTGGTGTAGCCAAGCCAGCCCAGGCTGTGTGCCACCGGGCAGCTCAGCAGGAGCTGGTGCCTAACCCCGCTGTTCCCTTTCCTCGTAGGACAGAGGACAGAACACGGGCTCAGCACGGAGCATAGGGTGACCCCAAACCAGCAAAAGCAGCACAGCCGGGCCCAGATCCCCCACTCTCAGTCTCATGCCCGGGCAGCCAGCCCTGGGCTCCCCGTTCCTGCTCTCCAGAGCGTGGGAACAGCGTGGGCAACCCCCTTCCTTCCCCCCTCTCAACTTCCCGCAGAGTCGGGATGATCACCCCCTCCCCGTGCCGCCCTGCCGGCGCAGGACAGCATCCCCACGGCCGGGGCAGCCACGCCGGGACAAAATACCTGCTCCTCGCCGATGTCGGGCTCCCGCAGCTGGGCCAAGTGAGCGCGGTGCTGGGCTCTCCCCGGGCCCATGCGTGCCAGCACTCGGCTCCCGCTGCGCTCACACCCTTCTGGGTGTGCCCGTGGCCCGGCAGGTCCGCACAGGCCGGCAGAGGCGGGCAGACTGCGAGCGGGGCGGAGCGGAGCGGGGGGCCGGGCTGGGGTCAGGGCGGGCCCCGCCGGCCCCGCTGCAGCCGCGGGGAGAGGGGGAAGGGGGCCCCGGGGCCGTCACGCGTCGCAGCGCAAAGGAGTTTGCAGGCAGCCCACGTCCAGGCAGACGGAGACTCCAGGGAGAGCTCCCGGGAGATAGAGGCAGAGCTTCGTGCATCGCCGCGCCTTTGAGCAAGGGGCTGTGGGAGCCCCTCGGACAAAAGGGGACTTTTCCCTTCCCGTCAGAGGAAGCCTGAACAGACACATCCCAGGTCACCACGGCTGGCCCGGCTGACACACCGGGGCACGCTTTGAAGGCAGAAGCACAGAAGTAAAAGTGCTTTCTTGCCTCGAGCCGAGAGAAATCCTTCCGAACCAATGCATCTGAACTTTGCTAAAGCAGCAGATGAAAGGAGGCTCCAGACAGGCGTGATGCCACCTGAAGATGGATGGGCTGATGCCTTCCATCTTCCCCCTCCCTCCCTGTGGCACAGCACTGCTGTGTCCCCCGCACCCTCTGCTCCAGGTCTCAGCTCCAGGCGAGCCAGGATGCAGGACAGGCACTCAGACCTTTCTGCGTCACTGAATTGATCCATCATTGCCTGTGATCTCAGGGGACCCCTCTGATCTTCTGCCACTTGCAGAGGACGTGCAAAAGCTGATTTACAGGGAGGTGATGGCATTCTGCAGTGACATAGCAACTGCCAATTTAGGCAGAAGCCTCAGTGCTCAGCCCTCAGCGGGTCCTGTTCCACACTATCGTTAACAGCTTCGGCACAGCTCATGGAACAGCTCCATGAAATGTGCTGATTAAGGTCTTATCAGTGGAGGGTCTGGAGCACCGCAGGAGGGTTTGTGCAGGAACACCCATTGCTCTTTGCCCAAAGGAGGAAGCTGAAAGCATTGCAATGGCCAGGAATACCCCTAAGACAAGCAAGCAGCCCTGCACCCCAGATTTTGTCAGCTGTGAGCAGTTTGGCAGTGAGATTCACCTCCTGCATCCGTGTGTTCTGCCGACTCTGACACAGACCAGCTGCGCTGCTACACGGAAGAGCAAAGCTGTGGGCACGAGCCTTCCCAGGGGACCTGCGCCCCAGGAAAGCCCCTGGGATGCAGAGAGCCCATTTTATGGGGTAGCAGATTCACTGTCAGGGATTGGATTGCAGGTTTTAAGGAGATGAAGTGAACACTGAAGTAAGGTGAAGGATCGCTTAAGCCAAGAAACATTTCAGGCAGTGTGTAGGGGAAAACCGAGCACGAATAAAGAGACCAGGGTGATACTGGAGGAGGCAAGGTTGCAGCAGAGCTGCGGGAGATCCAAAAGCTGTGGATTTTAGTGGTGTGAGGCAAAGCTGATGGAAGGGGCATCCCGAGCAGACAGAGCAGAGGGACAGGCGGCTCCCCGGGGGACTGGCCACCGTCCGACCGCATCGAGAGGGAGCCCATCTCTTGGGGGAAGCCAAGCTGCTCCCGACCGGCGCTACAGAGGGGGAGCCCCATCCCCGGGGACCGCCCCGCGCCTGCAGCGGCGCCTCTGCCCACGCGGGGGCGGCAGCGCGGCGGCTCCCGCCCGGCACGGGGCGTGTGGGGACGGGCAGCGGCGGTGCGGCCGCTGAGCCCTTGTCTAATCCCCGCCACGTGAGGCAGCCCTGTTGAGCCAGGGCAGCGGCTCGTAGCGGGGGCTGTGAGGGGCCGGAGCCATGCTGGTTACTGGCACGGGGGGGCGAGAGCCGCGCGGGCACTGCCGGTGCGTGGCCACCAGACGGCGACCTCGGCACGCGCTGCCGCCGCGGGAGCGCCCGAGGTTCGGGTCTGTCCAAAAGGACAGGGCTGAGCCCGGGGATGTGACCCAAAGGACAGGGCTGAGCCCAGGGGTGCGCCCCAAAGGACAGGGCTGAGTTTATGGGTGTGACTCTGAGGACAGGGCTGAGCCCGGGGGTGCGCCCCAAAGGACAGGGCTGAGCCCGGGGGTGCGACCCAAAGGACAGGGCTGAGCCCGGGGGTGTGACTCAAAGGACAGGGCTGAGTTTATGGGTGTGACTCTAAGGACAGGGCTGAGCCCGGGGGTGCGCCCCAAAGGACAGGGCTGAGCCCGGGGGTGTGACTCAGAGGACAGGGCTGAGCCCGGAGGTGCGCCCCAGAGGACGGGGCTGATCTTACGGGTGTGACCCTGAGGACAGAGCCGATCTCAGATTTGATACCCAGAGGACGGAGCTGAGCTTGGGGTTGTGACACCGAGCCCATCGGACTGACATAAACACGGGCATCCTCAACATCCACTGGCCTGCCAGCTCAGACTGAGCTCCAGGAGCCAAGTCGCAGGTGAACAGTTAAAGCTAACAACCAGAGCGTATAATCAAGCTGGCTTATCTCTACCCATCTCACCACAAAGTCAAAGGCACCAGAATTAGTTAAGGAAAAGGCAGAAAATAATGTTCTGTCAACACAGTTGAATGAGCTCACATACAACATCAAGTGTTGCACTGATGTGAGTCAAGTTTGGTTCACTTGTGAAGGTGCATCTGGGAGTGTGCTTTTAGGTTATGGCAAAGTGATCAAAGCAAACGTGGAAAGGAATGGTCTAAGCAAGCAGGGAAAGTTATGTTGGTGTATGTACAGGTGAAGTTTTCTCCCTAGACTCTGAATATGGGGAGTAGAGAAGGTATTTTCAACGTATGTAAGAGACTTAATGGCTTCATGTTAGGTTCCTGTTTGTCCACTGAACTGGTCACAAACTGGTCTTT
>VXAZ01001514.1:4281-380484 GCA_013399875.1 Gymnorhina tibicen | reverse complement strand
AAAAAAAAAAAAAAAAAAAAAGGCAAGCCTGCTAAGGCTTCTAAAAAGAAGTTCAGTTACTTCTGTTTTTCACCATACTGCACACAGTCTACAAGAAACACTGCTTTTAAGTTTGACTGTTTTATGGAATGCTTTCCCTTCATGTGCTCTCCCATAGGACCCAAGACCAGGAATAAAAAGAGAAGGCAATACAGGTTTCTGTAACGTTATTTTACACTCTTTCAGCTTGTAATAGACAACAAAAATCCAGAGTATCATAATTTCTCTGCTGCCAACACTTTAAAAGCCAGTGGCACAGACTGTTTCCACTTCAGCTGGTGGAAGACCTACATGAACTGATAGACCAAGGCAAAGATCTCCATCATGAGTCTAAAAGTCACTGCTTGCTGTTAATCTGCAGTAATATAGGTTTTGCTACAGTTTGAAGCTGTTCTGCCTCAGCACATTAGTAATTAAGTTGTTTGAAAGAACTAATCAGACAAACTGCCTGCTTAAGGGGATGGTGTATGATCATGGCACTAGTCTCAATTTCTTTCCTAAAGGCCAAAAGCTTATGAGGAATTAAAGGCTGTGGCGAACAAGCTTTGAATCAGATTTTTTTCCCCTCCAGAAGTGGACTAGTTAAGGAGATCAGGAATGCAGATTGTGAGAGTATTATTCATCTTGAGAAAAACCTCTGTGGATGACTGTACTTATTCCAGCTCTTATCACGGAGTTTGTATGATACAAGGCAAATCACTTGACCCAAACTTTTCACGGGTGGCCCTTAAAGGTTTAATTTCCTGAGTACTTGAAAACAGCATGGGGCAGATTTTCAGGAGTGCTAATCATTAACTGCTGTAATTGAGATCAGTGATAGGAGACCTGAGGATCAAATGCTAAGGAGTGTTAAGAGTTCAAGCCTCACAATAACAGCAGATCGCAAGCTGGGCACTGTACCAGTGCAGTGTTTAGCTCCCTGTTTTCATAGGAATCCAACACCTCTCAAGGGTTTATGGAGCATTATTAAGGTACAGAGAACACAGACTTTACAAGACCATAATAGATTATAGAATCATAGAATGGCCTGAGTTGGAAGGGACCCTGAAGACCATCCAGTTCCAACCCTCCTGCCAGGGGCGGGGACACCTTCCACCAGACCAGGTTGCTCAAAGCCCCATCCAGCCTGAAAAATTCTTCCAGGGATGGGGCAGCCACAGCTTCTCTGGACAATCTGCCCGAGCCTCACCATCCTCACAGTGAAGAAAGTCTTCCTGACATCTAATCTAAACCTGCTGTCTTTCAGTCTGAAGCCATTCACCCTTGTCCTGTCCCTCCAGGATCTTGTCAGAAGTCCCTCTCCATCTTTCTTGTGGGCTCCCTTCAGGTACTGGAAAAGCCACAGGTCACCCAGCAGCCTTCTTTTCTCTAGGCTGAACAACCCCAATTCTCTCAACCTTTCCCCACAGCAGAGCTGCTCCCTCCCTCTGACCACCTTGATGGCCTCCTCTGGACTCTGCCCAACAGGTCCATGTCCTTCCTGTGCTGGGGACCCCAGAGCTGGAGGCAGCACTGCAGGTGGGGTCTCACCAGAGTGGAGCAGAGGGGCAGAATCCCCTCCCTCCCCTGCTGCCCACAGGGCTTTTGCTGCAGCCCAGGACACACTTGGCTTTCTGGGCTGAGAGCGCACATGGCTGGGTCATGTCCAGCCTCTCATCCACCAGCATCCCCAAATCCTTCTTGCCAGGATAAGCAGCAGTTAATATGTTCAGTAAGTTTTATACTACAAAATACAGTTAGGAAATAGTTTTTTAGTCGTGTCATATCCAAAGCTAAAAACAAACAAAAAATAATTTAAACAGGCAAGTCCTGCTTTCATGAAAAAAAATTAGTTATCAGATTCTGATATTTATGTCTGAGACCTCTCTTTTGTAAGGCGTACATGCTATGCTTCATTCATTATTTCAAGGACCAAAATACTTGGTTTTGTTCACATGCAGCTCTTTCTTTTTGGAACTTGAACTAGTTTAGAACTTGAGGATGTTTATCATTTGTCATTTCCTAATTGCCTTATTGCATACTTAACTGAAGTCACACAATAACAAACTGAAGGCAGAGCTGAAGTACTCAATTTAGGATGCAGCAGAAGGTATGCTCACAGGGTACACTCACATGCAATTTTGCATCTTAACTGCATATCTTTGTGTTTTGTGTCATCTATACAAAGGAAGTCAACTAATTTAATTATAGCACAACTATTTTTTCTAGTAAGTCCATTTCCTTTATAGGGATAATTAGCTTTACAGGCAGTTAAATTGTAGGCACATATTACTGAATGTGGCAACACTGATGGTCTGTAGATCTGGTTTCACTTGCTCTGCATTGAAAAGCACTTGGCCAGTGGTCTCTGTTATTTCTGATCGATATTTGTGGGTTTTTTTCCAGGAAAAAACATGAGATTTACCTTGTCAATAAAACAGCTTATGTGCCACTTACTGCCATTGCTCTACTCCAAAAACATTTGTATTTAGGGTTTTTAATGCTTATTTACTAACTTTTAAGACATTATTTTTGCCCTGGGATAAGCCTATACTGTGAAGCGCTTGCTCCTGCTACACATCTAATTTCTGCTCAGAGTTATAGTTGCTGTATAACAGCATTTCCCCCCCTTTCAGCATGTAAAAGCAGCTGCAAGATCACTGCGTTAGGTCATGCTGTGGAACACAAAATTGATTTGTTGCTTGAGCTGCCTTTCTCTCCTCGTGGTTTCAGAAGCCTCCCATGAAGTCATTACTCCTCACTGATGTTACTGTGAAGCCACAAACTTTGTTACAGCGTTAGTGGGGAGCTCGCAGCTGTCTGGATAGGGTAAGAGCCTGCATCAGCATTCGTGTCAAACATGAGCTCAAGCGCTTGACAAAGAGAAGCTCAGCTCTCTAACGAGGACCTGTTAGGATACAGCCCGAGCTGCAGAGCACCTTATTCACTTGCTTTGCATTAAAATATTGACACAGACCCTGGCTGAGGTCAGTCATTGCTCACTGAGTGTCCCTCCTGATCCCCTATGAGTCTTACCGCTCATGGGCTTCCCTCCTCTCTGTAAATCCAGGCAGAGACAGCAAAGTCCTCTTGCACACTTATTTTACTATCACTTTCTTGTTCTCAGCAAGCTCATTTGAGGATAAGTAACAGTCCTGTGAGTCACAGTGTGCTGCAGTCATTAATACTCCCACTGTATGCGCAGTGCTAACTGTGTTTTTTCTCTTAATACCTACATGCTGTTGTTATTAGACAGCTTTTGCAGAACTATTAGAGTCTGTCCTGTAGCCTGTAGAAAAACAACTAATTATATTAGATGCTTCTATGAAAGTCCCTTTCCACAAATGTAACTACACTCGGTGCTTTATAGTAGCTGCAAACTACTAAATTAAGTACTAAAACTGAAAAAAAACCCCCAACAACAACCACAAAAAAAGAAGCCCGCCCCCCCCCCGATGAAGAAAAGGCCCAAAACAGCCCCACTTACCAGGCAGAAACAACTCCTTGTTTCACACTCTCTACTATAGGGAAGCAACAGCTGTTTGCCATTGCCAAATTTATAGGAGCAGCCTCCAGAACTGTGCTAAGGGTGGGTTTATATAAAGGGCCCTGGTTAGGGAGTGGTCAGTGATGTGGTGGAGTTGTGGGGTTTGTATGTCCTTAGGTGGCTCATGGTGTAGCTGTGTTATACTGAAGTCATCATGTAGTGTTACTAAAAGAGAAGTACTTTTTATTTATAAAGGTAACAGTTTGGATCTAGAACAATTAGTTAAACTTTATCTACTTAAAATTCATTGCTATTTTCATTTATGACTTATTGTCTTGTACATATTTAAAGTCTCTTCTAGCCATGAGTACCTCTGAGTACAGGCTCTTCTAAATTATTTAATATAGGTAAGATATTGCAGTTCTTAAAGAAGAAAGGCTTTAGTACTGTCTAGCATCTGTTTTCTTACTTAACTGTTACAGATGCCTACTGTGATTTTCTGTAGTGGCTCTCTTCTCGTTACTAACGTGAATTTCCTTCTGACCCTTTAACTAGTGCAGAGGGTTGTAGGGGATTTCCAGGTAGTGGTCTGCATTTGTGTTATTTTCCTCTCTATTTTCTCAGAGCTGCTGTGTAATCAGTACCTCTGGGGCTTAGTTTTTGACTGCCTGTGGTTTCCAATATTCAGTATTTATGGACAAAATGCTTATTTTTGAGGGGCAAAGGTGTCTGCCTCAGGCAGCTGGGTGTGTTTGTGCAGTTTTGAGCATAACACTTTCAAGTTTAACCTTTTATGGTTTGTATCCTCTGAAACCTGGGCTGCAAGAGATCCTTGCTACTCTTTCAGGGGGAGTAGTTGACAGCATGGCAAGGCTTGATATTGTGTCTGAGCTGTTCTGATGAAGAACTACCACTAGAAAATACAGTAGAAAGCTATATTTTTGGTTTTTTTGGTGGTTGGTTTTCTGATAGGGGAAAACTGAGTGTTCTATGGTGGTGGAGAAGTTCAGCTGCCAGGCAGAACTTCTTAATGTCAAACCCTTAGACTGCCACAGCACCCTCCCCAGCAGTGTTTTGCTTCTACCTGAGAGACCTGCTGCAAAGGACCGGTTCTGGCCCTTAAATTAGGGCTTGGTCGTGTATCTTGTGCAAGTAAAAAGTACCCAGAGCCTGTTTCTCTGCTGTCAGCTTGAAGTGGCTATGCCTGTTTGAACCTTTAGAATAACTAAATACCCTTTCCAGTGAGCAAAGAGCATGTTCTGTGGGAATTTATTAGCAGTTTAAATGGTTTGTGCTGTACTATCTTGGATCTGTGTACGTACGGGCTCTCTCTGTTGGAGGTGCATTCTCAGCTGCTTGGGAAGTGATTTTTAAGTAGGCATGTATGTGGTACTTTCTTTTGAGCTTGTTAGCTCCCAGTTCATCTGGAATCCCACCAGCTTGTTCCTACTACATTTTAATTGATGGTTTGAAATAATGCTAGAATAATAAAGTTACGCTTCTAGGTGGTTTTGCTTTTGAGTCAGTAAAAACTTCACAGATTCAGATGTTTTTAAGACCAGTTAAATAGTAACTCTGGAGGTAGTGTACTTAAAACAGCATGTGTATATCTTTAGTCCTTTTTTTCCCAGCTTGATTATATTTCAAATGCAAAGTTCATGCAGTTACAGCTTGTGCACTTAAAAGATGTGACAATTGCTTTCCCCCACAATGTAGCTTGTGGTAAAATTCCCTTTTATGCTTTCTTTTCCAAGTTGTTTTTGGGTTTTGCTGTTAAATTAAGTATTTGATCCCGTGTCCAGAGCAGAATGAATTTTGCATTAGGAAATAAAACCAGACTTGCAGTTCTTGTCTCCTGCATTGCAGCACACATGCACTAATACTCACTGAGAACTTGTAGGCATCCCTGTGTAGTGCTTACCCAGAGATCTAAGGGCTGTTTCTAGAGCTTACCTTATCTGAAGAAGGTGCTTGAGTGCCCAGAAGAAGTTCTGTTCTTCTTTGGCAGAACTGGGCTGGTCCGTGACTTACAAGCGCACGGTGGGTTTAGAATTTGTGAAGCTGATGCAGAGGGCGATCTCCCTTCTTGATCGCCGCAGGGTGATGCTGAAATGGGAGGGTTTGTCGCCTGAAATCCTTAACTCCAGCAGCATGAGGAAAAGAAGTGCACCTGGGGGGGAAAAAAAAAAGTCTTACGGAGCAAGTCCTGAGAGGACCTTCCCTGGTTGGAATGGTTGTTGAGATGAAAAATGCCACTCATAACCTTTGCAGCTGTCACTGGAGCTACCACCACAACTTGTACCTCATTGCATTAGAGCTCTGGGATACACACAGCTAGGGGAGGAAGGTGATTGCTGTCTCAGGTACTTGGACTTGCTTGCCTTGTCTGTTACTGACAGATGGCTGTGAGGAGCTGAGAATATGCCTGGCTCAGCATGGAGGGCCCTTGTCTTGGCACTTTGTCACTGTCAGGCTTTGTTTCTGGGTTCTGCGGAATCGCACAGAAGTACAGCAAGTACTGCACGTGTTTGAGACAGCCCCCACGTGTGAAGTCGGGCATGGAAGAAAGCAACGTGGTGGTTGGCAAAACAACAAAAAAATAAGGCAGGGAGGATATAGGGGAAGGTGTTCAGGATGAATCTGAAGTGAACAAACCCCAACAGGGATGCAGCAGTGTCTGAGAGTTAGCTGGGAGGTCTAGCTGTGTGATAAGACATCAGGAATAAAACTACAAAATGTAGATGGATGTTGCTGGGCCCTTGTGTCCAGGTGGAGTTGTGTGGCACTGGCGTGTCGGGGGTGTTTGCCAAGGATGTTTTAACTTCTCATCTCGAGGCTCTTGGCTAATGAACATATAGTCAGCGGTTTAGAAGGATTTAATTAAGTAATAATGTATGTTTCACTACTTTGTGTGCATTATGTATGTGTTTTATATTATGTGAAATTGTGAATGAGCCTTCCTGGATGTCAGTCACTTGGTTAACAGAGCTAGGTAATGTGACCATAATATTTCTGTGAAATATTGTAATTACTTTTTTTTTTGGAAGGTTTTTTCTGTTGTGTGAAGCCTAGATAAGTGTTGTTTTCTGCTTCTATAAAACACATGACAAAACAAACACCCCCACCAAAATGGCAAAACACAAACACACAAACCCCAAACTTGCTCTAAATCTGTTGTGACTTAAGCAGAGGTGGCAGGTAACAGGCTGACTGCAAATGCTAAATTAGGTGATTTTGTCACTTCAAGAACGTAGTTGCATTCAGTCACAGAGGGATGAAGCATTTGGAGTAGTGCCCTAAATGGCAGGGGCCTGGTAGCCCAGATGGTTCTTTCTGTCTCTTTAACTTCCTACCCCAGGGTCTTGTGTTAATGAAGTTCCAGAGCTGTCTTTTCCTGTTCCCTTTAGGTAAGTGCCTGCTTATCCCTTTCACAGACCACGGGGGATCCTTGAGGAGTGAAAATGGGATTGTTGAGAACAGAGAGAGGTTCTTTTTCTTGGTACAGGAGCATAGGCCATTCCTGGTGGTGTTCCAAGTCAAGGGACTGTTTTTGCCAGCCTGGGGTGGCAGTGAATGCAATAAACTTCCCTTGCTGCCTCCTGTAGTGTGTGGTGCAGATCCTGCTTGTGCAGCGGGCACCTCACATCTGTCAGGTAGTTGGTTTTCACTTCTGTGAATGAAGCTGTGTGTGTGTGCTTGAAAGCCAGGGCTCTAAAAATCCATGACATCTGCGTCCTAAATTGTATTCTGAGTGTATAGGAAGAAACTCATCTGAGATTAAATGGAATGGGAAATGATGTTTAGGCGGGAAGAATATGGATTTATTGCTGGTGATCAGAAGGAAAACTGTTTCTGATAATAAAAATAAAGCATCGTGTTGAGGAAACTTAAACAGATACTTAATGATGCTTCCGTATCCAATGTGATCCATGCAAATGAGGTTGCCAGATGGCATAAGGGAAACTTGCATAGATTCTAGCAAAATAAATAACACTTCTTGCAGTGAAAGTCAACAACAAGCAGAAATACTTATAAGGCATTCTTTTACAGTAATAGGATATTCATAAACAAATAATAGATTCCAGGCTAATCTATCACTGCCAGAAGGAGGTGCCAACATCTCAAGTATTGACAAAACTTTTGTTCTTGGGTTATTTAATTTTTCAATTCATCATTAAGCAATAAAATCAGTAACTCAAGCCCGTTTGAAGGAAGTTGTAACCTGAGCCTGCCCTATTTGCGTAGAAGCCCTCAAAACAAACATGAATAGAAAATTTCAGATATACATAACTAGAAAGAAGTATAAATAATCTTGGAAAGCTGCCAGGGTCTTAAAAAACCCAGACTGAGATACTTATTCTCGAGGTGTCTGCATCAAAAGGCAGATCGTATTGATTCTTATGACTTTGAGAAAGCATTTGCTCTTAATAATGAAATGAAATTTTTCTTATCCAGGGTTTCTATACTTCAAGGAGCAGCATGCATTATTGCTTGTGTATTATTGCTTGATTGCACTTGCCTGGAAATTATCAGGATGAAACCATTTAAATTCCTACACACTAAGCAGTATATTTGCTCAGCTCAGTTTTTAATCTCTTAAGAAATGCAGTATTTAAAATTAAAACCAATCCTATATATAGTTAATTTTTTTCCCCACATGGTCTGTGATAGGCTGGTGTAGCTTTTTTTTTTTTTTGAAAGAAACATGTCTGAGTAATTGCAGAGCTATTTGGTAGTTTTCTCACACAGGTTTCAAAGTCTTCGTTTACCTTCCTGTGCCATCCCTGCGTGTGGCTGTGTTGTGCCACTGGAGGCAGCAGTGCTGAGCAGTGATATCTGTGTGTCCCAGCTGCTGCTGCTGGAGAAACAGAAGACTGAAACTCCTCTCCAAAACGCTGGAGTGGCCTTCATGCAGGAAAGAGAAGGCTCCTGGGGAAAAGTGTAAGAATGAGATAGTCTGACTGGGCTGGGGAGGCAGGAGTAGGAGCTCTGAGCCGAACACAGGACAGCACTTGCTGCAGGCTTGGATGGATTTTTGTGCCACCTCCAGCTGACCATGTACTCCTGTGTGCTCTGAGCGTTTGTTAGCAACTTTGAGAGATGCAATCTCTTGTGATTCATGGAGCATCATCACACTGGGGATCTAACTCTCGTAGTTTTTGGAAATAATCGCAATGCCTTAAGATTGAATAGTTTTGATGAAAGGATCCCTGGACTGGAAATAGGTTTTGTGGTAGGGAGCTGCTGTGTTGAAGACCTTGTCAGGCAATTCTGTTCTGGAGTGTGGTGCCTTAACACCAGTTCAGTGTGTGGTTCTTCCTGAGAGTTGGAACAAGATGATCTTTAATGTCTCCTGCAACCCAAACCATTCTATGATAAACACTTCAGGTGAGATAAGCCTCAGCAACGTGTAATTAGACAAGAGTGCAGGCAATCTCCAGGGACTGCAGGGACCTGCCTGGGAGTACAAGCTACTGCTGGTGGTGTGTCCATGCGGGAGCTGCAGTGCCAGGGGGTGGCTTTTTGGGGAAGAATGATACTGGCAGGTGCAGCCGAGTGCCCCACTGCAGCGGGCAGATGGCAGTGATTCACTTCAGCACTTGAAGGAACCGTTCAGGACGCAGGCATTATCTGGGATTTATGTGCCAGCAAATGACCAAGCATCTGATCTTTAAATCTGTTTAAACACCTAAAGATCAGAGAAAATGCACTTAAGAACAGTATGAATTTCTTAGTCACTGAAACCAATGAGATCAGTACCTTTTGGTATCTTTCTAATCACTGGGCTCTGCTTGTCACACAGTGCTGTGTTCCTTTCCCATGATCACTCTCTTATCGTGGCTCTTCTTGATATTGTTCTCCTTGTCAAGGGCTGTCGTTCTTTTTTTTTTTTTTTTTCCTCGCAGCAATGATGTGAGCGTGAAAATCCAGAGGAGCCAGAAGCAGGTGTCAGCTGGGTGTTGCAGAGTGCCAGTCTAGCTGAGCCCTGCAGCACTCTGAAAGTGCACTTAGCAGTGTGCATCCTCCTCTTCTGCGTGTGCTGGGACAGGCACCCGTGGTACTGGCCGGCTGAGTGGACACTCGGACACAGCAGGAGCTGATGGCTCAGCAGGAAAACCCCAGATTATCTGGGCACACAGACTGTGAGGGTATAAAATCCAAGGGGTTCCTTTGTTCAGGCTTCCTCCCTGGAAGCACCAGCTCGAGCCGGATTTGTGTTACTGTGCCACGGGCCGGTGAGGAATCCTGAGCGTGGGGTGTGCAGGGACCCACTGGGTCACTGGAGCTGCCACCGCTGCAAACCAGTGACAGTCTGGGATGGTGTGAGTGTGACACCAGGACAGGAAAGTTTCCTTAACATCTGGAAATAGTGAGGACACACCCCAGAAATGCAAGCTGACAGGTGTGCTGTCTTGAGGGTTGCTGTTTTCCTGTTTTGCTCCATTTCTCTCCTTAGCTGTCTCTTCAATTTTCCTGGTTCCTGCAGGTAGCACATCCCTAGGAACAGGGCTCTGTACCTGGGCTGTTTGCCTTTGGGTGAGTAGAGGTCCTTAAGATCGTTCTTGTTGTTCCCTAGAGTGGGGATAGCTGCCAGCACTGCTTTCTTATACATAGGTTATGCAGCAAGTAACATTGTTTTCTGTATAAATATGACAGTGTTGAGGATGAGAATACCTCTCCCGACCTTAAGTTCCCTGTAAATCCCTATTTCCTTGAGCCCATGTAGTAGGCAAAGCACCCATGCGTAAGTTTTCCTACAACATGATCCCAGTTCCTGTGGTCTACCTGCTGCTCATAGGATGATGTAAGTGAATTATTAATGATACAAATTACTTTGAAACTAGCTGAGCCATGAACCCAGGGCAACAGTTTCTGTGTTACCCCAGGGTCAGGACCTAGGGGTGAAGTACTCTGGGTGTTAATGTGGTGATAGTACAAAGATCAAAAATACCTGTAATACACTGGAGTTCATAAAGAGGCAGCAGCAGAAATGTAATAAAAAGTAAAAGGAGCAGGCCCTACTTGTTTCTCTCCTTGGATTTGCTGTCAGGTTTGTGATGAAGCGCCAGGGCTGGACCTTACTGTTGTGCTGGAGGTATCAGGCCTGTCTGAGATCCCCACTGTTTTGACATTTTTTTTTTCTGTCTTTTACTTGATTTGCCTCTTAACCTTGCACATTACACCTGCCATTACGCACAGCTGCTAAACTGCTGTTCAATTTACCCCAAATGCAAGATGTTCTGTTTTATGTTGAAATTGTTCAGCTGAACCCCTGTGTTGTTTCCTAGCTTTCATCAGGGCAAGTTGCTCTCTGTCTTGCAGTGGGGAGCCAGAGTCAGAGCAGTATTGATATGTTTTTCCCTGTTTGCAAGGCAGGGGAGACACAGCCAGGCATTTTAACCTCTCTTCTGTGAAGACATTGTAAAATATAAATAGACAATCTTCAAACACCGCTGGTGAGAGTATCCTGGGAGTTTCTGAATATATTATTCTTGCAGGAGTCTCTTGAGTAAATTGTTGAATAAATTGCATTCTTACACTGTGGTGCTGGACTACTGAATAAAACAACATAACTACGTGCTGCTTTGATATTTTTTATTGGTATTAGCAGGAGATTTGGGAGCATTTACTTATTTGTACTTTATTGTATGTTTGTGCTGCACCATGCTGTGCTAATTCAAAAATCCCAAAGTGAGTAAAAATGAAGTACTGCTTTTTGCTAGAAGTGTCATTGCATTAGGCACTGGACTAATCCCACCTGAGATGCTGAGTGGCTCTGAGTCATGAAATTAAAATGGAAATTTGATGAAAGGTGCTGAATTTACAGAACTCGTTAGGGTGTTTGCAACCCATCATTTATAACCCAGCCTTTTTTTTCCTCTTGAAACATATGGATAACAAATGGAGAGGTTTTCTTCAGCTCTTCCAACAACACAGTGATTAAATTTACAGAACTGCTTTTACATTTCTCAGCTCTAGCTGATACAATAAAACATTTTATCACTGACTGGGTGGTCCCCATGGTACTGAGCTGTATGACAGTTTTCAGCATCAGGCCAGCTGTTGTTTTTATTTCGGACTAAATCTTCCAAAGATGAATAGCATGTAAAATTAACAGTTTCTTGCCAGGGAAGTTTGGAAGGTTGTGGGGGTTTTTGTGTTAGTCCTAGGGCAAACATGTAACTTGGAGTAGCTAGCCTGAGAACACAGGATGGACCATTGTGTTTGACCATAGCTTTGCACTAAGAAGCCTGACATGACAGGGAGTGTGCCTACCCTGAGAGAGATGCTACACTGGATGAGGAGGGATTTCAAGTGTGCATTTTGTTTGCATTTGAAATGCTGCTCTTCAGGGTTTGTTGTTACTGGGAGGCATCTTCTGTTAGTTCAAGATACATCTCTGGAGAAACAAATTCTGTCCGATTAATATATTTTTTTCTCGAAATAAATTCTTGCTAATGAAAACCTTCCCACCTCATTGTCACGTGCAAAGATGGAGCTTCTGCAGTGAGTGTCCAGAAGCTGGTGACAGTGGAGAGTGGCATGGCATAGCGTGCAGCATAGTGTGTTCTTGTGCCACAAACACAGAGATGCTCGAGGGAATGGCTGAGTCAGGAGCTGCTCACATGACACAGCAGGGATTTGGCACGTCCTGGAGAGTGCAGGGGAGACAGACATTCTTACCCTTGTTTATTCTAGCTTTTCTACTTGTATAAATTCTGCTTAATGAGAAAACTGGAGTGGAGAGTGGCTGTATGAGGAGGTCAAAATGAGGGCAGCTGTGGCCTGTGCAGCATCTTCTGCAAGCAGTTAGCCTGTGTTCTGCTGCTTCCAGCTGCTTTGCTCTAATGGGCCAGCAGTCAGGTTCCTGGGCTGCAGCAGGACCCCTGAGAGCTGCTGTGCCATGCTGAGGGTCACACTGTGGGTACAGTCATGCTGGAGGTTAGAGCTGCTCGTCCTTAAAGCCTTGCAGGCACTACTGGACAAGCTCTGCTTCTTGCAAGGTATAATGTCAACAGTTGACTATTAAGCAGTTCCCTGCCTCGGGCTTAGAGCTCCATCTGGATGTGAGCTCGTCGGAAACTTTGTGTCTTGGGGGATCTGGTCTCCTGAGAAGTAGCAGCTTCATGCTGTGTCTGCTTGTTTCCCTGCCTAGAGAAGCTGAGAAGGATGAGACTCTTGATTCTGTATTCAAGGACAGAGCTGGTGTCAATTTTAATGTTTTAATTAAAGCATGCTTGATCAGTTCTTAAGCTACTAACAGTGACCATGTGACCTCACAATGAGACATTCATGGTCAGATCTTTTTCTTACTGAAACCTGTTGTAAAATTTGGGACATTGATTGTTCCTCAAATAGAGGAATTCCTCAAATTGAGGCTGTTCTTTGCACTGGCCATGTGCATAACTCCATTTCTGTTTGGCATGGTATGTGCCCGAGGGAGACATTTCAGAAGCAGAGAGCACAGGCTGCTGAACTGCTCCTTACACCCATGGAAATTCCCCGAGTGATGTCCTGAACAGGATAGTGAGGTCTGGGTGCATTTATCAATAACCAGGTTGCTTTATTTAATGTGAAGTAGCTGCAGCTGCTGTCGTTCAAGTGAGGTATTTCCTCTACACTGTAGACAAGGGTAATGAACTCTAAACTTGAACAGGTACAGAGGAAGATGACCGGGGGCATGAATTGCCTGTTTCATAAGTGACTGGAAAAGCTTGGCCCATAAAACTTGCCAAAAGAGGTGAGGAGTATCATTGCTTTCTTTGGTACATCAAGGAGTTAAGTACCAGAGAGAGAGGAAAAAAAGTCACATTGGAAGACAGCATTTCCACAAGTACAGGTGGGTACAAATGAATCAGGCATAATTAAATCAGGTAATAATCAGCCTAAAAATAGATTGCCCCAAGAAGGTCTGTGAAAGTCTTCTACTAAAGGCAAAGAGGTTACAAGTGTTAACTGCCTTTGAGTTGGTGTTTGGACAGTTCATGAAAAGGAGGGTATGATATGGTGGGGGCTCATTCTCAAGGCCTGGGAAATTCTGCAGCTCTTTACTGTGACAGCCAGTATCTGCTGGAGATATTTGATCTGAAATGTTCTCTTGATCTTTGAATCAGAACTGAATTAAACTCCTCAGTGGGGGCTGGGAGAAAAAAGTGAAAATTTAAGTGCCTTGCAAATGCTTCAGTTACTATTTAAACAGGCAGCAAAAGATTGTCAGCCACATCTGGCAACAGCAACTGTGGGGGATGCTATTATCTGTCCCATTCCCAGTAATTTTTTGAAATACCAACACAGAATAACACTACTTAATAAAACTGCATAATTCCTCTCCCTTTAAGCACAGCTGAAATCAGCTTTGGGGATAGTAAGTCTTGTGTGGTGTCCCTTTGCAAAATTTTGGCATAAGACACACAGATCCTGGGATGCGCCACGGGGGCTGGGAATGAAGGGGAATGTGGTGACTGGGCCAAGCCTGGTTACTGCAGCCTGGGGACCACCGTGCTGCCACTGACTGTTCGTGGGCTCTGATGTTGGAGTTGGCCTCTGAGTGAGATGCTGTCCTCCAGATTTAGTGGCTGGGTGTGATCACAAGAAAAGCACTGGCTCTAGTGCACGCAGGAGAGGAAGACCCGGAGTCTTCGTGGATGCTGGTTAGCAATCAGCTCAGCGTGCACAGAGGCAGAGGGAAATGGCCCAGGTGCCAGCAGCTCTGGATTGAAATGGCCGATTCTGGACTGGCTGTGGCTGATAATGTTTTCTCAGGGCAATGTGTTGAGGGTGAAAGCTCCAGTGGCTTTTGACCAGTGTGGTTGTGCTCTCCAAGGACATGGCTTTCTGCGGGGAGAGGTGAAATGTTGAAAATTTAACTTGCGTCAGCCAGGATGAGGAGACTGCGCTTCCTTAAGAGTGGTTTTTGGGTGCTTCCTACCCACCCATCTGTGTGTGGCATTAGGCAAATAAGCATTTGCAGGGGGCATCCTTCATTGGGGATTTCCAGGTTGGTTCTACAGCAATCACCTTTTAGCCATTAGTTTGCTGCTGTCTGACTCATTCTTTGGAAGACAAAGACTCTCAGTCCTAGCCCAGATGTCTGAATTTCCTTACGCAACAAAAATCAAGCAGGGACAGAGGTGCTTGAAGATGTCAAGCAGGAAGTAATTTAAAAGTGAAAAAGAAGTGTTATTCCACAGAATAGCTAGCAAACCTTATACAGGGTTCTACTTGCTGATGAAAAACTCATTTGGCCTGATCCCATGGTCTCAAGTAGAGAAGTGGCTTCATCCTGAAGTGACTTGCTGTGCTGGAGTTCAGTTTAGTCTGTAGGTGTGCTGGCAGGAAGGCAGGAGCATTGGGAGATTGCTGCGGGGTGCAGCACAGGACCTTGATTACCCAGCAGAAGCTGGCTAGGACATGGTGCTTGAGGTGCTTCCTAGTTACTCTATGATAAAAAGACAAATAAAAAGACCTTGGCCGGCTTAGGTTCCTAATTAAAAAGTGAAAGTTTTGCAGTGGGGAGAGGTATAATCAATGTAAGAAGTTAAAAAGCATTCCTGTGATCCGAGCAGTGACTTCTGCACGCCGTGGATACCAGGAATGTGCCTACACAGAGTGTGCTGCATGGTCTTAGAAGAGAACATCTTTCATCTTTTGGTCATGCCTGGGAGATTTTGGGAGATGAGTTATTTATTTTTTATTGAAAGACTTTGTCATGTCTTAAATCTACTTACAGATGTATTTTTGATTCAATGACTTAATTCTATAAAACTAGTAATCAAGGGCATGTGTGTAAGGACATTTCTGGGTTTTACAGCTCAACTGCACCTCAGCCATTAGTTGCTTTTAAAACTGCAGATCCAACTTTATTAATGAACTGGTTTTGATGTCTGCAAACATGCAGGTTCTCTGATTTACAATGGTCAGTCTTATCTTCAAGAACTGCTGTTTAAAACAAAAATTAAATAAATTCAAATACGTACGTATATTCATACACCTCGTCCGTTTCACAGCCAGAGCATCATCGTGAAACCTGTTCAAACAAACACAGAGTGAGTGGGGATAATGTCTTGATAAATAAAATTTTGCTACCAGAGAACAGTGGGGAGACCCCAGTCTAAATATCACCTTGGAACAGGCACACAGACTGTGGGAGTCTAATATAATTCTCTAGATGCTGTGCAAAATAACTTTACGTATCTGGTAGAAAAAAATTAGTGAAATAGCAAGGAACAAAAGTTATGCACCACAATTGCAGGATTTGTGAACAGAACTGTAGATAGAAATGGATGGATTCTTTTGGTTTGTTGCCACTCATGTAAATGAAAAATCTAAAAAACTTTTAATGAAAGATGTGTGACTATTCGCCTGAAAGTTGTGACAGACTAATGTAACAGCTTAAACGTGAGTGAAAAGAATATTTTCATGGGGTTTGTATGAAGCAGGGTGTTCTAGAAGCTTTAAGCCGCTGTACAAAGGGCTGGATTCATTTGGTTAAATGGATCCTAATGCTTTGAGCTGCCAGGTGTGAGCTGCAGAAAATCCTGCTGCTATGTGGTGCTCTGTCATAGCTCCCAGTAATGAGACACCCCATGGGCAGTGGATGGGGGTTTTTTTTCCAACTATTAGTGGATGTCTTCTGATTTAATGAAACAGCTTCAGTAGCAGCATAACGTGGTGGTTTTTGATCAGTGTACTGGGGGGTTTTTATTGCTTAAACAGATTAAGATACCATGCTACAGGGCTACTAAAACCAGCAATTCTGCCTTAACTCTTAAGTTTGCATAAATTGCAGATTTCTTGTCCTCTGTCTTCATGGGAGCACTATTTCAACATAGCTGGTAGTGGTTAAAACCATTTGCATGTGTCAAAGGAAATATGATCAACAAATGAAGTGAAAAACATGTCTTTCCTTCTAGCTCATTTGGATTGTGCCATGTGGGACCATATGTCACTTGACCTTTATTTCCTCTGGCTAAATAGGATCAGTTCTAATGAAAACAAGTTCAGAAAATAGATCAGATTGCAACACAGCTTTGGTTAAAAAAAAAAAATCAACAAAATTCTTGTTTAATCTCTGAAACATTTCTGTAATTGTATCTGTGCATTTTGTAATACCTTTTCTGTGGCTGCATTTTTCTGCTTCATCTACATGGAAATTTGAGGTTATAGGTGCATAAAGAAATACTCTGCTCTGTAACTTGAATTTTGTGTCGGCAAAGCGGTTGAGCAGCACCCCGTGGTTAAAATCCATGTATTTAGATTATCAAAGATATTTCTATTATGGGGTTGTATAGTTCAGACATAAGTTCTAGAGCTCCCAACAGTTCCGTACTTGAGTATACAGGCTGCTGACTGCCCAAAGCTGCAAGTGTGAAATGTGATAGAGCTGTGGCTTATCTCCTGAACTGTAAGAATAACAGGCAGACTTGCCTGGGTTTAGAGGTTGCATGGTTCTTTGAAACTAAAATGCTTGTTTTCTGTCTGGTTTTCAGCCTACTTTGTTGCACTTCTCTATCAAAGCAATCCTTGTCATAAAAAAAAACCCTGATGCTGTATTAACGATTTAAAACTCCAGAAGGGACTGCATAGCTCTGAACTCCTAAATATCTGGATAAGTTCTGCCGATCAGTTTTGCCTAGTAGGAGAAAGTCTTTTCCAGAAGAGAAATGTCGTGGTTTTCAGTCAGGAGAAGTACTGTATAAGACAAAATGGTGTAATCCCACAGACACATCTACAGAGGCTGCATTGCCTCTGATTATGCCCTTTCCCGTGCATAAAAAACTGCTGTGGAATTTTTCACCTGTTCTTTGGGGTGCTGTTGAGTCCAGAACAACCACACTGTTTCTGGGGGGACAGGACCTGTCTTTTAAATGCTGTGTATGAGTGTCATTATTTGTCTTTAATATCCCGCTGAACTGCTGTGTTGTAGATAATTATGTTCATGGGATGGAAGCTGTCACCAGTCATAAATACCTGCTGTTTTGGTGAAATGGATGATGCAAGTTTTTAGGCAGGAGCACCTCAAAGCTGTGTGTGATGCTTATGGGTTGCTTCCAAACTGATGGGAAGCAATCAAAATGTCAACAGAACTGTAATTAGTGGCATTGCCTTGACTCAGCCGTTGTCAGGTTGGAGTACAAAAAGGTGAAACTCACTTGTCATCTGCCTTGCTGAAAATGTAGTGCCTTTCAAAAAGCAAAATGGTTCACAGCACAGTCTGAACTGGTCTGGGAGAGTCGTGATGAACAGCAGGAAGTCCAGCTGGAGGCCAGTTACTCGTGGTGTACCCAGGGGTCAGCGATGGGGCCAGCAGTGTTCTTCATTGCTGACCTGCATAACACGACAGAGCGACCCCTCAGCAGTTTTGCCAAGGGCACGAAGTTGAGAGGAGTGACTGGTGCACTGGGTGGTTTCATTGCCATTCAGAGGGACTGGGACAGGCTCGAGGAATGGGCTGACAGGAGCCTCGTGAAATTCAACAAAGGCAAATGCAAAGTCCTGCCTGCACCTGGGCAGGAGTAACCCCATGTACCAGCACTGGGTGGAAAGCAGCTTTGCAGATAAAAGACACAGAGGGTGCCCAGTGGATGCCAAGCTGACAGTGAGCAAGAAATTGTGGGAAAGAAGACCAGCAGCCTCCTGGGCTGCTTTGGGAAGAGCACTGCAAGCAGACCAAGGGAGGTGACCCTTCCTGTTTGCTCAGCCCTGGTGAGTTTGCAGCCGGAGCAGTGTTCAGGACTGGGCTCCCCAGTCAAAGAGACACATACTGGTGTGAGTCCAGTGAAGAGCCATGGAGATGAAGGGATTGAAGTGTTTTACACACAAGGAGAGGCTTGCAGAGCTGGGACTATTCAGCCTGCAGAAGAGGAGGCTTGGAAGGCTCTTACCCGTATGCATAATGAATGCCTGATGGTGGGAGAAGTAAAGATGATGGAGGCTGACTCTTCTCATTGGTGTTCAGTGAGGCAATAAACACAAGGCAATAAACAATGAAACAAGAAGCAGTAAACACAAATTGAAATACAGGAAATTAAACATAAGATTTTTTGTTTTTCTGTGAGAGTAATTGAACACTTGAGGTGGTGACTCAAAGCGGCTGTGGAGTGGCCGTTCTTGGAGCTATTCAAAATTCACCTGAACAAAGTCATGATCCATCTACTCTGTCTGAGACTGCTCTGTGCAGAGGATCCAGAGGTACCTCAGCCATTCTGTGATTCTGCCTAAACCCTCCTGTGAAAGGTAACAATTGAGTAGGTGCACTAACAGCCTGAATAATCCTCTGCTACTGTGAGTAATCATCTCTACTTAGATTTACAAACAGCCCTTTATGTTCCTGAGTGACATTAGTCTATTATCCTATTGCTAATCACTCCATTTGTTAGGAAGAGACAAAACTCTAGATAAAACTTACTTCATGGTTACCAGTTAATGAGCATTGAAATTAGAATTCTTCCAGCAGAAGCGAACGTAGCTTCACTGTACACAATAACCAACTGCAGTGACCATGTGAAACAAGAATTTCATGATATGAGCATGACGTGGAGGGAACTGTGGCTGAAACCTGACCCCTCTGAGTTATTCTGTGAATGACTGCTGGAACTGCATTTACTTTCTGTGATCTGCAGCATTTTTCCCCTTGGTGCCTGCAGTCTGTTGAAGAGCCTGAAGAGGAGCAAGCACTTGTGCACTAATAGGCTATTTCTTATTAAATTAAGCTCAAGTGTTGCAGGAGCACTGGACTAGATGAGATCTCTTGGATTACTTAGTTTAACACCTGCTGCAGTGGTTCACAACTGTTGTGCAAAACTGCTTTGTAGAAAGTGTGTGTGGCTGTGGTGGAACTCTCTGGTCCTTTGGCACTTCCCTCTTACCTGTCTGGGGAACTCTGCAAATTTTAGGCTAAATCTGGTTAGCTGGTACTCAGAAAGTTGTCTTCTATGCTGTGCATTATCAGGAAACTTCTTAACCACTATACTTCCTTTCCTTGTGCTTGTTCCCTAATAAATTTAGAGGGGGAAGTATATTGGGTTTACATGGCAAGATTTGCTAAAATGAACAGATTAATGTTTGCAGTTCCAGAAGGGGTCTTGTGGGAGAACTGTACAAAGGTTGCCTTTAATCCCTGTTTCAGTCTTCATATCTTCTGAATGTTAGTATGTTGCTGTGGCTGGACTAGTGCCCCTGTCATTTCTCTGTTCAGATTTAGGCCAGGTTGGATGGGGCTTTGAACAGCCTGGTCTAGTGGAAGGTGTCCCTGCCCATGGCAGTGGGTTGGAACCGGATGATTTTTCAGGTCCCTTCCAAGCCAGGCCATTCTGTGATTCCATGATTTACTCAGCAGTGTGAAGTAAATTAAAATTCAGGTCTCACTGTTCATTTTTTGACTTCTGATCTTTATTTTAAATGAGTCAAGAGCACAAACCCCAAAAATCTTCTTGGTCTTAAATGTCAGGTTTGAATACAGTAATTCAGAGTTAGTATTTAAATGTGTTAGAGGCTTAGTTATTTGTTCTCTACATTATCTAGGAGTGACATGGAAGTAAAACATCTGACTCTATTCACTGCTCAGGCATTCATAGTCATCTGTGAGTTATTAATTTCATCTAGAAATTGCCTTTTCAATAGAACTTTTTAAATAATGCTAATGAGATTGGTTTTACTGTGTGCTAAATACCATTACAGATTTGAAACTTGGGCCTGAACTTTCTTTTTATTTTTCCCTCCGTTAAAAAGGACCCTTTCATTTTGCTCGAATGAGCTGTATTGCGACTATCCAAATTACACTGGCTTTCAATAATTATTTTTTAATATAATGGCTGGATGAAAAGGATGTTTTAGTGCATAAAAGAAATTGTCAGGAAATGGATCAGGTGTATGTTTTTAATGTGTTCAGAAGATTTTAGAGAGTATGTAAGGTTACATAGTTTGTGTATTATAAGCAAGCACCTATACTCCCCTTTTTTGACAGAATTGATTTTAACCCAACTTAGCAAAGCTAAGGCTCAAATAACTGAAAAGTCAGTGAACTTTAGTAGCTTTCCACTTAGCTGAGTTGTATTGGGAGCTGAGGCTCTCCCGGTGCTTTTCTACAGCTGGGTGGCAGCATTTCTGCAGCAATCCATTTGTATCTAAATTAACTGCTCAAAGATTTTTTTTTTTGGATGGATCAGATGTTACGTGCCTTTTCCCTCTCAGCTGTGATTACCCTTTTTTGGCCAATATAAAACTCACCAAATACTAGTTACTTGCTTGTGATGCTGAGCCCTAACGATGCTGCTGCGAATATCAGTAGGTGCAAGATTTTACAAAATGAGCAGGACTTTATAAACCTGCACTGCAGGGGCTCATCTACTGACCATTCTGCCTCCTGCTGCTTGGTGTCCTCCCTTACATTCACAGTCTGTGTTCAGGATTCCAACTCAAACACCAGTTTGCTTCATTTATTCACACCTTTAAAGATGAATTCCAACAGACTGCCTCAGCACTCTGAACTGATATAGTTTCCCCAATGCATTTTCCATCTATGTGTGCCACTGCTCACCTACATTAGTAAGTTTAGTCTTAATGTTCGTGCTGAATTTTGCAAGTTTAAACTTTAAGCTGTTGGATTTTATTATTATTTGCATCAGAAGGAAAAATTCCTCACCACCATATTTACTCGTGAAATTACCACGGGGCAATCATATATTCTTTCAGTATCCCTTAAGATTTTATGCCCCTCATTGTAAAGTTTGCCTTCCCTGGTTATTTTTATATCTGTCCTTTGAATTCATTCCTGTGTTATTCTGCCCTTTGTGCAACTCATTTTCTGAAAGGATGTGGTTTTCCAGCAGTGTTTTACTGGGGTTATGTACATAATCACTGCCATTACCCACATTTTAACTGTTATTCTCCATTTTATGAAGGGTGCTCCAGACGTGCCCTGAGGTCAGGCTGAGCAAGTTAACTGTGTCTGTGTGCTGTAATCCTGCCACCACTACCTGGAGCTTGGCTGTGTTAAAACAGGTTTAGATGGATCCTGAGTAGGCTGCAGGCAATTCACACGGTCCTGTATCATTTATTACCTGTCTTCCTTTTTACAGTGCTGAACTTTGTGTTAGCTGCAAGCTTTATTAGCAAAGATTTTACATTGCTCATAAAAATATTCAACAGCACTTGATCAAGCCTGTTCCAGTGCCCACCCACCCTCTGGGTGAAGAAGCTGAAGCCCTGGCTCTGCACCTGTCCTGTAACCATTTGTTGACTTGGCAGATTGGACTGGCCCTTTCAAACCCCTTCCCTTTGACTGGGAGGAGTGATGAAAAAGGCTACCTGCACTCCAGAGTTGTTTACTGCTGCTCCCGGAGCTCTGTAATCCTTCTTGATACCTCTCAGACTGCATCTGGTGCCAACGTTATATGGAATTAAAACTAACAGTTTGGAGAAATTCAAATATATGTCAAGATAGCTTGATCTACCAGATGAGTAATCTTGTCAGCTTTACAGGTTTGTTTGAGAAGACTTAGAAAGGCGTGGAAAGATTATGAAACCATGTTGACTGTCATTAATTACATTTTAGCTTCTAATTCTTTTTTGTTATGAGAGTCACAGTAACTGTTCTGCAGACTAATATGTTATACAGACTGTAACTCCGCGGGTGTCCTCCTTGCCATTTTTGCATCTTAAAACTACCCAGGGAGTCCTTCAAGCCTTGTGGAAATCAACAGTTTATTGGATTTATTAAACACTGGAATTTCACTGAATCACAGAATGTGCTGGGTTGGAATGGACCCATAACCCCCAAGGGTTATCGAGTCCAGCTCCGGGCCCTGCACAGAACATCCCCGAGAGTCAGACCGTGTGCCCGAGAACATCGTCCAACCACTCTGTCAGGCTGCTGCTGTGACCACTGCCCTGGGGAGCCCGTTCCAGTGCCTGACCACCCTCTGGGTGAAGAACCTGTCCCTAATATGCATCCTAAACCTCCCCTGACACAGCTTCAGCCATTCCCTCGGGTCCTGTCATGGGTCACCACAGAGAAGGGATCAGTGTCTGCCCCTCCTTCTCCCCTCATGAGGAAGTTGTAACTGCAGTGAGGTCTGTCCTCAGTCTCCTCCAGCTGAACAAGCCAGGTGACCTCAGCTGCTCCTCACAAGGCTTCCCCTCAAGGCCCTTCACCATCCTTGTGGCATCCTTTGGATGCTCTCTAACAGCTTAATGTCTTTTTTTATATTGTGGCACCCCAAACTGCAGTGAGAGCAGAGCAGGGCAATCCCCTCCCCTGGTGATGCTGTGCCCGGTGCACCCCAGGACAGGGATATCCCTCCTTGCTGCCAAGGCACTGCGGACTCATATTCAATTTAGAAGGTTTCTCTGTTTACCTGAGTGGTGCTTTACAGATTCACAGATGCCAATCTTTTGGATGCACCAGTTGGAAAATGCGGGGTCTAAATGGGTTCTTCCTTCTGTCACAGGCAGTAATCTTTGTATTGCATGTGTGATAGGCAGGACACGTGTCTGTTTAAAAAAAGAGTCACAGCTATCTGCTGTACTTTTCCTTAGTTTATATCTTTGTTTAGGATTTCAGCAACTGCATTTAGCAATAATCTGTCTTACTTTAGATTAATTTTGTTCTCACTGCATTTAAAAATGCTTCATTTCCCTTAAATGCACCAGTTTTATTTTCTCTAACCATATTGGCTATTGATATCTTATTGGTTTGCTTTTATTTCCTTCCTTTTAAATCCTTCTATTGATCACATATATTTGAACTCTTAATTCTTGTTTGGCACTGCTAGTTTTCCTGTTCCACCACACTTAATAGGTTTTATATTTGCTTTGCCATTTTAACATCCTCTGGCAGAAAGATTGAGTTGCCAGTTTCTCTCTTTACATTAGTGTGTTCAAGGCTTTCTAACCCATTTGCTATTTTTTTGGGTGTCTTTTTATGGCAAATAAATGACTATTAATGCACTGCAGAAAAATACTGAATATCCACAACAAAACTGCTCAGCTGTTCTAAAAAAACCCCGTATTTCTTTTGCACACAGACATATGATTTATTTTTTCTTTTATTAATCCAGCAGGCTGGGATTGTGCTTTCAATTAAAATGGCTTAGCTGAAGTAATTAGGATTTGTTGCTGTCAGCATGGATAAACTTGATAAAGAAAGAGACTAAATTATCTCATAGGGTTTTGTCTTGACTGTTTTTGTTAGCAAGTCTAGATAAATAGCTTGGAGCTATAATTGCTGAAAAGCCAGTTAGTGACTTCAAGTTACTGCTGAATGCTGGCACCGTTTGTGCAATATTTAATATGCTACAAAACACTGTCTTCTCTGTGATACAGTGGTCACCCCATGGCCTGTGGCTCAAGACAGGATACTTTGAATAATTGTTGACTTAAATGTCTTAGAGTGAACCTTTTGCTCTGTTCCCACACTGTGAATATGATTCTTTCTGCCTTGACAAGCCCAAATTCCTGTTGTCTTTTCCTCTGCCAGGCTGGCTGCTCAGGGATGCCCTCTGCTCCAGCTGCCTGCCAGTCCTTCTACTGCAGAGCAGCTTTTCCTCTGTGAAGTGGGTAACTCCTTTCACTCTGCTAGCTGCAGCGAGGTGCTGGGCAGTGCCCACCTGCAGGGCTTGCTGTGTCCATGAAAACACCGGGTTCTGTGCGCGTGGTGGGACCCCCCGCACACCACGGCAGCGCTGGGGTTTCCCTGGGTGGGCTGTGCGTGGCGTGGTGGATCAGTGTGTCAATTCACGGCGTTGCAGGCCATCGGGAAGATGCCTGGCACGGACTTGGAAAGGCGGTGATGGCCCCTGTGGACTCCTGAGTAGCAGCAAGTTGGTGTGGCACGGAGCGGGCAGGAGAGGCCGACGGGAGCACTGGGCATTGTGGCCAGACTGCGTTTGCAGGCCAGTGGGAACAGATACAGGCTGGAATAACTGCCCAGAGCTTGATGTCCATGCTATGTGCTATGTCCATGCTATGTGCATTTCAGATTGTGTGTTTTTTTTTTTTTTTAAAAAAAAAATAATTATTTTTTTAAACTTCAGATTAGCTCTAGCCTGGGTTTGTGATGCAGCTGGAGTGAATTTCTAGGCCATGTTCAGCTGAAAGGGATTCAATTCCCACGCTCTGAGATGCTGCAGTGTGCATTCGAGCACTCTAGAGAGGAGTGTTTGTGGGGTTCACTTCGGAGGTGCACTCCTGTGTCCAGTGAAGCACAAAGGTGTTCCCAGTAAAGTTCCTTGGCACTGCTGCAGCGTGCATGATTACCAGGACTAATTTCTCAGGCTACAAGAGATATTTCTAGTACCTCTGCGTGGCAATTACTGTGAAGTACTGAGACTGCTCTGAAGCTTTTTCTGACAGCTCCAAGTTAAATTGGAGTTTGTATTTGGTGGTTGTTGTTCGAGTTCGTGAAACCAAATTGCAGGAACATAACATATCCGGTTGTTGGATGAAAGTTCCCCCAGTTTATATTCTAAACCCACGGCAATTAATCTGCTTACAACCATATATGCTTCATAGACATCTTTGATATGTGCTATTCTCAGTCCTACTCCTATACAGCATCATATCCACCATTCTTTTATACATCTTAGCTCCCAGCCGTGCACACCAAGTAATGCACTATTCACAGGCAGAGTGATTGTACGAGTATATAACCGAGGATGCAACGGATCCTTTACACAAATGTTATTTCTTGTTTCCTTTTCCGCAGCAAATGAGTGCTTGCCTTCAGGAATATGTGAGAGCTGCAAGATCTTGCAGGCGGTGGTAATGGTGCAATAAATTGGCCTTAGAGTCCTCAATCCAAGACCGGCTCATGCTTATAATTCACCATCAGGGCTGCCACCCTGCTGTGAACACGAGACCTGGGTTCTGATCATGGGCTGGATTAAACTTAACTGGCTGCCACACGCTCACCCAGCCCCTTTCACACACCCTCCTCAACAGTGTGAGGGGGAGGAAGAAGATGAAGCAGCTTGTGGGTCAAGGTAAAGACAGGGAGGTCACTCACCAGGTGCTATAATACCAAGTACTACTTCTACTTTTTAATTGAGGGAAGTGATGGAATAGATATAGGATATTTTACTGAAGAACTGGAGGCTGAAACTATCAATATTCTCAATGGTTTGCAAATGTTTTAAATTGACTAGATCATGTAATCCTAACCCAAATATGAAAAATCCAAAATCCTTTATTGAATAAAAGACTTCTTATCCATAAATGAAAGGACTTAATTAAAGTCCAAAAAAGGACTATTTATCCATAAATAACAGGGTGCCTCATGCTTCTTGCACCCTTTATGCAAGGGCGGACAGGGCTCTGAGTTAGGGATGCTGTTTTGCCTTTCAGAGTTGCTCAGTCATGAACTTTTGGAAAGTTTTAACTGATAAATATCTTTCTTGTTTACACTTTTTGTCCTGTTTTTGATGATAGAGCTTTCACTGTTGTCACAGGCTCTTTATGCACTGACTTCTGCTATGAGTTATCTCATAGTGAAGTCCTGGAGCTACCACTGGGCAATCCCAGTTCTCAAACTGACCACTCCAGTTTAGTGGGAGATGCACTTTATTTCAGGGACTTCCCAAACTTGTCTCAAGTGTCAGACTGCTACAGGATGTCCTTGCATCTCGATATGAGTAATTTCAAAGAAGTAAAATGTAAGTAGGAGTTCCTCTTGCTGACAATTTAAAAATCAGGGCGGTAAATTTTATTTTAGTGAAGTGGTTACAAAACTAGAATAAATTTACAGGGGGGGGAAAAAAAAGCATCAAACAAAAGCAGCTGTTCTGCAGAGAATATGCCTGTCACTAAGCTGTTACCTCACATTGTGTTTCTCTGCAGTGCCTTCTGGCAGCATCTCAGTCCTCTGCTTTTGGGGCTGTGTCTTTTAAAATGTATTCTGCTCTGGTACCCCTCTCTAATTGCACTTGAACGTTACCAGGATGCTGTTGAGCGCTAATGAGTCTTCAAAGAAGTATGTAGGGGCTTTCACTTCCCTTTTGTTCATGCTAATTAAGTTAGGGAAATTTTATATTGTGCCTTGATTAATTCTGGGAATTTGTAATAATGCAAATGAACATTGTTTATCTGGGGCTGAGTTATCTTTTGATATGCAAACACACTTTGATATGCTGATTTTCATTAACGCTGTTACCTTCCTCTTTGGGAAGGACTTTGAATTACAATTACAACTCCATCCAGCTCCTCTCTGCACAGGAGTTGTGACTTCTGCTGCTCACGTCTTATAATTGTATACAAATTCCATCGTGTAGAAGTTATCTGAACAAACTTCTTGTTAGTTCAGCAATATCAGGAATTTCATCTTGTTTCCTCTAAGTCCAACTGTGATCTATACTAATTAAACAGATGACCAACGTGGTTCTGGATTCTTCCACAGCTATCATGGTCCCAGGATATACAGAGATGACCTGTGTTCTGCAGACCTTGATCTTGGCTAGTTTTCGATTATGCCTAAGTCTAAATCTTTTTTTAGGGGAGTCTTTGAGTAAAATAGTCTACATACCTATATTAGTGAATAAACAGCTTTATAAATGCTATATTTAGCATATATATTTTTTTTTCATGAATTGTCCCTTAGGGAGCTCCTAAGGGATCTGTTAACTGTTTTTTCTGAACAGATAAGACAGAACTTATACATGAAAAATATGCAGTCAGTTTCTTTGTAGCTTCTTTGCATTTGCATGGTGCTTCTCACTGAAAACACATATGGAGGGCTGTTCATGATGCTATTTTTATTCTTGGTTTGTCTCTTAGTATATGTTGAGTGTTCTATTATAGAGCACAGAGCTAGATAATGTGTTCAAGTGTTGTGGATATAATAAAGAAGGATCCCTTAAAGCTTTTGCTTTCTAATTATATTCTGTTTTAGCCCACAATGTGTCCAGACATCTCTTCCTTATTCTGAAAGACACCCTAAACACTAGAAAGTGCCAAGCAAATTAAAGCACCCCATCTAAGTAAACAACCACATGGCAGAGTCCGTATGTTCTAAAATTAGGCGTATCTATGTTTAAAACAATGTATTAATTCTGCTGCTAGAAGGGGAAATCAAACCAATTCCCTTGTGTGGAAAGAATCATGTTGCATTTTCAATGACTATTAGCATATTAATCACTTCTTGTGGTATTTTTCTATTTAGTCTTTTGAAGTAAACCCTGGAAGAGTATTTGCTCTAAAATAATTGCATCACAGACTTTAAATGCAAGCTGCTTTCAGTGATGCTGATGTACCTTTTAAGCTGTCTCAAGTTAATGCGCTGCCCCCAAATGAACTCTGCATTTTGTAAGAGAAAGTGAAATCCAAGCTTTGTGGGCTTTATGGAGGTGACCTGCTGCAGATTATGCTTCGGGACATGCGTGATTCCCCAGACATTCCTCTCTGCTGCCCTTCACTCCTGCTGTTCTATGTCCTTGCTGGCCCCAGGCAGGGTTTCCTGCATTTATAGGGAGCAAAACTGCTGACCCAGGGACCCAAGGCAGAGGCTGTGTCCTTGTGTTTCTGGGGCTTTGTGACAGGGCTTGTGAAATGATGTCACTCACTGTGTGTTCCAAGGAAGATGCTGCATCTTCTAAGAATTAGGGCTTAGTTACATCTGAGACATGGTCATTTCCCAGAGAATGAATCTGAGCCAAACCCCAGTGATTGCAACTGAAGGCAGTGAGAATTATGAACTTGGGTAATTATTTTGGCCAATTTTGGGGTTAGGAAGGGTGTTACATTTGGGTTTAGTTTATTCTCATTTCTTTAGGAAAGCAGTTTTCTGGCTTTAGGACAGATGAGTCCAGTGAAGAGCAAGTTTGGTCAGATCAGCTGATACCAGTGAACAAGATGTGTGTTCTGGGTTTAGTAAAAACCTGCCCAATACTCTTAAAAAATCTAAACATGTACCTGCCTGTAAGCCTTAGCAAAATAAATGGAGAAACATTTTGTGAGGGTTTTTTTTTGACAAGTTCTATTGCTGTGACTTCAATGAACAGAACCCACCTTTCACAAGCAGGCGTTTTAGTGCCCTGCTGCCCCCTGTCCTGTCTTGTGTCAATATTCAACTTTCAGGTAGGAAAGGTCTTGAAAGGCTTCATTTTTTCAGAACACATATACCCTTGAAGTGAAGTAGCACATATATCTACTTGGCTGACTTGGTGCAAAGTGTTCTCATCCTGAGCTGTGCCTCTGTTGTCACGTTGCTGGCCAAGGTCGGGCAGCAGTAACTGTGGTGCCAAGGTTTTTCCTCTGGCCTCTCTTAGCTTCAGTAGGAAATCTGACATTCTGAGCAGATGCAGCTGCTGGGCAGAAGCCTAAGTAGCAGAGCAGTGGTTTATGCTGGGAAAATAGGATTCAGAGAAGTGGTTAACTAAAATCTCATGGAAGTGGGGAAAGAATGGTATTGTGGTTTGTCCTCTGATGGCACTTAAAACCCCAGGCTGGAGGCTCTGCTCCTTGTCCTGAGCTGCTGATATATTTGTGTATTGGGTTTGTGTGGCAAGGTTTTTGGTAGTGGGGGGTTACAGGGGTGACTTCTGTGAGAAGCTGCCCTATGCCCCATTCTCTTGTTTTTTCTGCACTCTGCTCTTTGTATTAATTCAGGGCAAGTGAGGAATAACCCACTGGTGGGTTACTGAGTCTTCCTTTTGTGAGTAACTCCTGCCTTCCCAAGACTTTGGAAAGGAGTTGAGGGTTCTGTGCTTGGCAGGGGGCAAACAGGAAAACATCTGCTCTGCTCTCTCAAATAGGTGACGCTGTCATGAAAAATGCCATTACAAAAATATTGGTCATGTGCTGACACATCTCCCTTCAAGAACTGTCTTAAGTTTCTAAGATAATGACTCACAAAGAGTGCTATATTGCTGCATGTTTGAACTTCAAGCATACCTCCTAGAATGAAACTGTTTCTGCAAACAAAGTCCTTCTTAAAATGTTAAGACATCATCTGTAAGTTGACAGATTCAGTGAGCTGGCAAAGCAGTCACAGAGAGCAGCACAGAGGCACCCCAGTGTTCATCTTGCACCCAGTCACTTCAATCACGCTGGTGTAAACCACAAGAATTGCTTGAAATAATGGGGAGCTGTTATTCAAAAAGCAATTCATCCTACAACCAAATACCTCTCAAAATATTCTTTTGCAAAGCAATAGCATAATATGAAGCAAGAAACACTCACTGGAAAGCAATGAACTTTTGATGTCAGTTTATTTTGAGCAAGCATTTCAGCTTCTGCTTAAGTATGTATAAAATGACAGATTATTTACTTCTATTTGACATACTGTATTTTTCATTTTAAGTTTGCTTCATAGCACAGTGTTGTAAATGCAATGAATGACTCAGTCAACCTATACTTGCTAAAAGCTTTTTAACATATTTAATCATTGTCTGTTTGGGGGTAGCACAATTTATGTGCTAAAATGCTTGTGTTGTGATATAAATTATGCTAAGAGGAAAAGTACAGTGGTTGAAGCAATCAGACTAAAAGTTGATCTGTGTAGTGAGTGCTCTGCAGAAAATAAAAAACCATTTGTTTGGTGAATATTTATGTGATCATATCAAAATGATCCTTTCCCTTCTTGCTGAGAGCAGCCAGCAGTACATTTGACTCCATGATTTTCCGAGTGCCCAACAGAGATGATCAAAACTGAAGCCCAGCTCCATTTTCACCACCTCTTTCTCCCTGTGTATTTTGTTTCTTAGTTAAAAGAAAGGCACGTTCAATGCTAGTGGTAAGAGCTGGGATTAACTCTGAAAGCCAGCCATGCAGAGCTGAATTCCTGAGCCTGAGCAGGAGGTGAGTAAAGTATGCAGAGGTGCTTCTGGCTCTGCCACTGCTCTGGTGAGAGTGGCTCTGACCACTCCTTTCATTCCTCTTGTTTTAAGCTGCTACAGCAAAGTGAGCACACAGTTACTGTGTGGGTAAAATCCTTTGAGGACTGAGTTCTTTTGCCTTGTGTCCCTGTTATCTCCTGTAAAATGTGCCAGGAATCAGAATTTAATCTAAGATATCTCTTGTGTCTTCATCTACTTACTCCTTAATTGGTCTAGCCTGCCAGCTGGATGCTCAGCCACGCTGGCTTTTTTGACGAGCATGATTATCCACCAAGGACTAGATAGAAATTGCCAAATAATTTTGTAGTATTTGCTGATTAGCCACCTGCTTAACGTGGCTTTCCTCACGACTGAAATTACTGTGCCGCTGGTGCTGGTGTACAAACTTCTGTGGAATAGTGAAGATCACTGCCAGAGCTGCTTAGATTGGATCTGTTGTGCTGTAGACAACTGCACTGAACTAAATAATATTTGCTTGATGAATAGCACATATATGGGGGTTTTTTGCCACACAATGTTTACTACTTGTTTCTCTTCAGCTGAATTATGTCAGCGAAATTTGAAGAGAAGAGAAAGAAATATTTGAATTCAGCCTCAGTTCTAAAGCCAGGGTAGGTGCTTCTGGGTTTGAATGAGGAAACCCTCTTGGCTGGCAAAAATTTAGGTAGTTATGGAGGAAAAAAACCTCTGTGGTCAAACACAGTGTTGTAGTAAGCAATGTTCCAGCTCCATTTTCTTCTAGTTTATCCCAAAACAATCCTTAAGCACAGTCATCCAAAAGTGTTTGTACACTTGTAGAAGTGTTTTGTATACTCTACGGTGAGTAAAGAAACAGATTTTCTTTTCTATTATGTGCAAGAAGGTTAAGTATTTAAGGAAATACGTGGTTATTGGTGAGTATACCAAATGGGGCTATTTTAAAAATGTTGTGATGATTGAGAAGCAGATAAGTGATACCACTTACACATTTATATCAGAGAATTCAGGTGAGATGAAGATTTGCTAGAACTGGCAGGCTGTAATGGATGCAAGGAAAATCACATTTGATTGCACTACATCCCACATTTATTGAGTAAAGTGCAGAAGAGAAGTTGTTTGTTCATTCCTCCTCTGATGGGAGTCGGCTGAGGGGGTGCACTGATGTTTGGCTGGTGTGGGGTGGGTTTTTTGTTCACTTCTGAAACCTTTGCTAGAGCTTTTCTGTAGGTTTGTCAGCACAGTCAGTGGCTTTAAAAGTCCGTGTGCTGTCTCCCTCTGCCTCAGGGAGCTACAATGTGTTGTTTGTTCCTAATACCTCCTGTCTGTTGCTGCTTGCTGCTGTCGGGGTGGGCAGAGAACGCAACAACGACATGTTTCAGTCATGCAAAAAAGCCTGCTTTATTTCCACGTCAGCTCTGTTTATCCCGCTCTAAAAGCGGCGCAGCCCTCACGCAATCAACCATCGGTTTTCGTCTTCTTGCGCACCTGCCAGTTAAAACATCCTGCCCACGTATCTTCCCAACGTCCAGCTTCCTTGCTTCTTTGGCTTGCTTCTGCTTTCTTGTTCCTTACCACGTCTCAGGGGTACACGGATGATTGGGTCACGGTCGGAGGGAGATTCTGCAAGGCCGTCCAGCCAGCCGGCGGCCGTCACGCCTGCCTGCGTTCGGGACCCGGCGCTGGTGTCTCCAAAAGCAAAGCCAGAGACTGCATTTACTTTCAAGGGAACAGAATATGGTTCTGCTTTGTTTGGTTTTTGGTAATACACAATGTCTGAAGCTAAATGCGTGTGAAGTATCTTCACATAGGCAAATGAGATTCAAATATAGATTGCACTGCGAACAGGACAGCTTTGATTAGGAGATGAAATACAGGTAATCTCTTTTGGCTTCCCCTGAAAAGTGAAATTACTGTTCCCTACTTAAAAGGCGTCAGCTGAAGAGCAACCGGAACAAAAGAATTGTAATTCCTGTCTGAAACAGAGAATTATTGTCAGGCTTTTGTGATCATCATGAGAATCTGTTTTATAGAACAGTACAGCTGTCTAGATGATACACTTAGATCTCCTGCTGAGTTTTGTTAAGAAAAGAATTATTTCCTTTTTCCATTATCAACTTTTTCTTTTTTACAGACAGTATTTATTTTGCTTTCGCTTTTTGTTTCTATTGCAGATGCTAATCGTCTAATTCTGACCTCGCTTAATCTGGTTTTACACAATATTGAGTGGATTTAGTCTCAGTTTACAGCTGAGATAGAAAATCATTGTTTCTTTGGGTAAGAACGAGCGTGTTGGGATCTGTGATAAAGCCTATTGAAAAATCTGAATGCAGCACCAGCCATTAAAGCAGCTGCAAAATTCATTCACACTAATCTGTGAGAAGACCTGTCAGAGGCTTCAGTTGTCACTGAACTTGTTTGAATCATATCAGAAAGTCAGAAGCCTTTCCGAGTGCTGTGACAGACTTTGTGATGGAACTGCTGCTGCTGAACCAGTTTCTGATACTTGGAAACAAAGCAGAAACAGGACCAGTCCACAACTGCAGTTTGTTTACTGATCAAAACTTATTTTTGATGTTTTAAGTGAACATCTTGTTGCTGGGAATTTGGCTTAACTTACAGTGAGTTGTAATTGGGGTCCTCAGGGGAATCTGACGTTGTACGTGTTGAGCGGTAAAAATATTTTCAGAGAGCTTTTGTGCCAGCACTGAAACTTTAATAGTTTGTTCAGTCCTGGAAACAGGAGGGAACTACTGACACATGCAGTCATGTTCTCTGGTGCAATATTTCACAGGAAAGCAAGAGCTTCTACTGAATTTTATAAGTGAAGTAGTTTAAACGTTGAGGAACTACAACAGTGTCTGCAAAACCTGCTTTTAACTTTACCCAGTTTCATGAAAGGGAGCATTGCCAACTGTCCCCACTTTGTGAAGTTTGGTTGAAAAGGAAATATTCCATTAGTTTCCATAAGAGCCCAAAACAGTTTCTGAAAACCTTCCTGTCTTCCCTGCTCAGAGAGAGGATTCACCGCTATGGACTCTGCTCCCGATGTGGCTAAAAATCAGTTCTCAAAGCCTTTGTGAGTTACCTTCAGGCTCTGGAACTGCTGTTTGAATCCCAGTGTTGCAGACAAAACTATATTTTCCTCTACTTTTTCCTCTGTCTCAGTGTTTGTTCCCCAAGTTTAGTCCTTGTGCCTCTTTCCCTATGGATAAAATTTAAAAATTGGCATTGGTGTGAGCCAAGGACCTTGATAGCCCATGTAGTAGATTAGCCAAATCTTGCCTCCTCTGCTTATAAATTTTGAGGAGATTTTGACTAGTGGAGAATATCTGATCCTCTCAAAAGCCATAAATGCAAGATATTGTGGGCTTTTCATTATCTTTTAAGAATTATGAGCAACATATGATGATTTTGTTTCTGAAACCTTGCCTGATGATCACTTGCAAACTGAGGTTCTTAGATACTCACCCTACTTTTATGTGCCAGTTTCATCTTTTCTCACATTGCTGCCAAATTTTTCTTGATCATAAAAAGTCCTTTAAAATCTGGCAACAAATCTTCTTTGTTCCTGTTTCTGAGCTTAAATCAAACTCAGACAGGTAAATTTTTTTTTTTTTATTAATTATGACCCTGGCATTAGTCTTTAAGAATTAGTTGTTAACGACTGGTTTAACTTGAACCTGATTTTTCCCTCCTTGCTTCTTCACGTGGAGCTCTGTTAAGGCAAACTCTTCTTGTAACAAACATCCCATGGTGGAGGATAAGAGAGCATACACAGGAATCATTACAAAATATACCCAAACCTGTCAGTTATTTTAGTCATGTTATAGTGCAGTTTTTTGAAGAAAAAAAACTGTCTAGAACCTTAAAGTGAATGATTTGTGATTTTTCCTTAAGTGCATCCGAGTTTGAGAGTTTCTCTAGTGTAATTTCAGGTCGGGTGTCAGCATAGCACCGTGAAACCTCCATGATGCAACGTGAGTTAAAATGATGTCCAGATCAGACCTGTAGGCCTCTACATTGGTATGGTTGAGCAGGTACCAAGGAATCTGAGTATCTGGGAAGGCTTCTGTGTCTATTTTAGTGTAATCATTCTGGTTTTAGTTCTGAGGTGGTAAGTTCAAGTTTTTTTTAAATCAGTTCTGGAAAATTCAAAGATGGAAAATAGATTTCCCCCAGGAACTTCATGAAAGTTAATGAATCTTGCTGTAAAAACAAGGATGGTGTTCACACCCCGTGTTAAAACAATGGAAAAAGGGGAATTTTGTTATAACTGTAAACTCTTGGTAGGTGGTTTTACCCTAGGGCAGAAAGTTAAAACCGAAGTGAGACTATTGATCTTCGTTTGCTACAAAGGGACTTGAAGACAAATGCCCCAAACCAAAGGATAGCAAAGTTATTTTGTAGAATCAATGGCTCCATCCACTTACTCTAAACCCTGTTGTAGGCCACTCTTGTGTGTTTTGCTTTTTTATGCCATCTGAAGTTTTACAGCCGCATTTTCCCCCACTCCCCAGTTTTACCCCGTACCATGGCCTTGCTGCTGGACACTGAGAGCAGAGCAGTGACAAAGGCTCCTGCAGAATTTTCTCTCTGGCTCACTTTCCAGTGGATTTACACATTTTTCTCAGCTGTGAGTTAAATTTCCTCCCCATCATCATAACTTGCCTGTAGAGGATGTTCAGTGTTCAACTGGGCTTGAAAAGCAAAAGGAAACACATCCCTTTACTGCGTTACAAGCTCACATTACCCTGATGTCACTTGAAATGTTCACACCTCTGAATAAAATTTTGATGGATGTCTTTGTATCACCAGCTTAATGACTTCACATTATGTTATTAGTCTTCAGGTTTTGACAGGACTGTGAATATATTTCACAATTCTCATTTGTGCTGGCATCTCTGGGGTCCCATGTAATGTCCACAGAAATCAATAAAAAGACTTCTGTTAATTCTTCCTCTTGCAATTTGATTCCTACACTTGAGGACACAAAGATTTCTTAGGCCTCAGGATTTCTTGTTTTTAGGATTTTATAATATAGGAGTTGTCACATGAGATAAAAGCAAGGTTCCCCTATCTCTGCACTGTCTCTAGTAATAGTCAGGACCAGCTTTTTGAAGGGAGAACATGAGAAACATTGCTAGAGCAATAAAAGAAGAGCTTCCCCCAGAGGATTTTGCTTCCTCCTTCCATCTGTGAGAAGCTGAATAAAGACTTGAAGCAGGAGAATTTACACTCCTCAAAATTTTAAATCTTACGGCTAAAAATAATTTTTTCTTGTCTAACTGGGGATAATTTGCCCTCCACTCTTCCCCTGCTGTTAATTAAATCCTCTTCGTCTGTCAATAACAGAATGTGATTTTTTCTTAGTATTCCATATAAATAGTTAAATCTATTTATTTTTATACAATGCCCTAAATTCTGCAGCATCATATGCATTTATATCTTGCTTGTTTTGCTACGCGTACTTTCCTTCCTCTGTTTTTTTGGCTATGTATTTTTCATAAGCACATGTTTTATACCTTTTTAGTTTATATTTACAGAGCTTAGCAAATCACAACATGCTTCATGCAATCTGTCTCTGCTTCTGCTGAAGAGCAGTTACTGATTTGATAAGGAGCCAGCACTTTTAAGGTGGGTGATAAAGTTGGGCTCTTAAATCTATGTATAAGTGGGGTTTATATATACTTTTTATAGGTTGTCTAGTTTCTAAGATACTTGCACTATTCTGTTGGTTTCATGGTAGCTCTTGATATACGGAAGTTGAAGTTCTTCCTGTATCTTGTGGGGCTCAGTCTAGAGCATCAGAACAAAAATGCCTGCCCTTGGTTTCCACATGGCTGTGCTTGAGCAGACAGTGTGGGGCATTCTCACAAGCAAGGGACAACTTGCAGCTCAGTCTGCGTGCCAGAGCAATAGTTCTTCTTCACAGACATCAACTGATGAATTAGTGTCCTGCAAGGAAAAGAAGGAAATGAATGATATTCTTTGTATTTCCAGTAACTGATCCGTAAGAGTGAACGGAATCCCCGGTGTGCACAGCGGCTCAGCTCTGCTGATAAACCTAACGAAAGCTGACCTAGGTATGGCTCAGAGCTGCCACTTTTATGCCTTAGGGGATGCTGATGGGAACCCCGTGGTGGAAGTGAGCAGAGGCAAACAGTACATGAGTCCCTGTTCTGGCCACGGTGGTGGGCTTCACCAGGAGCTCCCTGCTCTCTGTCTGCCAGGGTGCTGCCCCTCTCTGCACAGACCATCTCCTGGCAGATGCTCGAGCCATGGGAACGTGCTGATCATCTCTTTTCCTCCCTCCCTGCTGTCTGTAGGCCCCTCCTGTGTGGCACTTGCTGCCTGTGCTGCCAGCTAGCCAGCAGCTGCCTGGAGATGGGCCAGCTTTTACATTACTGCAGGATGTTGTATATTCTGTGTGTATCCACTTTGCACCTGCAGCATCATAGAATCATGGAATAGTTTGGGTTGGAAGGGATCTTCGAAGGTCTCTAATGCACATCAAAGAGCTGGCTTTTTGGTTTAATGTAAATTAAATAAAGTGTAAGGATTAAGACTTAAAAAATAAGCCTTTTTTAATCACGTAAGAATTGACTACACAACATTGAACTGAAGGTTGATCTGGCCCAGTATCCTGTGTTTTTTTGATGGCATACAAAAGGAGTTGCTTGGGAAAGAGTCTAAAAACAGGGCAATGGTGGAGTGGGACTCCCTCAAGGATACCCTCCCTTGTCCCCAGAGATTTGTGGCAACTTAATGCGTAGCTTCTTTCTGTTTAATTGGTGGGGAATTTGGTGAGGTGCCACACACAGAAGTTAGAGGACTGTGCTTAGCAGGGAACCTCATCATTGGGACTGATTGTGTGTACATCAATATTCTGGCACTGGTATTTCTTACTATCTTACCACCTGTGTGATAAAACAAGGTGTGATTGCTTGATTTAAAGAAAATTGATTTCTGTCTCAGAGAAACCTTGATTCATGTTTTTCAGCTTGTTCAGAACACATACATAGTTACTTTCTTTTATCTTGTTGTATGCCATGCAATTTAAAAAGTGTGGACTTTCCTAAAGGAGGAATAAGTTGATCAGAAGAGCCCAAATGTGCTGTTACAAGACAGAAAACAATGCTCTGATCATGTTTTGACTTTTTTTTTTTTCCACATTTGGACATTGAATCTAACAATCTCTTGACTTTTTCTTCTTAATCAGGACTACAGATTTTTTTTTTTGATTCAATTAAATAATGTCTTGGAGCTACATGGCTTCAGGAATGTCATGTTGTAGAGCCTTATGCAGAACAACTGTCAGTTCATTAACTCTGCAGAAGGACTTTTTTCTTTTAAGATAAGAAAGAAGTCAGTGGCACAAAGTTGTTTCCCTTGTCTTCTGATTCCAAATTTGTTTTGCCCATAGTATGCAGCTTGTAGCATTTTCTACATGCAATCTCTGTGATATGTTCTTTTTTCTTTTTCTGTTTTCTGCCAGAAAACTTTTCAAGCAGTCTTGATATCTCCATCACAAAGGTTTCTCCTTCAGTCCAGGCTCCTTCAGGAGTTAATTTGCACTTCTGGGTCATCACTGGACAATGCATTCGTGGTTTCAGGAGCAGCAATCCCACCCCACCTGCCTCCCCGTGGCTGGATTTCCTGGGGAGATCGGGTGATGCTGGGTAACTTGTGTTCCTGCCTGAGCCACAACCCTCGGGGTACAAGGGAGACTCGTGAGTTTGTTGCCTCAGAGCCTCAGGAGCTGTTCTTTAACCAGCTGTCTGTGGCATTTTAATTTAGGGCCCAGCCTCATTCAATCCCAGATACGAGATCTTTATCGGAAATACTTAGCTTTCATTTGATTTGAATGTGTCAAGATTATGATGTTTAATGTAAATCCATGGAAGCTTTTAGACTTGGGAGGGTGAACAAGGCACAGATATTTAGCCTATGGCCTTTTCACAACCAGATTAAAAAAAAAAAAGATTTACTAGGTTTTTTTACAGGAATATGAAACATGGCTTTTGCTTTTAACCTCTATTGGTCAGGATTTTTTCATTATTAGATTAATTCACTTTAGAATTTTATAACATGGCCAAATAATGTATGACTAGAACATTCAGTTTTCAAATTTAACTCTCACAGGGAATTAATAAGCGAAAACCTCAGCAGAGCTTGAATATGTTTATTTTTGCAAGGCAATAGGAAGAGCAGTCAATATTTTTGCTGTGCTTGTGCAGTTTTGATTAGCAGCTTTAAGGTGTGGATTACCTGGACTTGACAACAATAGCTTCTGCCTTTTGCCAATTTTTTGCCCAGATTCATTTGGCTCTACTTCTGTACTCCAAAGCAAATGGAAATTTTCAAATACAAAATATGTCAGAGATCAAATCACTGGGAAACACATAATTTTACAGGAAGGAAAACCTGCTGTGACAAATATCATCAGTAAAATGATATAATATGCATAAAATGGTGTCAATGTGTAAAATAACAGTATTTACTAAAATGTAATGGGTTGATATTTTTGGCTTGATTGTAAACATTTTTCATAATATTTCCCTTGATTCATTGCAACAAGGGTACATTTGACTAGGCTGTACCTGTTGTTTATCACATTTATTTACCACTTCTGGCAGCCAAAAACATCAGTGACATTTCACTGACATGGGTAGGTCAACGAGAAGTATATCCTCTTCCAAGCAAATGTACACTGTATTTAGCATAAGACAAAATCCTCTGAAGTTTGAGTTCTTAATTCACTGTGTTTTCCCCAGAGCTTTGATGCAGTTCCTGGTAAACTTACAGGTGTGAAATGATGGTCCCCTGTGGAATAGCAGGTTTACTTTAATTTCCTGATTTATATTTTCTCACTTTTTCCCATTCTCTGGTGTGGGATTGGGCGAAGTGGCTGTGTGGGGCTGAGTTGCAGGACGGGGTTAAACCACGGCACCCGTGCACAGAGATCCAGGAGTTCTTGTCTTCCGTCTCTCCCAGTGCAGGGAGCAACTGGAGCCCGAGAAACACCTTTGAGTCCTTCTTTGCCCTAAAGCAAAGGGAGGAGAGGGGCTTGACCTCAAGGTTGGGAAGGATCTCTCACCACCTCTTTTAGCCACGGCCCATAATGCTACAGAACAAACGGCCCTTTAAACATTTTGGTTTCGTTGGACTGACGTTTTCTTCCGAAAACCAGAACGTTTCTGACTCACTGTAGTCCCTACTACAAGCCCAGCTTGCTAACTTGGTGCAAAAGAAGTAGGAAACTTGATACCTGCTGCAAATTACTTACTCTTGAATGTAATACACTGTGTAGTGACATGAATTCATCTCTTAATATGCTCTGCAGTGCTGAAAAATGCTTCAGATGCCTGAATATAGCATTGCAGCAAGTTCTGCTGACAAAAACATATTGCTCTTCTCATATTTAATCTAATACTTGCTCTGTGACAGAAGGTTTCTTTTTCAAGCTGTGAATCTTCCCGGACTGGAAGATACAAAAATAATACTTTTACTGATCTCCAGGACCTGCCAATAAATCAGTAATAATTGGATTTTTTTCCTGATACAATTGATCAGTGAAGTGGAAAAATTCACAAAGTTTCTGTTTAGAATAAATCATCTTTTCAAAAGCCTGAAAATTCACTAAGTTTCTGTTAAGATTAAACCATCTTTCCAAAAGCCTGACCTTTCTGATGAGAAGATATTTTATCCTATCGGAATTTTCTGTGTAAGTGCAGTCCAAGTGTTCTCAATCAATTGCAGTAGCTTTCTAATTTAATAGACCATTGCTGGGTCAATGTCACATTTGTAACCATTGCCTGAAGATGTTTCTTCCTCTTGTCATCAGAGGAAGACATTAACTTCATAATATTTACATGGTTTAATATTTTAATTTTTGTCTTAGTAACCCCAGACGTTTTACTCCAGAAAAAAACTGGGAACGTTATTTTCACTTCTGAGTATGGAGGTCAGGGCAAGAGTTGATGAAGTGTTTGAAAATTCTGTGCCAATTGCTACAATATGCCTTGGGGTTTTTTGTTTCTTCCAGCAGACTCTTAGTTTTAATAAACTGGATAAGACTTTTCAGAGCATGACTGGTAGAGTAGCTCCATCTGCAATATGTCTTGAAATTCCATTGCCCTGGGAATCCCGTGCATCCTAAACAACTCCCTAGCAAGCCCCCTGTGATGCAGCACTGGCAGCTGCTCTGGTTTTGCTCTCCTGGTTATGGGTTTGTTACACCACAGATGCTCAGGGATACTCCAGGAACTTGGGATAGCAGTGGGAAACTTTCCAGCACTGCCTAATACAGATCACTTGTGTCTTCCTAATACCAATGGATTTGTCCTTGGAAACAGAGACTTGATAGCTATCTTTAGTGCAGTCTTGCATTACTCTTCCAAATATTGTTTTTTTCCCTATTTATTATCTTATTTTTATTTTAAAAAACCTCTAGCCCAGAATGCATTTAAAAATCCTTCTTAGGATTTTGTGCCGTCATTTGTTGGAAAAGCTATGGTTTATCATGGGTCTCTGGAAGGTTTGATTGTGTTCTGCATTTTTGCTGAGAAGGGTCTGACAAAGCATGGCCCTAGACACCCTGTGGGTGCTCCTCGTGCCACAGAGCCCTGTGGATGTGGTGTTCTGACACAGAGGAAATGCTGTGGCTATCACCAGGCATGTTAGCTCAGGTTAGCGGGACAAAACGTTTTCTAGCCTGGGGCAGGCTCTTGTCCTGCTGGCTCAGAGGGTGGATGGGGTCTCAACTTCAGTCTCTGTTTGCTGTCAAGAAATCCCATTGCAGATTTGTTGTGGTCAAAAGATATGAGTGAACTCAAAAGCAGGTAAAGATCTGCAACATGCTGGCAGGTGTTGTGTGAACTAATTCTACCCCAGGCAGGGCAAAACCATATTTTGGAGCATTTTAGGGTGTAGAAGGTTTTCATTGCCACAAAACCAGACACTATTTGGAATTTCAAAGCATTTCTTCCCCTCTGTTCACCAGCCATGCAAATGCCGTTGTCAGACTGAGGCGCCTCAGTGATGTAGATGGACAAATAAAACTGAATGAAGAGGAACAAATATTCATGTAGCTGGAGGTTGTGGAAGGTCCTGACACGTTGGAAGGAGGAGGGACAGTGTGATAAAAAGTGGGGTTTGAACAGTCCTTGCAGACAGAATCTATTCAAGGCAGAGGAATTGTCTGCAGCAAGCTGCCACCCCAGTAACTGGATTCCGAAAAGTCTTCCAGTTAATACAAGGTGCCAGAGCGCTTTAAACTTTGGAAATTGAGAGCCCTGGTTAATTTATATTTTCTGTTTTCTGCTTCTGAGGGCTGTGGGGTCAAAGTACATTATTTTGACAGAAGGAGAGAGGAAAAAGTAGTAAAATTAATATTCCACACGCATATTCACAGTATGTGAGCGTAGATGATAGATGCTATGTGTATGTGTGAAAGCTGGTGTCAAGAACTCATGAATTTAAACTTGAGAAGGACAAGGCTTCATTCAAGCATGTGAGTTTGTTCAGCTTTTTCCTCTGTGCTGAAGCAGCTGGGAGCAGACAAAAATTAGGATCAGTAAACCTCTCCTCTTTCAAATGAACAGGAAATGGATGAGAGCAGCTTCCAGTGCCCACCTCTCCAGTTTGCACTGAAAATTTAAATAGTCCTGAAGCATTGTTGGGAAAGCACACAAAGGAAAACGCTTTTTCCAATTGTTTTGCTATTTGGCTTTGCAACAGAGTGTTTGGATTTGTTAGTGAGTGGTATGGATAGATTAGCTATTAATGTTAGAGATTTATATTATTAATTTATAATGAGTAGTAGGATGAAGGTGCCAGCAGCTCTGAAAAAAAACCAAGTGGAACGCTAGGATTTATAAGGAAAGAGAACACAAAGCAGAAAGCCCTGTGGTCTTAGTGTACCTGCATCCTGAATCCTGTGTCTTGTACTGATCCCATCTCTGTAAAAAGGATATCAAAAAGAATCTGTCAACAGTAGTTTTTCTCTAAAGAGAAAACTAGATAATGCCTGTCAGGAATGTTATAGGCTTGGGAAATGACAATGGAAGAGATATCATAGTTTAATTTTCCCAAGGGTTTTTCTTCTACATGGATCCATAATTTATATTACCATTGCAGGGACTTCTCTTAGTCCCCTTAGTGGGTTTGTTTACCAGTTACAGCACGCAAGGATAAACCAGTTTGATCACATTTTAAGTCTTCCAGGTTGTCTTCCCACAGCAATTTACTCTGCTTCTGTTGTCCATCCTTAGGATTCCCCTTAAAAATCTATTTCCTCTTTAGAATTTGTAATCCATTAGTTCAATTCTGCTCTGCTGCATAAGCAAATCTCACCCAGGACCTTGCCTAGAAAGAACTGACAGGATATACCAGTGTTAAATTGAATGTCTCATGACTAGCTAATTAAGACTTCTTTTGAGCTGGATTTATTACTTTTACCAAATGTTAAACTGTGAAACAAGTGCCTCCATGGAAAAAAAGTTACTTATCAGACATAGCATTTCTTACTTTACATCAACTTTTGAATTTAATGTGATATGGGACTAATGTTCAGATAAGTGTTTTTGTTTTATGAATTCCTTTCTTTAGATTGCTGTCCTGCACGTGAAAAGGATCTGCGTATCTTTTCACTACCAAGCACATATTAAGAGCTCTATTGCTTGTTTTATACAGGTTTAAGGGCTTCTCCTACTATAGAAGAGGGAAATGAGGATATGGAAATATATGCAAGATATGCAAATGCAGAGGAAGTGAGGAATGTTGGAGAGCTGTGATAGCTCTGTGGTAGGCTATGGAATCTTGTAGCTGTCACTGCCAGGGAGCCCATCCTTGTTCCTGAGATCGTGTTGGCAGCTGCCTTCTGGTCTGTGGCATTGGTACCTTGCAATAACCTGAGCCTGCTGGAAAGAAGTTCTGTCTGTAAGAGTTCTGAGAAAAATCTGAGAACTCCTTTGGGCAGCTGATTTCTGAGCTGCAGACAGGGCTTCAAAGAAGTGGCCAGCACAACAAAGTCGGTGGGAGAGTTGTAGACCCTAAAATCTCTCAGTCTGGAGGTTGCAAATGTATGGTGAGCCGTGTTCTGCTTCATGTATGCTGCAGTAAGGAAGAGAGTGCTGTGGCCCCTATAAAATGAAGCTGTGATATGTGTGCAATGGGAAACTTGTCCCCCGCCACTGCAGAATGCAGCTTCTCACCTCTGCCAGGTGTGCAGAGCTCTCTGCTGTCATGCTGCTTGCAGGGATGCTTTCATCCCTTCTCTAGGGGCTGTTTTTGTGTCTGCCCCCTTATTTTTGCCTTTGATGCAGTCTTTTTAGACCCACATTGTGCCATGTCTCAGAGTAGATCCATCTGCAAAGCCTTGCTAGTAACCTGGAGCTGAGGAAAGTCCATTTTCAAAGTTGTGGATACAGGGTTATAGAGCCATTTATGTTGGAAAAACCCTCCCAGATCATCAAGTCCAACCATTAACCTGGAACTGGCAAGCCCACCACTAAACCATCTGCCCAAGTGCCACATCTATATGTCTTTTAAAGCCCTCCAGGGATGGTGACTCAACCACTTCCCTGGGCAGCCAGTGCCAGCGTTTGACAACTCTTCTGCTGAATGTGTCTTAGAGCAAACAAATTCCAATTTGTGATTCATTGGCAGCAGTGATAAGATAGGAAGAAGCAGCAATAAATTGATAAAGCAGTAATAATCCTGGCTACCTCCAAAATAAGAAAAAGAAAAATTAGATTTTTTTGTTGTTGTGGTTTTACTTTGTTCCGTTCTTGATGTTTTTGTGTCTGGCAGTAAATTGTCACTGCAGATCACGCCTCTGACTGTATTTCAGTTGTAAGAAACCTGGACCTGAAAGAAGTGTGATTATCTGGAGTACTGGAGTGACCTGACTGCAGAATGTGATAGCACTCTCTGATCTCACTTCTGCAGTCAGACTTACTAGATTTGTGTGACGCCTTCAGCTATTACACGGACATTAAAGCCTTTTTCCACCATTTGATAACTTTCCTGGTGGGCAACATGAAGGACAAGCAGAACCTTGCCCACAGGACTGCTATAAAATGTTGGAACTTTGCTGTACATCTGCTCTCTGTGCTTGAAAAAACTTGTCTGGAGAACCCTGTGCAAAATAAAGTTGCAGGTTGGGCTCTGAACTCTGAGTTACTTGTCATTAAGTATTCCTGCACTCACTTCCTCCTGTTAGAGCCACATGATTCCTTTGTGTGGAAAAGATCACAGACAAAATGGTTTCCTTGACTTCATCAAACTATTCCTTTTAATTGTTTCCAATCTGGAAAGGGCAGTTACTGTTTTGGTGAAAGGAATCTAGAGGTGACTCTTGAGTTGAACCAGAGAGGAAGAGGAGAAAGGACTGGAAATGAGCTACAGCAAAAGACAAACATTCATATAAGATGTTGGTACTGGGGCTAGGCCTGTCATATACAGATATTTACATCTTCGTAAATCCAAACAAATGTCTCTTGCCTGAGAAAGATTATCTATTAGTTTCTTTTATCAGTTAACAGTGAGGGAAAGCTGAGATGTGAGATAAGAGCTCTTAAATGTAAGGCAGTTGAGCCTGAGAACACCTCATCTCAAGGACAAATAAGGAATATTTTCTGCTGTTCGTAAGGGCCCATCCTGATGCTGTGCCAGGGCTGCAAGAGGAACAACCTTATTGATTAAAGTGCAATTTTGTTGTAGTGAGTGCAAGCAAGAAGTGTCACTCCTGCAGTAACCAGGTGAAGAACACAAACACAGCCCTCTTGAGGAACACTGTGTGCACACAGGGTAAATAGAGAGGTATTCAAGCAAAGGGAAAAGTGAATGAGGAAAAGAAAACAACAGGGATAGAGAAATGGGCTTAGTAACAGTAACAAGAAATACCTGTCTGTGCTTCTCTTCTGAGGAAGAAAGGAAAGAAAGTGGGAAAAAACCATTAACATTAAAAAGCATTTAATGTTAGATTCTATTATAGAGGGGATCGACCGACTAATCTTCCCGAATGGACACTGGTAGATGAAAGTGTCTCTGGACAAACCTTGGAAGTTTTTTTGCAGAAAGGCAGCTCTGACATTCCTTGTCAGGACTGTAGCAAATGGATTTCAGTGGTTTGTATTTGAAAGAATTGGGATATATGCTTGATTGGTGGCTTCCCTTAGAGCAGTTTTGGTTCTGCAGTGTTTTAGAAAATCAAGAGAACTTTATATTCATTGGATTTGAAAGCAAGTTTCAAATCTGAATTCTCATGAGTTTCTCAAGAAAATGCTTTAAAGCTTTTTTTTTTTTAAATTATTATTTTTGTTTAAGGTTTGTTCATCTCTAAAGGTCTTTTGCAGAAAAATTCTTTTGCTTACACAAGCTTCCCATGAAACCCTGGCAGACTTACTTCAGCTTGTCTGGTGGGGCTGTGGGTCACTGTTGACACCACTGTGGTCCAGGTCCAGATCCTGAGCCAGTCAAATACAGTCAGAGCTCTGGACACAGTAGAACTGGGAGATGAAGGATGCACTTGTTCCTGGGAGAGCAAAGAGCTTCATTTACTTGAAAAAGCACCTAAGCTTCCCAGAAGATTATTACTCACAATTTTGCTCCTGCAGGAAATAAGGCATCTTTAAGGCTTTATTCTGATTCAGAAATCTTTTGAAATATCAGAATTGCTCTCAGAAAAAAAGTTACCAGGTTTGTCTGCAAGCCAGTGATATTTGTCTGTATGCTTTATCTCTCTGCATTTGGCATAGCTTTGAGCTGGATATATTACTTGATTTTTAATCTTACTATTATATAAAATATTGCCTTAAAACCTGATAACTTTCCAGTAGTTCGTTTCAGTCAGTACTTTGCTTAGGTTGGCTTCGTGCTTGTCACAGGGCATCAGCCTTGTACAAACTTGTGTTGCCATAAAAAGCACCTTCATACTGTCTTGGCCTTGCAGAGGAAGGCTGGTTAGGGTCTGGTTTGTGGGAGAATCAGTGGAAAAAAGGAATGGTTCAATCTGATGCACTGTTCTTGAGAAAGGTTATAAGGGGTGATGGAAGTACAAGAGGGGCTCTGTCCTGAAAATTTTCTCTGATTTGCTTTTCAAAAAGAAAAGCTCTGAATGCAAAAAATGCAGTTCCTTGTTCTCATGAACATTTCCTTCCTTGGTAACTGTTTCCAAGGCGAATTGTTGATGAAAACCAAATCAAAACTCACTTTAGTCTTTGAAATCACTTGACAGCTTTTCCTCTCCTGTTTTAAAGTCAGTATGGGTGGATTGATCGGTCTGGTTAATGTTTTTTCTGTAGTAACTCCAGTGCCAAGAGGTCTCATGCTGGAGTCAGTGGCCTGAACATGCAGGGGCTTCTAGAGCAGGGGCAAACCTGTCAGAGCCCAGACTGCCAGGAGCATCAGGCTGTGCCAATTAACTCCAGTGTTTGCTCTTGCTGCTCCCCTGTGTCAGCAGCTCGTGTACAGCAGCACCAGAGGAGGTGTTGCACAAATTCCCCGGTGCAGGGAGATTGTAGGGGTTTTATTTTAGCCTTGACTGCTTCAGCTCCATCTGTGTTTCCTACTGGAGATCTGCAGCTGTATGGATGTTTGCCTGGTTAATGTTGGCAGCATGCAATCAGACTCCAGCCGGGGAAACACATTTTGGATGGAGGAATGAGCCCATCTCTCCGAAGTTACTTGTTTTCTTAATCTCATGAGGATACGAGTCCAGAAGGACACTCAGAAGGAGACAAATTGGTGGCTAGCAATGTTTCTGCTTTGGTTTAAATTAAGAGGTTACTAAAAAAATTTTTGTTTGGTTCTGGTGGTTTTTTGCATTGAAGTATTTAAGTACATCTTTTATTTTTCCTATTTCCCAAGTGCATGGCAAGCATTTTGAATTTAGTGCAAAAATATATATTTTTTGTTGATGTGCAGACATGCACCTGAAAGTGAGGTTTTTGATATTCTAGAAGGTGAGGTGAGAGCGTGTTAAACAAAGAGAAATTGTATTTGACTGTGGATGAACGAATTTGCCTCAAAGTTATGGTATTGTATTGTTTTTAAAACAAATTTCCCTTTTCTGAAAGCTAGATTTACAAAAGAACCTTTACCCATCTTCTTAGTGGTAGTGGATCTAGTGATCCATGTTTGCAGCCAACTCAAAATTATTCCCAAAACAGACACTCATAAAACAGTCCACAGACCTTTGCAAAAGGGAGTCAAGAACACGTTTCTGTCCAAATTCAGGTAATATTTGAATTTACTGTTATTACTAAGTGCCAGAGCCATGTGGTAGCAGAAATCTCTGGCAGCACCATGGCACAGCAGAAGTCATGTCCACGTGAGTGCACTTTTAACTTCTGACCAAGGATTTCTGACGGACAGCACGACCCAAAGTTGTGCATCTCAGGAAGTCTCCCATGCAAAATGTTTTTTTTTTTTAGGAGAAATTAAGTTTATAGTGATGTAAAGCTATAAATTAAAAAGAAAAAAATCTCAAACAGCAGAATTTGATTAAAAGTGAATGAGGCAAACAAGTCTCAGTCCCTGTGTGCCCAGGGTGTCCCGAAAGCCAGGTTATGTGAATTTTATTGCGCAGAGAGGGGAAGCTGCTGGTGTTTGAGTTGTGCCATGGCCTCAGCTTTCAAGGAATGTGGGAGCAGGACTCGAGACAAGCAGTGCCCGAGGCAGGGAGGTCGGACTCTGCTCCACAAAATCTGCCTATTACCACTCCTGAGTGCAAATTCAAAATGCACATAAAACCCTGCAGCCCAAATATGTTGTCAGACTCACTGGGAAGTGGGTTGTTTGGCGTGGTGTTCTGCCATCTCTGTGAAAATAGAACGGGGAATTCTGTATTTATTGACTGTCCAGCTTCCCTGAGCTAAAACGGTCAGCAGAGAAATCAGGTTTAAGTATTTGTCTCTAATTGTATTTGTCTTCTGTATAATTGTGGGGATTAATTAACAGTCTTCTATCCCGCTGAGGACACTTCATCTGCTGCCTTTGGGCAGCAGGGATGGGTGATGGGCCTTTTGGGTCCCCCCACAATTGTTTCCTATGGCAAGAGCGTATGTGATGTCTCTTTTCCATCTGTGAAAATCCACAAGCCTTTGAAGTTGTAGAGAACAAAGTATTCTGGGATGTCAGCGGTGAATTCAGGACATGGGAACGTGGGGGAAATCTTTAACCAGACTGGAGTTTTGCTGAGAACACCCCAGAGCTCCAAACTGAGGCTTAAACTGACACCAACATTTTATTGTGGTGTGCAATTCGTTTTTCTTGGTGCAAAATATATAAAACTGAGGAGGCAAAGCACGGAGAAACAAGTATGATACTAAATATATTAATACCTACTACAGAAGCAGCTTTCTTTCCTTGGGATTAATTTTGCTGAGGGATGAATGTGAAACACTTGTGAAATGAGTCATTCAATTCGTCAGTCCTAAATTAGTTGGCTTAACTTAAGAAAGTACATTTCATGTTTACTAATGTAACTATAGCTATGAAGAACGTGGCTAAAGAAGCCTCTGTGATGTTACTGGTGGCTAATTTGGAAAACATTTCTATGTGTGAATTCCGTTTGCATCTCTGCTGGGAGGGGAAATGAAAGCCTGATTTTGCAAGCCTTTCATTGTTTTGGCACACTTCTGAGTGGACTGAGGAATATACTCAACTTTGAGAGATTTCCCAGCTGTGCTGAGTAACCCCGACGTGCTTCCAGTAGTCTTCCAAAGTCTTATTTGCTGGGATTATTTAGAGGTGCATCACTCATTCCTGCTTCCCAGGCAAAAGTGGCCGCTTCCACAGAAGTCAAACATAATTGTTTATATACAGTTTTATCTCTTCTGAGGTAATCATCAGTGCTGAAGAGGCCCTGGCAATAAATGCTGACCACTGCTGCAGAAGGCCAAGGCCTTCTTGCTCTTTGCACTTTGGAACTGGAGAGCTTGATAAAGAGGAAATGGTGAAAGAGGGCAATAATGCTGCTGTAGTTTTCTCTTTTTTCCTGCTCTGGAAGAAAGGGCGTCCAAGGTGCTTTCCTGATGGCTTTGGAGTTACAGAAGAAAGGCAGTTTGAGCTGGTAATTGATTTTTCTAGAGAACAGAAGGCCAAATAGTGACTCATGGGCTAAATCCTGTTTGCAAAGCAATCTTCTGACCTGAGGAAATGACAAATGACTGGTGGCTGTGTGACTTATAAGCTCCTCAGCATAGAGAAGTAGCATTGCTGCCACTCCAGAGTGGTTCACAGTGCTTCTACTCCTGAAATAAGAAAGGTCTGGTCTTGGTTAAGCAACCAATCCCGTTTTCTGGGATGATTGGCAGCTACCATGGCATGGAAATAAACTGCCCTGGCATCACTGCAGATTTTAGTGCAGGTCACAGGTCCTGTAAGGACCTTGTGAATCATTGCACTCAATTCTGCAGCAAAGAACAAAATCAAACCAAAAAAATTCTATCAAAGCATTAGTATTTAAAATGACTGCTCACAAAAATCCCTTATGCACAGAAGCAGAAGCAACAAAGCTGCTCTGGTATGGTTGAAATAAAACCCAAACCAACTGCAGCGATGGACAGAGCAGGAAGATGAAGCCTGGAAGGGGCTGCAGGCGTTGCAGGTGCACCCAAAGCTGAGGAGCACAACGCCGAGGGGAGGGGAATGTGCAGCAGCAGGGCCCAGTGTCAAAAGCTGCTTCGAGTAAGTTGTCTGCATGTGCCTGACTTTACAAGCTCAAGCTGTAAGTACCGAAACCAAAATAAGCTCTGTTTGTTATGAATCATTATTGACTAAATGATTTATAGTGTAAGTAGCTTGTGCAAGTGACTGCGGATGCAGGTGGTTTTTATATTGCCTCTCTCGCTGATTGGAATAAGGTCACTTTGTCTCCCTGTGACATTGGTTTGGATTAATTACAAATTTTCCACACAGTCTTCCATCCTTGAGACGCAGCATGGTAAGACTTTTGGAGGTGGAATGATTGACACCAAAGAATAGCAAAGTTAAAGGCAGCTTTTTCATTCCCATCGACAAAATCACACCCTTCCTTGTTCCTCTGCTTGGCTAGTGCATGTGGGTGGCCTGGAGTTTGAGAAAACAGTTTTGGAATGGAACAAATTTCAAGTATTGATTCTGAAGCAGGGTGTTGCTGCTGTGTATTGCTGTGGTTGTTGGGCAGGTGGTATTGCACAATGTTACAGGAAATGAGAGGGGCCAGGGAGCTGGTGCACCAGGTTGTCCATTCCATCACACATCTGACCAGCTCCTCTTTTCTTCAGGCCATCTCATCTCCCTACCACAGCAATATTTCAGGAGCAGTGGAACCTGTGTCCTTTTAACTTTTTTTCCTTTCTAACAAGGAAAAAGGAACAGGTCCTTATTTTTGTTGCTGACAACAACAAAAAAAATTGGAAGTTTTGAGATGACTGGAGAAATAAAAAATGCGCTATCATAAAGCACTTTTTTGCAATGCTTCTGTCAAGTATTGTAGAATCACAATGTTTCATTATGTTATTTCCAAAATAAAACTGTTACTTTTTCAGGTTGGGTTCAGTGTTTGTTATATAAAAGTTGTTTAGCACCAATGCACCAAAAATCCATGTAAGCCATTCAAGGTATCCACATAAGCCATTCAAGAACTTCTAGAAAGGAAAACTATTACTAATTGTGGACTTTTCCCAACCTACATAAATTCTATTTTTGAATATGCTCAACATAATTGCTCATTATGTAAGTATGTTAAAATGTACAACACCCTTACCATGTCTTCCTTCATTGAATGTCACGCCGTGAATTACAAATCTGCTAATGTAGAAGTGTAACTTGCACATTCCAAATGCAAAGATCTATTTTCTGTTCCAAGTCTGTTATGAGACCATCTGTGGTTGCCAGTTTGTAAGAAGTGGATAGGAGCAATACGAGCCTGCATGCAGGTTGTACGTAAACTCTGCACTCTTTCTAACTGCTGTAGCATGCAGTTTGTCAGCTTTAGAGAACATCGACCAACTTTTTGTCTTAAGTTATGAAAATTTATGCAGTATTTATGTTCCAAAGCTTTTTCATAACTGCTTTCTGACTAAGAAACCATTAAGAGCCCCAAATTATAAAAGTCATAATTAACTGGGTATGTGGTATTGCTGTCTAGCAGCGATCTCTTCGTGCAAGAGATGTGGTCTGCCTTACAAATGAGGATTTAGTCATCATCCACACCAGGTTAATGCAGGGGAGAGAATCTATCACTGCAGGTTAATCAGGTGTGATGGGGAGTTTTTGGCACTGGAAGAGTCTCAGCAGGCAGTGCAGTGCTGTGCTGCTGCGTGGACCCAGCCAGCACAAGCCCAGCTGTGAGGCAGAGCAGTCCTGGGGTGATGCAGAGCTCTGTGTTCAGTCCCTTTGCTGGGTGTGCAAGGGGCTCGTTGGCTGTACTGGGACTGCTGCTTTGGGACTCGTGCTGCAAGTGGAGCCAGCCAGGCACTGACATCAAGCTGCTGAGCCATCAGAACTCGCAGAGAAACTCTGGCATTTCTCCCCCTTTGCAGGACAGAATTATTCCTTTCAGAGCGGCGGTTGTGCAGTGGTTCTCTGAGGCAATCCATGAGTACAAATGTGTTCCTTCTGTCAGGTGATATTTATTTAATATATTTTTTCCCCTTTCACCAAATGACAAAGCTGCAGTGATGCTGTGGATTGGCTTGGATTTATGGAAGTCAGGATACACGGCGTGTTTTAAAGCAAAGGGTGTAGGCTGACTCCCTGCTGCTGCCCGCAGCCCAGCACGTGTGTTTCTTAGGGAGGACCAATGAATTTAACATCTCCAGTGCAGCTACACGGAAATATTGGAGTTAAAGGATATTTTTGCAGACGGATGAAGTCAGGTGATTACAGAGCATTGCCTGACCTGCCAGCTGGTAGAAGCACTGTGTTTTTCTCCAGCATCCCCATTCAGCTGCAAGAGGTCTCTTGTTGCCTATCAGAGTTCTAATTTTGCTGGGAAAAAAAATGAAAAATGTGCGTCAATGGTGCCATAGTCTAAACTATTATGAACTGCAGGGTTTTTTTAGCATTTCTTAGTCAGTGTGGGTTACCACAGATAATAATAGTATCCTCTGCACTGTGCAAGATTGCTCTCAAATTTTAATGGCTGTTGTGAGCTTATTGGGGTTTAGCAAAGAAACTCAGTGAGGGCTAAGTGAGGTAAAGACGAGTTTAGGATGCATTTTATTTGAACATTTCATCAAACTTCCATTAAACTTTTTTAAGGATTAAAAAATCTGACCTACCACCCCCTAACTCATCTGTCAATCCAGCAGTAGCTCTTCTCGTCTGTGGGAGCCGTATTTGCTCTGCTTGCGCCTCAAAAATCCACAAATGTTTGAAGCATTGATACATTTCCCTTAATATATTTCTCTTTTTTTTTTTTTTAATAATCAAATTAACTCCTGAGCTCTTCATTATAGCCTGACAGTGGCCCCATCTTCAAAAGCAACTATAAATTATGCATCTGTTTTAACCATGTTTCCTGAGGCAATTAAATTTTTTTGGAGACATTGTCAGTCTGTCCCTCTGTGTTCACCCGATAACTTTTTAACCTGTTGTCAGATCACTGTAAAACCTGACAGAGAGATGGATATTCGACTTACAAAATCTGGAGGAATTCCATGAAAGCAGATGGCTAATTAAAGGAAAGCAACCCAATTAGTGTCCGTAAGGGAAATGTTTCATCATGCGCTTAGCACTTGAGTTCTTCATGGAATTTACACGAAATATCCCAAATATAACAAAGCTTTTGTCAGTGCCAGCACTGTGTGGCACATTATGGAGTCACAAACCTACCAGCACTGTTACTTCTGCAACTCATATTTCCCTGTTGCCGTTAACTATTTTAAAGGAAACGAACAAAACTAGTTTGGAAGTTGATTTAAGATTTTTATTTCTAGACCAACTGCTTCTTTTACACCATTATTTTTTTGTATTATTATAGTAAAATATGAGGCACAGTGTACCCTGGCAGCAAGGAGGGCCAACTGTGTCCAAGCCTATTTGTGATATGGATTACAGCTTGATTATTTTTAAAAAAAAATCATAATTAGTCATTATAATTCCTCGCCTTTTGTTATATCTTATTCTTTTTCTTTTTTTTCCCTCTCTCCTAATGAAGAACTCAGCTTGTGTTTTTATTCCACGCTGCCTCAAGCCAGCATCCTCCAGCACCTGTGCTTTTCCAGAATGCTTCAGTGGAAGTTGTGCAGCGAGGCCACTGCAGTTGAAAGGCCTTTGAAGTGTCTGTGAAATTACAAGGCATCACTTCTGGTACAGCAGCAAAGATCCGTTTTGGCTGGCAGATGCTGGGTAGCAGAAAGGGAGGAACACTTGTGCTTGCAGCGTGAGGTTCCAGTGCTGGTGTTTGAAGCGAGTCTCGCTGTGTTTCTGTGACTGCTCCCGTCCCTTCGGCTGGGTCCCAGCTAAGGAGGTGTCAGAGATTAATCAGTTCCTGTAATTAGGATGCCCGACCTCGCTGGTGGAACAGCAGCTAATGCCTGAGGACTGTAACAGCGTGTACCAGTCCCAGAAACAAGTTTCTTGATAAAAGTGCAAATTGTGGACGCGGCAGGGAGCGGAGCAGAGCCCGGGGAGGTATCGGGGTGCACTCCTGGGCACAGCGTGCACAGCTCTGTGGGGCTGTGCTGACACACAAACTGCTCAGAAAAGGGGCAGCTTTGGAGATGCTCCGTAGAACTGGGATTGCAGTTTTGCTGTTCTGATTTGTGTTTCTTTGACAATAGGTGTGAAGTTGTATCAGAAGCCGTAGTTTACTTCCGTTTTGGAATATATAATGGTATAAGATCAAGATGATGCTCTTTGTTGCCACTGAAACAAAATGAAGCCTTTTGCAGGGTTATGCTAATTGATTAAATCTCTCCAAAGAGGTTCCCAGAAACATTCACGTGCATGCCATTATTTTACTGGTGTGGTTCTTGCTGGGTAAAGGCAGTCTTTGCTATGCTGTAGAGAGCTACATCTTAATATTGCCTTTCTTTTGAGAAGGCAGAGTCCCAAAAGCCAAATTCTAGGTATTATCAGACCATATCTCCTGGAATTCACCTGATAGAGTGTCTCTTTCTGGAGCAGCTGTAGTCAAAGAGGCCTTGAAGCTTGGGAGATGATATTTTCTTGAATTCATCAACATTCCCTGTTTTAAATCTTGCTATTCTGGTGATCCTTGCAGTGCCCTGTATCTCTATTTATTTTTAAGCTTCTCATCTAAGTGATATCTTGTGATAATGAGTTTCACAATTTAATTGCACTGTGTAAAGCCGGATTTTTGTTTATCAGGTTAATAATTCACTTTGAGAGAATGTCACATTTCTCTTGAGCCCTGGGACCTGAGGAACAGAAGATAGAAGTCCAAAAATACTTTAAATTGGCTAAGGTGATCTGGAAGTCGGAAGGGCAAACCTCCACAGGTGTATGAATCAGTCACCTTCTGAAGTGCTATTTAGGAAAATTTACTTTATTTGAAATTATGCAGATAATGCTTTAGCCAGCATCAGAATTCTTCTAATTATTTTGACTGATGATAATACAGTGGTGTCTCTGGGATAGAATATGAAAGCATCTTCCAGCATCTGGTACCTGTTCCTCACTTCAGTAGCATCAATTGATCTTGACTCTTCTGGCATCAGTGGAATTGCAGCTCCTGTGTAAAATCAGAGAGTGGGAAGTTGAAACGCTTTGTTTCTGCTTTGGTTTCTTTTTTATTTTCTTTTACCAGCCTGATTACTGAATGAACCAGGGCCAGTTCTCTGCTGTTTTCATGTCCCTGTGCCAAAGGCAAAAAACCAGTATGAAAGTGGAAGCTGTTCTCTTTCAATTTATAATCCCTTAATTTACACTCTTTGCACAGTTTTGAAGACAAAAGGCTTTAGTGCATCAAAGTATCTTGTTTTAGGTTACTCTCCTTTTTGGGGGTTTTATTAAATAATTATGTTAGTCATAGGTCTCCTGACCTCTGGTTCTGGTTCTTTCTCTTGCATCTAGGTAACAATAGTGAAGGAACAAAAAATAAGTACAGAGATAAATTTTTTACTCTCTAGATCTCTGTTTAACCTGCCATAAACATGTGGAGATTTTATGACAAGTAATTATGGTTTTTTTGTTGATTTTTTGTTTTGGTTTTTCATGTCAAATAGCTATTAGCACACTTGAGTTTGATTATTTTCTAGATTTTATACTGCCTGTGAGGAGTTTTCATTCCCTTTTCTTCTGACATGGTAGCACAGAAAAATGGGTTAAACTTAATCCAAGTTATTTTTGTAGTTTGAAGTGAACACGCTGGCATGGAGTAGTAGCAAACTGTTATGATGCTGAGATTCCTCCTGTCAGGGTGGTTATTTTAACACAAGCCATAGTGGAACATGGGCATCAAGCAGGTTGGGAAAGAGAATTTTCCATGAAGTTACCATCGTTGTATATTTTGCTCCTAACCTGCCTGCATAAAGTGCTTAATTTTTTTTTTTTTTTTGGTGATATCTGCAACATGAGCCTCATCAGCTCTGAAACTTCCTCCCTTCAGAAAGCTTGACAAAACATTTCTTCCCACCTAATTAACAATTCTGCTACCTCAATCTATGCATTTCGCTTCTAAAATTTATGTAAGTCAGGAGCACTCATATCCAGAAACCAATTTGTTGTCATTGCTGCGCTGTGTGGCTGCCTGAAGGTACAGAGAGCTGACACCTGCCTGGGCACAGGAGTTCACACAGCTTTAGAAATGCATCTCTGAGCTGTCACATCTGCAGGTCTTTGGGGGGACCCTCAAAGTAGCTTTACTGCAGAACCCCCCCAAACTCTTATGTGGTTAGGAGCTGTACAGAGTAACAGAGAAAACGAATTTTTGTTATGGGGGTCTGGGATGGATTCTCTCTTGTATGTGTTTTTCTGAAATAGCCTGGTTCTTGGCGGAGTTTGTTCAGAAGACATCGTGCTCCTCTTTTGTTGCAGAAGCGGAGGCCGAGAGCTGCCGGTGGCGCCTTCTGGGTGCGCGCCCCGTGAGCTGCTGGGCGCGGCAGCGCCGGGGGCGCGGCGGGAGGGGTTCCTTAGCTGGGATTGCCCAGGTGTGCTGCCACCAGGATGGGCTCAGTCCAGTGCCACGGCCAATTCTGCCGTGCCAACCCACCCGGCTGTCCCAGCAGGGCGTCAGCGAGGGCTGGAGGTGACCTGGCACAGCTCCCGAGCCGTGGGGAACCCCCGATGTGCTGCACCCAACGCGCTGTGCTGAAGGACGGGCGTTAAGGTTCCTAATTCAAGCACATAAAATTTGGTCAATGCCTCCCCCTTGTGCATGTGCATCAGGATACAGCTCGTGTTGTGGGGTCTCCCGCCGTGGCAGAGTCTCCCTCCTTGCTCGGGGATGAGGAACTTCATCTGGGGCTGAACTGGGGTTTTGCAGCACCTGTGGCTGCTGATCCTGGCTTACTGTTCTCGAAGGCATCGGTGGCTGTGGAATTGCGGGGGAAATGGGAGGATCTTGAATACTTTTAATCTCAGCTGCAATTCCACCCAATACCCAGTGCCTGTGCTGTTTAACTACACGTTTTCAGTGTACATGCACGTGTGTCATAATGCAGTGAAATGTCCTAAATAAACCAGAAAAGTATTTTGTGGTGGTTCTTCCACGGTCCTCATAAAAGCTGTTTCTCATGGTCTGATCAGGTCTGTACACAGATTTTTATTCCTTTCCCTTACCTGGATTGCCACCATCACTGGTTCCTGATGACCAGTGATTCAATGAAATGCTGAATCTCTATACCAATTCAGAAATTCCATTGTCAATAATAAACTGGCTGCATTCGTGTCCAGAAGACATGTAGCCATATAGAGATGTGCATTGTCATTCTGACTAGCATAAAATAAGCTTATGAAACTTTAATGCAGACCTATTGCTCGGAGGAAAATCCCCCTACTTGCATCAGGATGCTGAAATGACACAGCTGCTAGTTTATCCAGTCACCTGCTTTCTCCTTTGCCTGATAGAATTGTTGAAATCACGGCTGTGCTCTTTATTCCCTATTTCTGCTCGTAAATCTTCTGTGACAGGAAAAAGCCTAAATGTATTGTGTTGGTGTAGGGAATTAGAGTATTATTTTCTTTTTGTTATTGTTGTCTAGCTAGAGAAATGTATTTCCTGTCACAGCTGTTTCCAAGGAAAAACACATTTCCATTATTTGCTTATAATTTCTATTACTATGACGTGAACTGTTTGCACTTCCAAATGCTTAAAGGACAGTTGGAGATATTTGGTTCTCAGGGCTGAAATTTCTGCATACCCGTTACACAAAATCTGAAACTCAGACATGTTAATAGAAAAATGTATTCTGAAATATAAGTGTACATTTTGCAGCAAGGCTTTAAGTCAGAGAGTATGCATTCAAGTGTTAAAGAGACTTCATTTTAAAAACGTATTTAATATACCTCTGAAATATTTTCTTTTATCTGAAACTGTCACCACATTCAAAATGAATACAATTTAAATTCCAGAGTACTTAATGTCATTACATAAGTAGAAAGTTCCCAACATGATTGTGTTTATATTGATTCTGTTTTTCTGAGGATTGGATTCACTGCATTAAAACTTTACAGAAGAAATCAATTTTTTTTTTCCACTTAGAGAGTGTTTTTTATCCACTTTGCTGTGTGATATTAAGAAAAGATGTACTTTCTTAGCTGCTTTGTAAAAGCTGGTTTGTTTTCTCACTCCAATTTTTCCACAAAGATCACTTGGGAAGGGCAAGAGTTAAACTGAAGTATTGGATTTTCAAAAATACAGGACAGACTGAAATACATCCCTTTGAGCTGTCCCTAACCCTTGTGTGTACCAAACCCCATATTTCATGGAGTGCATAAATACAGAAAAACACATTACTGATCTCATACCAGAACACAGGCGTGCTCTGCTGTCATTTCTAGTGATGTATCTCATAACTTAAACATGAATTTTAGCTTTATATCTAGCCCATTAAGGGGAAAAGTAGCATTTCATGTAGCTATTAGCTTTCCTAATGCATGGTGACACTGTGAAATTTGCATGGCAAGATGATCAGGGGTATTTTGCAATGGATTTATCTATTTCTATCCCCTCCAGTGAACTTTTTTTTTTTTTAAATTCTGTGGGGCATTTAGTCTGTTCAGACCTAAAGAATTGCATAAGTCAGGAAAAAGGAGCCTTGATGGCAAACTGCGTTTCTGAGGCATATATCAGATAAGATGTTGCTGTCAGATCTTGTCATTAGATAGGAGGAACATCAGCACAAAAAGAAGTCTTTGTACCCCTTGACATCTATGTTAAGAAGTATTTATGCATGAATTAAGTTTCTGCTGCAGTGAATGGAGCTGATGTTTGTTATCCATTTATTCAAAAGTGGACTTCTGGTGATGCTCACATCCCTGAGGAGGGCAGGTGAGACTCACCAGCAGCTCTTCTGTCTTTAGCACTGGATTATCGATACCCTGGGGAAAAAATGTAAATGTCATGTAAATCATTCTGGATGGGGTTCAGTCCAGTTGCAGTAAGAAGCCTGATTACTTTGTTCTGACCTCTGGTAGTCTCAAATATGTATGTATTTCCAGTAAAATAAAAGGATGCCCAGACAGGCTTTTGGCTGCTTAACATATATTTCCTGCTTTTAATAGAACTGAAGCATTACAAGGACTCTACCCTATTTTTCAAATAAATAGAATTGTCCTTTTTTTTTGGTTTTTTTTTTTGTCCTCTAGGCTGAAAACTCATTAATAATAACCAACAGCACCTCAATTTCTTAACTCACCTTGACTGAGAACAGGAGACTCCACAGCTGTTAGAAGGTCTGTAGAAAGGATGCAAATTTACCAGAAAATTCTTTTTCTAAGCATTACAAAATTGGATTACGGTTCCCCTTTGGATGAAATCTTTCAAATATATAAAATAATACCTCAATGCTTCAAAGCACGATGTAATTTGGATTCAAAATAGCAGAAATGAGTGAATGTCACGCTTCCTGGGAATTACTCTTCTAGAACTCAGTAACTCACAGCTAGGAGTACAGACTTTACAGTTTGTTTTTAATCATGGTCTACTGGCACCTTTAGCTTAGATGCTGCAAAATGTATCTTTCTGCACCTAGTTCAATGAATTTCTTAAGCTGTTATCCTAAATTTTAGATGTTATCTCTGTCTTATTTGATTCTCGGGTCTATAGCTTTATTTAGAATCACATTGTTTTCTGTGATTTTTAACATGTTGTGTCTTCTGTCACTCATTTTGCCACTTCCAGTGTTCTGGTTCCAATAGATGTGGTTTCCAGTGCTAAAATTATATGTCTTCAGTTGATTTGCATTCAACACTTGCCCACTTCTTAACTTTAATAATATCCCTGGCAGTGTTAGGTTTGCAGTTGGACTCTCTGCCCTTAAGGTTTTTTCCAGCCTAAATGATTCTATGATTAATTCTTCATTGTGAGTAAAAGCTTGTTGCTACTATAGAAAAATGTATTCCGCACAGTTGAAATAATTTAATTGCAGGCAAATTCTCTGATTGTTTGACCTTTTGAGTTTGCAGATCCTGTGCTGATTTAATGTTCATTGTGCAATGCAGGACAAGAAATTATCACATCTTTTTCCCTGGTAAAGATATGTTATTTACCAAAGCCTACTGAAATTTATGAGACCGAAATAGCATAAGGAATTCAGTGGCTACATTTTCAACTTTTTTAAAATAAATTTTTGTAATTAAATTCTCACCACACGCTCGAAGGACAGGAATGAAGTAACCTTGTCGTAACTGCTAACACGTGCATTTTACAAATATTTCTGCCTTTCTGTGGACTCTCTTGGGAATAGATTATCTTTTTGGTTGCTCTGATAGCTTCCAGTGCTGCAGTCATGGGTGTAATACTCGAAGTTTACAGGGGTGTCTGTACCACAGCTGAGCTCTGATAGCCAACTCCTAAAGGCACGCTTGCAAGAGGCACCAAAATCTTCAGGTGGGACCCATGGAAGTTAGTGGGTGCTTCAGGTGAGCACCAGCTTGTCCTTGTGGAAAGCAGCTGGTGTGGAGACCAGAAGCAGCTTGTCTGATTTGCTGTACGTAGCCCTGGTGCCCTGGGGATTGAGAAAGAAACAGTTCCTAAGCCATGAGGCATCAAAGGTTTCTCCCATGCCTTAGCAGCCTGTCCCAGGCTGGCACTGCTGGCAGCAGGGACAGCCTGCTTTACATTCCCTGGGCAAGCGCTAGCAGAGATGCACTCTTTCAGACACAACATATGTTTTGGGGGATTCAGAGGCAGCCACCTGCACTGAGAAGAGAGTAATAGCGTGGTAATACCTGCCTTCTGCCTGGGTGTTATTAATATTCAGCTTCCTTATGTGTGGGGATTTAATTTCCTGAGAAATATCCTAGTACGGAGTGGCTAAATGGGTCTGACTGCAGGAGGGTGCTGCCACACCCCTCCCCAAAGCCTGACCCTTGGCAAAACCCCTTTGCTAACAGTGTCTCGCTGAGTGGCAATCCGTGTTGGCAGATGCAAGGGATGTTTCAACCAAGGGCACTTGATGGGACTTACCTCTTTCCTTGTCTGTTTTCATCGACAGATACCGCAGCTCTTGCACTCCCTGCCCATCCCCAGGGGCCTGGCCTGTTACGGGGCATGCTGAGGTGGCTCTGTGAGAGCTGACTTCCAGCGAGTGTGGGAGCGTGCAGCCTCCAGCCCTGTGTCAGTAGAGGGTCTGCTCCTGCCCCAGCCTTCCTGACAATCAGCCTGGGCTGCTGAGCTTGGCCTTACTGAATGCTCCAGCATCTTCAGCACTGAGGAGAACAAGTTATCATCAGTGCACGCTCATGGTGCTATTAGCCCAGGCAGGTCTAGCCAGCACGGTCATTAAACAGCTCTGAGGTTTTCTAGGGGTCATGAGAATTTGTTCCTGATTAATAGTGGAAGTTAGAACTTCAGGGGGGGCTCCCCTAGAGAACACAATTACTTTTCCTGAAGCATTTGAAGGTCATTTGGTTGCTGAGGCCAGACCCAGATTTTCACAGAATGGTAGGCTTGCAGATCTTGCGAGTGTTTAGGGAGACAGAGTATTTTTCATCAGAACAGTACATCCGCTTTTAATGAAATTACTTTCTCTTATGTACGTGCATAAGTGTCTGCAGGAACTGAAGGTCTTGGGGACTGCATGTACTGCAGAATGCTTGCATCAGCATCTAGCATGTAGTCTCCATATAAAACTTGTGCTATTAAAAGTGCCAAAAAAGATCTGTAGTGTTTGCTTTGGGTGGGTTCCAGTTTCTGCTCTGCCCTGAGAACAAGACTGCAAGAGAGGGAGGGGATTGCATAGCAAATTAGTCCTTGAAATGCAGTGATTTGTAGGTCATTTTACCACCAGGCCATTGTAATAAAAATCTTGCTCCTTTTAAACTATTTGTACCAAGGGATCCAAGCTGTGAGATGCATGTGATATGCAGTACATGAAAAAAAACTGTGTTCAAGGTGCTTGGCCTTTTCCATTAAAGCGTTCTTCACAGAGCATTTTGTTTTAATAACCATCCAAGTCATGATAATAAGTAAGTCAACTTCATCTGCTTTCTCTGATATTTCATTGTGGCACCACGGAAATGTTCAGTTACAATTTACTTCTGGCTATGGAAAGACAGAGGTATTTAATATGTCTTGGAGAAGCTTTAGAAAGAAAATCAGCTGAGACGGAAATTACAAATTTGTTAAGAGACTTTCAGGTTTTAGATACATACCTACTGGGGATGATATTTCATTTCACTTATAAACCAGAGTAAATATTACAACTGGTTAATATGCTTACACTTCCACTGAAACCAGCAAACTACCAGCTGTGCTCAGGGACGGCAGTGAAAATCATTTTGAGCAGCACAGAAATTTCTTGTTCTGTGTGCAAATAACCCTATGCTACTTTTTGAAAAGTCTGTAGGCAGCAAAGGCCCACATCCAGGAAAACCAGGGGCAGAAACTGTCTAAGGGGACCTGGCAGTGCTCAGAGTTATACCACTGCATGGGAATCCAACCTCTAATTTTGCAGCCTACTGCTGTGCTGGCCTGCCTTTATAATGTGCCATAAAAACCTCCTGGCATGATGATTGCTCTCTTTGGTGCCTGTGACCTGCGAGTCTTGGTCTTGTCTTTCCCCAGACTTCCACATATTGGATTTTGGGTGTATGGGGTTCTAAGTCATCTATGACTCTGGGATGCTTGGAATTCAGATTGCCCACAGCCCACAGACATCTCATGCCTGTGCTTAAAGCTAATCCATGGCTCTTTGCTTGCACCAGAAAGACCAAGGCAAATACAGACCTTTGGGAGTGCTGCAGAACAGACAGAACCGCCCTGCCTGCGTCTGAAGTGAAAGGATGCGATTTCACCACTTGCTGGTCCCAAAGGGAGGAGCATCCTAGTTTTTCCTTCACACAGGGAGTTTTCAGACTTGTCAGGGGCTGCAGGTTACTTGAAAGTCTGCATGAGTATCCCAGAAAGTTGCAGTTTTTTGCCAGCACATGAAACTTCATAGAGCCAGGGTGGCTGCTGCTGCCAGTGCCTTTTTTTTGCCAGCAAGGGCACCCAAGGAAGATGAATTTGGGAATCAGGCCTGCAGAGATGTCTCCTCTGGTCCATGCCATAGCATGCTATGTCTTTGACATTGTCTTTTGACAATGGAAGTAAATTCTGACCTTATCTCTAAGTATTGCTGCTGCTGAGTGATTGAGATTGATATTAAGAGCCTGGCATTTTTTCACGGTTAATTAGTTTAAAATGAGAATAGCTCTTGTATTCACTGCTGACTATCAGAGGCAATAATGACAAGAGTATTTTGTATGAACAATCCATATCCTGTTACCTTGGGCTGCTGCTGCAACCCAGCTAAATGCTTCAGAAAAGACCATTTGCTTTTCATGATGATCAGTAAAAATAGATTAATGGGAGAGCTCTTTTCAAAGGGTAAAAGGAGGACAGGCTCCTCCATGCAGCACTTGTCATATAAGAGCACGTGCTGAGTGGAGAATGGTGCACACAGACTGGGGCTTGCTGCCTTTTTGGCTTTGAGATATGAGGCCTTCCTTTCCAGGAGTGTCTCAGCAATTCCTGGGTGAGTCCCATGTGTGTAACAGATAAAACCCTTTTGCTCTTAAGAAGGTGAATATTAGGCAAGAGATGCCAAATTTCAGAGTAGAAAAAACTTTATTAACTGGGCAAAACAACAGACGTCAGACCCTTTACCTGCAAGGGAAAAGGAAATCTAGAACAAAACCTAAAATAGAAGGATGCAATTTTCTGTCCAGTCATGCGTGCTTCCTATTACTTAATTGCTGAGATATTAAGGCATGCAAATTGAGTGAGCTTCATTATGTGCAATGACATACTTGTGAAGGAATGCATACCTTGGGAAGCTGCAATTAGGATCTCTATAGCAGTGTATTTTGACCAGTGGTTAATAAGTGTCCCGGTACTGGCATAAAATTAATGTAGATTAGTTAATAATAATATATTTTCCATTCCCTGAAGTGCTTCTTATTTGGTTCCTGTGAGTGGTGGGTCTATATATAATGCTGGTAAAGGGCACTCTAAAATGAGGTGTTCTAGAAGAGCATTTTTTTGATGCCAAGGGTTCCTGGTCATGGAAGTAACTTCTGATAGAAATGCCACTTTACACTGAAATAAGTCTCTTATGTAAACTGCACCAGAGAGGGTCAGAAGTTTTAGTTGTCTATATCACTGAAACAGAACTGTCAACTGTTTTTTATAATTGGTTTTTTCCTCCTAAATATGGTCAAAAGGCAAGGGAAATGGATGAGGTTTTTTTTATTGTTGAGCCAGTTTCATCTGTATTCTGGAATTCATGGAAGAAATGCTCCTTAAGCTGCATTGTATCCTTAAAAAACCCCTTCATTTTGATTTAATCTAGCTTTGGAGAGTTTCTGAAAAGAAGGAGGATCTATTATATATTTGCATGAAATAAAGTGAGTTAGCTTGGAACCACTGAACTTTGTGAAAGGAAGAAAAGGAAATATTTGCTTGTGGTTGTCTTCTGTATAATGAGAGATCTGGGAAAGAGCCAGTGAATTGTAGTCATCAGAGGTGTTTTTATCAGCCCTTGTTGCCTCTCTGAAAAAGGTGTCAATTTAATTAGAATAACTTTGAAAGGAGTCCAGGAGACATGAAATTGTTTTGCCCCGGTTGTGAATTACATCCGCTGTTTTCTCAACTTCCCAGCTGCAGGCCAAGCTGGGATACAAGTTTGATGTAGTCCCGTTCACTTCACGGTGATCCCACGGCTGGATTTAACCCATGTCTCAGTTTAAAAAACAAAATTTGTTTTGACTCCATCACCGTTAATTGCTAGATGACGAATGAGCCTTTGAAATGTTAATAACCTAATAAATAAATACAGGAAAAGTCAAGGTTTTGGTTTTGTTTGTGTTTTTTTTTTTTTTTCCTTAAGCATAGTCTTAAGAGAGCTCTCAATTTGTTAATATCAAGAGTTGGCAAACAGGAAATTTGTCAGAGGTATTTTTTTGGAAGACATCTAAGAACACTTAAATCAATTCGAGATACATTAAGATATACCTGTTCACAGCGGAGTATCATTAAGAATGAAGGTTTATTGTACTCTTCGTTTTCCAGAATTATATGTGCGTTTTATGAAAAAAATGATTCAGTGTGATGTACCTGCTTTGGAAGGTAGGAATGGCTTAGAATTTGAACAGAACCTTGAAAAATGTGTTCTGAAAACCTGTCCTCTGGTGCCCTTCCCACCTGCCAATCTTAGCTGTTGAGAGAAGAGAATCCTTTAAAAATATTTTATTTCTCAGACTGTGAAACATCCTGTGTGTATAATAAAAAAATTCCTTAAGAGCTGAACTGCACTTACAGATTGTGTCTCTGCTGACGAGGCTGGGATTTTTTTAAAGCATGACAGCAGTTCATTGCATAAAGTAGCAATTTCTCTTTGTAGCCTTTTCACTGAGGTGTTTGATACCACTCCTGGAAGGCAGAATTTAAGAACACTGACTGGTGGAGACAGGCAGTCTTTTTTCTGCAGCTTCAGTTCCTTTTACGCTGGGAACAGCCCAAGAATTCTTCTAAACTTTCAGTCTTGGTCATTTAAATTTAGGTTTTCACTTCTAGAGCTAGAGAAATTCTGGTTTTATGTACCTTGGGTAGGGCTGTATTCACACAGCAAATACATTCAACTGGATGTGACATCACTGCTGATTCTGCTGTCCTGGAGGGGAGCCTCAGTGTGCCTAACTTGCTTGAATTGGAGTAAAAGGTTAACATAAATTGCTCTTCTCCTTATTGAATCCGAAGTAATTATATGGCAAATCCTCTGGCCAGTGACACATCCTCTTTAAAGACAGCTGGATGTTTGTCCTGAGCACCAATCTGCTTTCCTGGGACCTGGCTAGCTTCTGAAAATGAGATCCTCCAGAATTTCTTACTCCCTTTCATAATGAAAAACAGAGATGACTGTAGGGAATGGGGGTTTTAAAAACCTCTTACAGTATCATCTACAGCTGTATCAACAAAAACTCATAATGTACAAATCACATGAGCTTCAGTGGAATCTATTTATCACTCTTGGCTGTTCTGCATCCCCTCAGCTAGCACCCTTCATAATGAGCTGCCTAGATTTCCATGGTGATTTGCATTCTGACTATCTATGAGTAGCGAGGTCATATCTTTCTCTTAGCTTTATCTTTTAGCTGGATATATTATTGTTGCCTGACTGTAAATGCAAAACCACACAGGTGTGTCTCTGGAGGGCCAGCTCCGAATTGAAGGACAGCTGTAGGGCAACGTGCATCTTTTGTAATCACTACTGGACATGGAAGGCTTTCAAATGTGTTCTTTTTTAATGCAGTTCAGAAATCAATAGAATGGAAAAGCTCATTTCTTAGCTGGTGTCTGAAGAGGTAAGAACTTGTGGACCATCTGACATAAGGCATTGAGAGGCAGAGATGGAAAGTTGTGCTGCGTCTGCCTAATAGTTCGTTTTCAGACACAGAGAGTCAGCTCACCACGTGTCCACTTTGGGCAACACACAGGAAGCCACTTGGTGTGGGCCTGGCTGCTCTCTGAGAAACCCCTTCGTGCCATGGGGTACAGAACACCTGGAGCACTGCCTTAGGGCTGAGATCAACCCTTTGTTTTTGCAAGTCTGATGCTGGAAAATCTCAAGAAGCATCGCTATGTTTAGACTGGCAAATTCATCTCGTGGCTTCCCTTCACACTGGCCTGTTGAGTAAATGTTACTGACGGGAACAAGGTGAGTGCCTTTATTGCAGACAAACATGGAATGAGATCATACAGCAGCTACTTGGTTGTTGATCAGCCCCAGGGAGAGCAAGTGGGCCTCACACCTGCTGAGCTCACACTTGGCAAGTGGGTCCACACCTAAAAGGGGAGATGCTCACTTGTGTGGAGTTAAAACTTCCAAAACTGGAACTGCAGAGGGTTCGCCTGTAGTTATTTTCAGTGTGACTTACTGTGCATGACAAATAGCATTGCTTTGTAGGCACAACATGCTCTGTGGGAATCCAAGCAACCTGGGGGTCTTTGGGAGATGAGATTTGGAATGGCTTTAGCGCAAAATCATTCTAATTGCTTAGTTTTTCTAGAACTAACTAATTATTAATCACTGGTAAGCAATGTTTTCACCCCCACTGAAAGCCCCCTGGCTTACAGAAAGACTTAAAGCACTCTCTGTTTTTTGCATGCCTCTAGGTATGGGAGGGTTTAGTGGTTCTGAGGAAAGCTGGCAGCGCTTCTGGTTGAGGATGCTGTAGTTGCCTGGTTCTCTGTTGCTTTGACCTTCTCATTGCCTCTCCCTGGAGCGTTGCTCTCAGATCTCCCAGTGTCACTTCTCACTGGGTGGACTCCGCAGCAGCGCTTTCCATCCTGTGCTTTCAGCTGGAGACTTGTGGTGTTCATCACACCCCTCTCTGGGAAGGTGGCTGTGCTCCCCTGTAGCAGCAGGGATGCAGTTACGTGGGGAAAAGCCTCTCCTGGTAGAGCACTTCTCTTTATTTCAGACACGCCTGTTTAGGAGGAGTGTGTCTCAGAACCAATAAGCAGTGCACAGGTATATTTAGGCGCCAGACTGCCATCCTTTTCATCACTGAGAATGCACAAATTTAATGTCTTTGCTGTGGGTCTGCTTTGGAATTTTTGTTTCTCATTTCTCAGCTCAGACACGAGAGAATCACCTTCCCAAGTCCTGTTATTACCTCAGCCCTCTGAATCAAAGACTCAAAGCTTCCCTGCTTTAAGCAGAGAAGGGCATAAATTCCAGCCTTGCTCCTTTGCTTTCTGTCAATATGTGGGATTAATGTTACTTCTCAGTGACATTAATTACCAGAGAGTAAGGAACACAGACAGCTGTGCTCCAACAGTGATAGACACGACATTTCAAAAACTGAGTATAGCAGTTCTTGATTCTTCCATAGCTAAGAATATTTTTGCCATGCTGGAAGTCCTTTGTCATTTTTAGCCAGCAGGCATAGTAATGAATGACAGGAATAAGCACACTTATTGAGAATTCTTCTAGTTTTTTTCTTTTTAATGAAGTAATTCTGCAAAGTCCAACTGCCACTGCATCACAAATATGATTGTGTTGGAGCCCAGTTTTGCACAGATTTGTAGTTTCTAGGTTGCTGTGTTCTAAAGCTGTAAGGAGTGCTATATACTGCCCTCCCTGCGGTACTCGTGTAAGACTTATGCCTGGATCTCCTGCCAATAAAAGTACCTCAGCAACCTCTCTTGGCAGCTGCAGATCTGTACTTCCTCCATCACTCCTCACAAAGGCAAAGCCAGTACTTATCCCCTTGGCAATAAAGGGCCTTAAGTAATGAGGTGACAGAAAGCGTGGCAAGGACTTGGCTCCAGAGGCATGTCCAGCCAGGAGGGTTAATTGTGGACACTAATGCTTGGGGACAGGTTTGCATATAACACCTGCTAAGCAGTTTTAAAAATATGTATGGAAGGTTTTGTTGACAAAAAGTACTTTTCTCAAAGTTCTGGTAGCTCTGGAGGAAGATGACCCAGATGTTCAGCTCAGGACCCCTGTGGCTTTCACTCCTGGCACATGTCCTGGCCTCCAGCTGCTGCCTGGGGAGGTCTTTGAGAGGTCTTGTTTCCTGCAAGCCCCATGCAGATGTCTTGAATACTATGGGAAGTGTTCTCTAGCACTGGACAAATGATGACATTTGAATTTTGCCCACAGTTTGATCCAAGCACGTGGAAAGCGTTGCTGGAGCTGGTGGTCTCTCTGCCTTAGCTTTGGAAGCTGTTAGTGGCACAGATTAGCTGGGATCAACATTGTCACTTGCTAAAAGGGCTTGGATTAAGACTGTTACTAATACAGTTGGGTTAAATCCTGTGTCTAGATGATACTGCCAGGGTCTGAAATCTGCTCCCAAGCTGCACACATTGTGCCTCTGTCACAACAAATCTCCCTTCTGCTCATCTCCTGTTCTTGTTTCACTGCACTGTGTCTCCTAAGACTTATTTGTGGTGCCTTTGTTGGTGACATGTTGTTCTAGGTGTGTTCTAGGTGTCTTAGAACAGAATAACTAGTCATTAATTAGAAACATCTTTTTTATATTAGCTAGGACAGAATTAACACTTGCCTGTCCAGAACCTTGCCGAGCACCTGGCTGCAAGGGAAGCAGGGTCGGGGGGGGATATCAGTGCCACCTGCCCAGCAGCAAGTGGACAAACTTGACTGTCACCTCCATCATCTCAGCTCTGTGGCCCCCAAACAAGTTTACTCTTCACAGCATTCCTGGCATCAGCTCTGGAAGAATGTAGGATTTGAAAATTTGGGCAGATCAGTGATGAAGTTAATACACATTCCTCTGCAAAGGCAAAAATTTATGTGAAACACAGTTATGACTAAATCTGGAAATTGATTACCACAGAAATAACTGAAAGGAAATTGGCAAGTTTGTTTGTTCATTAGGCTTTGTCAGATCATTTTCAGTAAGGAAGTAGAGGAAAATCTCTAAGAAGCTTTAGAAAGATGACTTCAAATTTTAGCGACTGTCTCTGAAGTTAGAAGATCAGGGTTGTTATTTGAAGAGCATTTACAGTGACTACATTTATGATGTGGAAAATCTTTCAGTCTTATACATGTCTGGAATCCTGCTATCAGTTTTCAAGATAAAAAATTCTTGAAATTAATATGTATCAGGAAGTTTAGATTTTTAGTTCTGACTGCTTCCTCACATCATTCTTTCTGTCGGTATTTGTCTCTAAATTAGGTGCTGTAGCTCCTGTTGCCTTCAAATGTGAAGGATTATCAGATTGGGTGTCCAGCGACTCTGTGCTGCACTATAAAAGTTCCTGTACAAAATCTCAACACAGTGTATTTCTGATTAGGAAAGTTACATATCCTTGTTATCTAATCCTTCAAATTAAAAAGCTTCAGCTGAAACCTGTTCTTTAATACCAGCCAACAGGATGATCTGAGCATAAATGAAATTAGAAAGTCACCTACTGCATCAGTGTAAATTTGCCTACTATGCATCATGGATCAAATGCTCTGAGATATCAGCCCTGAGAATGAATGAGCTGAAGTCACCGAGCCAAATTCATTCTGGGTACGGTGTCACATTAGGCTACTCTCATTCCTAATGTAGCTGTGAATTTGGCCCAAACCAAAATCCCTATAAATCAGAAGGAACAGAAAGGACAGATGCTGTATCTTGAAAGATATACTCTGGAAACTGTAGCTCCCTCTCCTGCCTTTTCATCCCAAGGAAGCAGATGGTTTCTCACTCACCCAGCTATGATGAAAGCACAACGGGTAAAAATAAAAGCAGAGGGCTGCATTCCTTCCTTGGCTGATCTGTGTGTGGTGCCATGAACCCTGGTGGGAATGCAGGAAATGGAGATGAGTGTGAAGCACAACCCAGAGATCTACAAGAGAATTTGTATAACTTTTACTCCTGCAAGAGTGAGGGAATATGCATGTGCTCAAAAAGAGAGATGAATGCACCCCACTCTTACCATCCTCTGGGAGATTGCTGCCCGTGATGAACAATCTTCAGGAAGCTGGGATTCTCTGAGTGCTGTTCTTACTCCTCCTCATGAGTAAGCAGGAAGCTCACTAGATCAGATTTTAATTAACAAGGGATTTAATTAACTTTTTTGGCTCTTTGATTTAATATTCCGGTATCTGTGTACATCCAGTTTGTAGAACAATAGGGGGGAAAATCTGCTTAGTCAAAAACCAAGCAACAAAGATCTCTTCCTCCTCACGTCCTTCATTTCCGAAGAGAAGTATGAAAAACATGTGGTAACTGATAGTTCAATGCCAATCAGTGCTGAAGTGACCCATTTAATTTTTGTAGAATTTGGAAATAAAGATCTATGGAAGCTTTCCTAAATGCTTTTTGTGAGGAAATAAATTTCTTTTTAACTTAGGCTTTTTTTGTTACACTTCAGTAAGAGGGGAAGTAAACATCATCATCATCATCAGAGCACTAACAGTAATAATAACAGTAATAATTATGCTACAGTGATTTAAGTAAACTGCTGCTTAGCACATTTGTGCTTTCCTGTTCTTCCCCAAAGCTAGACTAATGAATTTGTTCACATCAAAGGGGGGTGCATTATTCATGTCATCCCGTGTCACATCATGTGTAATCGGATGTGACAACTCAAGGTAACGCTTCCATTAGGACAAGGCAGGAGCAGAGATATGTTGGTGAGAGAGGGAACATACAACCAGCTTTGGGCATGGCTGTGTGGTAACTGGGGATGACAAGAAGGCTGTTTTGAAACTTCAGAGCTGAATTTGGAGATCATGTGCTGTAATTTAGGTTGTCTTTCAAAACCTTCTGTTTGTAAGTATACTAACTAACATACCCTCCTACTCAGACACTCACTGATGTGTGACTCAAAGCCTTTTAATGATGCCATTAGTCCTGTTCTGAGTGCACTTGGTCACCTGCAGGTGATGGGAGTGGATGGGGCTGAAAGCTGATGAAGAGAGGTGATTTGAGTTTGTGCTAGTCCTCATGCTTCTGCTGATCCAAAAAAGGCCCAATTTGTTCTGAGCTGCTGGTGACAATTTGTGATATAGTGCCTTGCTTTCATCCTTTTATTAGTTGGTAGTAGTGAGCAAAATGTTAAATCAATAGGTTATTGCTTCCAGCAGTCTAAAGGTTTTTGTATGGCTTTTGTAAGTTGTTAATATATGGAGCCTTGCATTTGAGAGTGAAGCATGAGCCTTCCTTTGGAAGGTAGATATAACTCTGGAGAGATTAGAGATCAAGACAAAACCCATCAATCTGTAGGAATGAGGGGTTTCTAGGAAGAGAAGCTAAATTCTGGCTGAGACCTGGAGGAACAAGAGCAGGGTAAGGAGTGGGGAGCAAGTCCTTGAACGATGCGGAAGCACGGGGGTTCTGAAGGGATGGTTGAGTGCTCACAGCACCCACCCTCCTCACTCCCCCACTGCCCACTCTCTTGGGAGCTGATGTCCCTTTCAGAGAAAGCTGAGGGTCCTTTACGGCATGAAAGCCAGGACTCTCTCTCATCCCCGAGCTCCCTTGAGCTCTGTTGGTACTCGGAGTTTTTGCTGTCACAGCTGGGTGCAGCACCTGGGTGTGAGAGGGACGTGCGAACGGAGCAAGGGTTTTGTGTTTCACATCCCCCCAAGGGGAGTCCGAAAGGTTCTCAGCAAGTCAGCACCCAAGCAGGGTCACACGTTAATTATACTCTTTCAAACAGCAGTTTTGCTATCCGAAGGACCTCCAGGGGGCAGTTTCCACAGGGTGCCTAATGGTACCTAATTATTCCTTTGTGACAAGGAAGACGGAGTTTGGAAGCTGGGTGAAGCTAAGGGAGAAGTAGTAAAGCATCAGAATTTATTGCTCAGGGAAATTTAGAGCCTTCACTGGTGATGGTCAAGTTAAACACCTCTGGAAAGACAGAGGATTAGTGGGGAAGGGAGCAGCCCTCGACCCTCTGAGCAGTGCCTTCTAGCCCTAATAGTGTGCACCTCCCCTTCCCAGCTCTCTTCTCTCCCAAGGCAGCAGCCCACGATTTTCATTCTCTTCCTAGTAAGATAAACATTTTATATTTCAGGCTGTTTCCTCTGAATGCTTTTCTATTGGTTCTGGTTCTCTCCTGAGCAGAGCAGAATTTAAGGGTTGCTCTACACACCTCACACCTGGTTTCTCTGTACATCCTGAGATGCTTGTCTGGGTTTTTCCAAGTGGTATTGTAACACCACTTTGTGATGATCTTGTGTATGGTGATCTTGTGGTCTACACACACACACAGTATGAAACACATATTTCAGAAATAGTAAGCGGTGCAATAAGAATCTTATTTGGCTTTTGTGTTTGTGGGGTTTTTCCTTTTTTTTTTTCCTTTTTTTTTTTTTTTTTTTTTTTTTTTAGTGCAACAGATGGTTTCTATGCAGGATTAAGTCTAGATAGCAAAGCAATTATACTGTATATGTCAAATTTCCTCCTGGGTGTATTTATAGAGATATTGCTGAAGCAGAATGTCTCCAGTCAGGTTATTTAAAACAAACCAAAAATCTTCATTGAGAACTAGCAGTAGGATTTGTGGGCTCACATGTGTGCAAGAAAATACACACAGGGTATTTTGAGAATGGTTCATATCTCATTTAGGGCTGTATTATCTTTCATGGAATATCCTCTTGTTTGGCAGTAGTCAGATAAACAAGAAATTAAATAAAACTGCCGTGAATGAAATATTCCAGTACTGGTATTGAGGGTTTTATTAGATTCATAGTGCATTTAAAGATCAGTAGAAAACCTCAGGCACTTGCCAATCAAATGAACTTGTGAAAGTGCCACTGCTCTGCTTTTCTCCTTGGAAAATGATGGGGACAAGCAAAGGCAGGTGAGTTACAAAGTCTTTTGGGGACCTAAATTTATACTGTAATTGAGAGTTTGGTGCCTGAGGAAAGAAGGTATAAAATTATTTTATTCAGGGTGTTGGCTGGAGGAAGAGAGATACAGAAGAGCAATGAAAGATGTGCTTCCAGACTTTCAGGAGATATGCTATTTGAGAGTGCTGTGAACATATTGATTGGTAGACTTTAATACCAGATTCAGTCATTTTTACTGTGTGACACTGTTTTTTTTTTCCTCTTTTCTTTCTCTGCTGAGTTACAGAAGCTGTCTGTGTCAGTAGTTAGGCACATGAATATTTTCTGAGACACTTGTTCATGCACTTCTACATGTCACTGCTTGGTATTCATTTTTCTGTATTCAAAGTTTTTTTTGGGTGTCTTGCTGTGCAGCCTAGTGTCTACCTCCCAAATGCTTTTTGGCTGTTTCCATGTGGTTTTTCTTCTTTTTTTTTTTTTCCTCCTTTTCCATCTTTCTTTTAGAATTGTGAACTTCTGATATGTGTTCAGCATTCCAAAAGTAGTTCCACTAGTGTGATGTAGGAGCTGCATGTGTTCATGGGCTTCCTTTAGAAGTTGTCTTTCTTCCCTGAGAAAGGAACTTGAGGCAGCCTATGCAGTTGAAGCTGTAATTGCTCTGCCAGCCTCTTCCCTGGTGTCCAGATACAGCCTCCAGCTGTCTGTCTTGGAGAGAGGGAATGTGCAGTGACAAGCAGATCTGCCTGGTGGGCGGTGCTAATGATTTCAGTGCAGTCTCATATTTGCTCATGGTTTGGAAAGAAAGTAAGATGGCAAAAAGAAAACTTTCAGCATTGGTGACAGAAGTTATTGCTGGAAATTCTCTGGTAGTTGAGGTGTCCTCAAGGTTCTGCTACAGCTTTAGCAAAGGTGTGTGCCTCTTTTAAACATCAAAAGGAGAAAATCCTTTCAAAATACTTCAAACTACTTGGTTGTTATTACAAAAGAAAAGCATTTTTCCCCAATTGCCATTGTAATTTTCAATTAACTGCCTATGGTACTGTCTGAGTAATAAAGTTATTAAATATTGACTGATTCCCTACTCTCCCACTGCTTTCAGTATATCTATGGAGGATTTCCCAGGGGAGCTTTTGACAGGCTTTAAACAATCAACCATGACAGCGTGGAGGAAAAAGTATTGTTTAGCTTGCTAATCTCTTAGCTCTTGTGTTTTCAAGGCGGCTTTAGTGCTTTACCAGTGTGTCCCAGTTCCTGTTTCCCTTTTATAACCATTGTGCTAGCTTCGGATGTTGACAGGCTTTGGTACCTCATGGCTGGATGGTCTGACTTAAAAGCCCTGAGACATCTTGTTCCCCAGACACTACTCCTGCAGAGAGGTCCCTGCCAGTTTCCCAGAGCCATACATATGCATGTATGTTTTTGGTTTTTTCCATTATTTTGGTTGGCTGATATTTTTCATGTTCTCATTCTCCACCTCCTAACAAAAATCTGCCCACATTTCCTTGGAGGTTTGTCTGCCTTCTGTGGGAGGATTTGAATATTAGTTCTTCATCTCTTCTGTGTCCCTCTATTTTTATTGCTCTCTCCTTTCACTGATTTATGGCATATATGGAAACCAAGATGCAGTAAAGGACATAAGCCATATAAAAAGAATGCACAAAGTTAATCATGTTATTTTTACCTGTCCCCTGTCTAATATCTTGATATAAATGCAGATATTGCATTGGGTGATTGAAAGTGGAAGTATTTGTCTTATCTTTGCAAAAGGCTGCCACATCTTAGCAGAAATAATTATCTTCTGCACAGTTGTGATAATTATGCTGTTACAATGAGTGCCGTTTTCTTGAATTTATTGTGCTTAGCAACAGACCTGTTTTCTCTGTTTTCCTATATTCAGCTGATTCACATTGATCTATTTTTCTTACAGGGATTAACTTTGGGTGGGAAAAAAAAAATCTAACTTGAGATGTTCTACAAATCATGCAGTCAACTTCCGTGTGTGTGGGAAAGCTGCAAGGTCAGAACAGCTAGATTGTAAGGGTTTGTTCTCACCCTGGGAAAAACAACTTTCTGGGCATGATGTCTGCCCTGCCAGACTGCTGCTTGAGTCAAAAAAGCAGCCATGAAAATATGTAATTTCAGCACTGCTTGTATGCAGTATGAATGCTTTATTTTCAGTGGCTTCACTTCTTTCTGCCTGGCTTTAACAGATGAAAGCCAAAGACAAGCAAATGGCATCTTTGTGTTCTTTGTTAGTTATGGCAAAATACAAGAACTTCTTCTGTAGTAAACTTTTGGAATAGAATGTATTTCACAGCTATTTGCTAGTAAAATGTGCTGTCACCTTTACAATAGCAAGCCTTAGAAGAAGGAGCAAGCCTGGGAGAAAAAGGAGTTCTGAAATATGAACTCTGGGGGCGTTAGATGTGTCGCTGCATGAATGACTGAACAGTCATATGCTGTTCATGGTCAGCTGATCTCCGCTCCATCCACGCTTTTATTAAATGCCTTTTACTCCGGGCTTTGTTTGACAGTGGCTGTCTGTGGATGGGATGGGGTAATTGACTGGATGCTGTGTAAACCTGGGCAGCTCAAAGCGAGCGCTCTGGAAGGCCTCAAAAGTCTATTCTACCATTTCCATTGGCCTCTGCAAAGTGTTCTGATAAGATCAAGATGCATAAGATATGATATGTTAAATTATGCAGCCAGCTGGCCGACTGTGCTGCTGGAGCCTGGGGGACTGACAAAAGCTATTGTTAGGGCCAGCCAGAGGTGCTCCTTCCAAAAAACCTCTGTTCTGTTGTTGCTTTTTGAACCTTGCATATTAAAAGTTTTTCTGTTCAGTCTCTCCCCAAAGACTGGAATTTAATTTTTTTTTTTCCACAGGATGATTTCATTGACAGCATGAAACCAATTTAAAATAAAAGAAGCAGATGACTGCCTTTCCAGAGAATTTTCTTTTTCTTGGGATTTCTGCTTTTGTGGCATCAAACAAGCTGAGCTTTGAAACTCAGTCAGAAGACAATAATTAACTGGGGCACTATCTGATAGAATCTTGAAGGAAAAGAAAAAAAGTGCTTATTTGAAATCTGTGTGTTTTAGGGATTTAAGGATAATTGAGAATCTGTAATAAAAACACCCTTTATCACAGCAGCTCCAAGTGGATATTTAAAAAGAAACTGGCAGTGGAGGAAGAGTTTATTAACATGAGTGCAGCAAGAAGCAAGGGAACGAGGTGCACAGTCAGGGTACCCTAAAACAAATTTGTTTCAGGCTTTATTTTGTCCAGTGCAAACTGAGTCCCAACTGCCCTAACATACGAAGTAGACTGACCAGCTACATCTCTTGTTTGGTGCAGGGGTTCTTTGCAGCCACAGCTCTGGTCTGTAACTACTTTTTGGCACTGCCTCTGGAGAGCAAAGCTTTATTGTCTGGGAGCCACAGTTCCCTTTCTACCTCAATACTTTATTCAATATCCCACTTGAATGAACCAGCCTAGGAAAAATAAGATTCCTTTCATGTAATTTAGTAAGGAATGAGTTTCTAAAGCAGAGTGAACAGAGGGTATATTCAAGAATGTGATGTGGAAAAGGAAGAGCTGAAATTCTTTGAATGAATCTTTCTAGTCTGGTCTCTGTGTTAAACCCAGGTCCCTTTGAAACCTCACTGGGTTTATGTTTTCTGCTCTGCTGCTACTGTACACGAAGCAAAGAAGTCCATTGCCCTGGGTCCTACAGCTTCAGACTGGTGCTTTTTTTCCTTGAGGACTGGTGCTGTTGTTTGATGCAGATTCGCTCAGGCCCTGCCAGGCTCTGTAACCCTGCAGCACACATTTCCCTTTATTTACTGCCTGCTGGCACCCGGAAAGCAATTACCTGTTTCTGCCCCCGGGTGCCTACAAGCCCCATGCTCCCCTGCCTCCCATGGCTGGCTGCTTTTAAAAAGAGAGTGCTGTACCCATCAACAGGAGTTGGCAGCATCTGCTGTGGACATGGCATCACCCCATCAGCCCAGCAGCCTCCCGCCAAAGAGCTGGCGCCGCCTTCGTTACGCTCGCTGCCCATCTGCGTGAGAGTCACTCGCCATCTCCTGCCCTGGTGGGACTGGCACGTGGCTTGGTGTGGGCCCAGAGCCACCCGGGCATATGGGCTCAGGCTGCTCCAAGGGTGTGCAGCAGGGATGGTGCATTTGTACAACAGGAGCAGGATTCCCACGTAAGAAAGGTAGTGCGGCTTTCAGGCATGCGCTCACCTTTTGAATCCCCGTGGGTGGAGTATGCTCTGATCTGTGTTTCTCTGACTCTTTTTGCTGTTATTCAGGGCTGTGACTAAGGTCTATATCAGCTCTTTTTCTTATCTCTGCAGAAGGCCTAATCTTCAAAATGGTTTTTCTATTTTGTTAGTTTTCTTTGAAAATGAAAGTATTAAAAGACAGATTGCTAGTGTATATAAGAGGAGCTTGCTTCCTGTGGGTAATGTGCTATACTGAGGATGTGTGATGGCTTTTCTTGTGTTTCTGCCATGTCTTTGTTGCTGTGCTGTCTCCCTGTGGCTGTGTAATTGTAAAAAATTTGCAAAGTGCTTTAGGTCTTCTTTTTCACAAATCTTAGTAACTTGTGCCCCTCATTCTCCCTTTGGCTGTGGGATTCTTAACAAATTATGTGTTCCTGGAACCTCAGAATGGCCCCTAACCGAAGTGTTTGAACTCAGAACTGGCCAGGTTGGCAGTGTGACTTTGGAGAGGCTCGGGGTGTTCTGTGAATGCCCCTGCTCCGTCTCTTGTAAAGGGCCATTCCAGTCCCATCTGAAGTGCCACGGCTGTGAGTGTGTTTGTCATTCAATGCAGAAAAAGTGTTATGACCCTTATGATGAGAAAGCCCGTGGACTTGAACTACAAATCATTTGAACAGCAAAATCCTAAGCCCGTGGAAAGGATGTGCAAATCTTAAACTTCACATGATCCCCTCAAATCTTCCCAGCCTTTTCTGACTTCAGAGAGAAGCCAGAACAGAATATGCCCCAGGCAGCACAGTCTGGCCCATAGGACCAGCCATTTGAATGGCAGTAAAGCGTCTCATTAAACTTCTGACCCAAACATTGGAAAATATGCCCTGAGTGATTTATCTTTTGGTTACTCACATTGTTCAGAAGGGAAGTTGTCCCATTACGTGGCACAGTAATTCCTCCTGGCTTTCTATAGGTAAGTGTATCTTACCTTGATGATTGCTCCTTCTCCAAAACCTTTCTATTTTTTCTGTTGTCCAAAGTATTGTTCGTGGATTGCCGATTTCTTTTGTTAAATTTAGTAGAGAGTCAATCACAAAAAATGAGGTGGGCTGCAGTAGTAGCATTATGTTTGATTGTCGTCCTTTGGAATTAACATTCCAGAAATCCTGTTTTAGTGGTTGTACTGCTTAGTGACTGGGCAGAAACTGTTAATGAGATAACACTGCCCCAGTCGGGACCAGCAGGGCTTGGAAGGCATGAGCTGTTAGGCGGTATTTGCAAGGGGTGGCCTGAACACTTTTATTGTCCAGGCAATTTTGGATCAGTGAGTCAGATTTTTGCATTGACCTATAAAATTTTACTGGTATTAAATACCCATCTGAGTTCTGGTAGCATGATAAGTCTGGAGAACTCTAATGGACTTTTAAAATATATGTGATGCATAATAAAGTGTTGCCTTCCCCCTCAGTTATTTGTAAAATCTTTTGCCTTCTTAGTAAATGTACCCTTGAGAGATTAGCTGAAGCCTGTATTTTTCCGGTGGGAAATGGTGAAAGGAATTAAATGGAAGCATTAGTCTGAACTGCAAAAAATAACCAGTTGATCAAACTGAACAAAAGTGGCCATACTTAATCCTGAATAATTCCCCAGTGCTAGTACAACCATTCCGTGTGCTAGGTGGAGCTAGTATGACATTTTTAAGGCAGCAATAGAGAAACCCAGTCCTGCTATAAAAGGACAATGTGTTTATATATTTTAGATCATTCACTACTAAAATTAATGATAGGTTTCACCCTTCTGCCAAAGCTTCTTTGTAATTTTCTTTTTAGCCCCAGTTCAGATAAACCTTTTTAGTGCTCCTGGGTTCATGTGTTCAGGCTGAGCGATCCCAGCGCACCAGTGAGTGTCCTGCAAAGGGGCTGGGACACGGAGTGCTGCTCTGGCCAGCTGGAAGGTGCTGAACTGACCCCTCAGCCCAGGGCTGGAACAGCAGCTGTGGCATCCCAGCAGCCCAGGACAGGGTGTGTGTGTGCTTGGGCAGCAGAGAGCTCAGGACACCACGTGCTGCGTCACTGCACTGACCACTGGGCTCCTCTGCAGTGTTTTCCCCACCCTCACTCTGTTACCCGCTGGCTAAGAGAGTGTGAAAAGGGAGCAGAAGGGAGGACAGGGGCCTCACAATGTATCATGGGTGCAGAAAGGGACAGTGTCATCCCCCCATGTTCTAGAAAGGCCATGGGGGCACGGGGAGCTCTTGGAATTCCCGGGGAAACGGAAGAGTATGCAGAGCTGTCCCCAGCTGTCCACGTTAGGACAAGGCTGAGGCGAGGCTTGCTGAGCCATTTCAGAACAAGGTTTTGACAGCTGCTGTATGAGAAACCTCTTCTTCAGCCCAGCATGAGCAGGTCTCCCTTCTCTGCTGTGGTTTGTCAGTTGTGATATCTCACTCCTCTCTCACTTTCTCAGCTGGGGTTTTTGGACCTTGCAGGTTTAGATAACTGACTCTTTTGTGCTCTGACTCCATCAGGTGCTGCATGAAGCATGGTAAAGCTCATGCTGCAGCTGGGAAACAGAGGGACACCCCCAGCATGCAGGTTCCTGATGCAGTTTTGTGTGAAGAGAAGGCTCAGTGCTTCCACAGTCCCCTGACAGCTTTTTGGTGCTAATATTGGTTCCCTTTTCATAAGGTCTTCAGTGCTAATATGTGAGACCCTGCATATGGAGATGTCTGTAACTGGTGTTTAGGACAGTGGAGTCCCAGGGACAGGATGCTGCTCCTGGGAGCAGCAGGGCAGGCAACAGCAAGGCAAAGGAAAGGTGGGGATTGTCCTTTGGCTGCATATCAGAGATATGGTCTCCAGAAATGGAACAGGAAGGTGGATGTGTGAACCTACTGGTCCCAGCACGGGCTTGACAGGTTTGTTCTGTGTTGCTTCCTGTGGACCTTTGAACAGACAAAATATTTTTCAAATTCTTGCAAATGTATGGGGTAGAATCCTTTTAGAATTCTTCTAAAACTGCGTAAAAGTAAAACAGATATAAATAGAAAATTGAACTTGGTTATAAAGTTTCATGAAATTTTTGATGGAAGGAAGAATTTCATTACAAAGAAAATGCCCAGAAGGAACATGAGGTGGGGAGGGTGCCAGAAGGGTGTCCAATGACTTTGGTGTGGTTCCCTGTGCCACTGGGTGCTGGGGTGCTCCCCTGGCTCTCTGGGTCCCGAGCCTGTGCAGCTCTGGTCCAATGCTGGCTGCACATGAGCTCCTCATTTGATGTTAACTAACTGCAGTGTTTCTTCAAGACCTCTTCTCACAATATTTCCCCAGTGTTTGGGTATCCCAGTTGAACACAGAGCTCATCATGGTTGCCTGGAGAGATTTTTCTGGTTTTGGAGTCTTTGTTGTTGCAGGCAGATGCTGATGGGAACTAAGCTGCACTGGCATTTTTCAAAGCACCTCCCGAATATGTGTGGAATCTTGGGGTCATTTTAAGGAATGGGTTATGAACTTAAATGATTAGCCCAAAATAACTCATCAGCCAGCACCAGAGGCACAGGGAGAACCCATGTTTCCCAGCTTCCCAGTAGCAAAAAGCATTAGTTCCTTGTTTTCTCAGCAGAGAGACAAGGACCCTGGCACAGGAAAGTCAAGAGATCTAAAAGTAGCATGTTCTTCCTACGACTTATCAGCTGTTCACAGCACATATGGCCAGAAAGGAAGCTTAAATAATTCAGTCTCACTCCTTTTTACCCCAGCTCAATTTAACCTAGTTGTCCTACAGTAAAGCTATTACCAGTGCTCACCTTCCTAAAATACTTCTAGCTTCACTTTGCCTGCACCAAGAAACAGAGGATCCACTCTTGTAGTTTGAAGCCTGTATCCATGTTTAATCATTCTTGCTGCATTTGAATCTTAGGAGAGTTCATCTTTCAATACCCAGGTGGTCACTTTGCTTCAGCCTGTTTTCTCTTTGGCACCTTTTGGGGTTTTTTATTCATAGCTGCTACCTTTCTTTGGTTACTGAATCAGAAAGAAGCACCACCAGTCAGAATTGTGACCCCCCATTTCTGAATGATGGCTTGTCTTCTTTGAGAGCTCCATTTTGAATAGATTGATTTGTGCTTGTGGACACCAGAGTTGATTTTGGCTATAGGGTTTGGCCCAGATATCTCTGACTACAAAGGACACTCAGTAGATATAGAATTGTAGTCTGAGGAATTATTCCTGTGGTCCTATTTTAATGTTTAATTTCTCAAATACGCTTGAAAATTTCAGAGGAATCAAGGTTGACTTCTCAAAAGTAGTTCAAGTAGGAAGCCTTGATAAAGGTGAAACCAGCTAGCTTGTAAAACGCAGCTGGGGGGACCTTATAATCCCCAGACTGTCCAAACATGCTCTTTTGACTCTCTGCCAACACATTCATTGAATTCTGCAAACCTTGCTCGCAGTGCAAATACTTCCATTTCTAAATCACAGATACAAGGAGGGCTGTGGGATTCTAATGTCTAAATACAACAGAATATTTTCAAGCACAACGTAAATACTGATTTAAAACAAAACAAAAAAACCTGACAAAAAACCACAATACAATGCTGATATCTTAAAGATTCATAATCAGTAATGTCTGCTTCTAAATAGGCCAACTCAAAAGAGTGGGTTTTTGTCTTGTAAATAGGGTGCTTGAAAGGACATTTAGCTGTCTGATGTCCCTAGCTTTTCCCTGCATCTCCTTGGGTAAACACTGCAGACTGGTCCTATGATGTTTCCTGGTGAGGTGCTGCAGCCTGGCTGTGTGGCTTGCTTGGATGCTAATGCCTTTTTTGAACTTCTGAAGTTTTTCCAATATAAATAAACCTCAGGACTGACAGCTCACCAGGCTAATGTGTGTGTGAGTGTTCAAAACTGTAAATGCTTTAGTTGCTCCTTTTGTTAAATTTGCTGGGAGGTAGTTTCTGAGCAAGCTGGATATTAAAGCTCAGTGCTGTTGCTTCCCAAACTCCATGCTCTGGTATCTGCTATTGCACCTCGCTCTGGCTGGAACTGCCTCACTCTCAGCCCAGTAGTTCTGAATGCAGACATCCCTGGGGTTATGGTAAGTGCTCAGTAGCTGGTTATTGTTAGGGACTGATAAGAAAAACTGAGAGTGATTGATGATACAAAATGTTGGGAGCTGCTCTGTTAGGCAGCCTGGAGAACAAGTTCAGGGAACCCCAGGGTGGAAGAGAGACTCTGTAATTTATTTGTAGCCAAGGGCTTGTAGGGAGTACAGAATTGGGTGTTACTCTTTACAGATTTTGGGCACGTGTGTGAAATGTTCTTCTAAGAGAAGCTCTCACCATTTGCCAAATTCTTTTTCTTGGTCAAAATTTTCAGTTCATGGTCTGTAGAGGAGCTGTTCACTGGACTGAGTATGGCTCTTACTGTGTGTATCAAAAGTGGATGCAAGGCTCAGGAGGGACAATCTCCCTGCCTGCTGCTTACCCAGGGTGTCCTGGCTTCTTCCAGTGCTGCCCTTGCCATCGTTATCCACAGGAGTTCAGGTTCTTGCCTGTGCCGTGTATGGGTTGCCCAATGCAGTTGCTTCAGTGCATGAAGTGCACAAGTGAGACTCCAGCCACCCCCATCACTCTCCAGAAGGCTGAAATGATTGTGCTGACATGGCTTTTCACACTGTACAGAACCTTTTCCTCCCACTTGTAAGGACTTTCTTACACGTGACCTGAAGGGTGCCCTGACAATAGATGTATGAATGGTTTATTGATGTATGAATTGTTTACTTACCTGCTACAAACCAGGGAGGATTTTTTTGCAACTTGGTAACAGCAGGGGACAAGTAATTTCTTGGAAGATGGATTAGTCTTCATGCACTATATGAGTATAGTAGAAGAATAATTATAAAGAGAGGTTAGATGTTGAATTTCAGGAGTAGAGCATGGGAATTTTGTAACATGAAGAAGGCTGGGGTCAGTATTCCAGGATTTCTGAGCAGAGATAGCCACAATATTTACAGGACCCAAGTAAGTGGGTACAACTTCATCCTGCTTGGCTTTATTTATTTTTTTTCCAAAGCAGCCATTTGAACTAGTGCTGTTATTTTTATAAGTCCCAGGGTCAGCATGCTGGATGCTCTTGAATGTGCCTACTGTCTCTTGGGTAGCTGCTTGTTTTGTGTGCATGGACACATCCACCACCTGAGAGCTCTGAGTTTCAAAAGGTTTTGCAGTTGGCATTGTTATTGCTCAGGTATCACGTAGCAATGCACTTGAAAATATGTTTCTGAAAGTTGGGAATAGTTACAGTCAGGTTTCTGACTTCCAAGGTTCTTCTTCTTTTTTTTTTTTTAAACTCCCATTGTAATGGTGGCTGTTTCTCACAGTTTACATTTATTTATCATGCACTTAAGGTCTTTGAGAAAGGTTGTTTTGCAGTGCTTTTCTTTTTGTGAAGACCTGTGTTCTCTAATTACAATACATATACTTGGTGGAATACGCAGGTCAGTACAATTGTGATGTGAATTTTGGGTCTTGCAGTTGTTTGCAGACATCTTTAGCGATTCAGCTTTCTGTAGAATGATGCTTCACAATACGATGTCTTCTTTACACTCAAATATTTTTTAGAATGAAGTCTCATGTTACACTAAATAAAAAAAATTCTACTCTTGCAAACGTGCATAATTTTTAGTGACAGATCTGGTATCTGATAGAAAGATATTACCATGCTGACCTGAGTGTCTCACTCCAAAACACTCTGTTGTACATGATGGAATAACTCAAATAAGCATTTGATCTTATGAATTTAACAGGCAGTCATTTGCCCTGAATTAAAGTTGGTTGGTCCATCAGGTCTTACGGTTTGAAAAAGTAATAGTGCCTGTACATAGAATATTTCTATTGAGTGTGTTGCAGAGGACAGCCTTTTTTCAGGACAGATGCTTGTAGTGATGTGCTGGCAGTCACTGTGCTGTGTTTGCATACTAATCAATGTGCTCAGGAAGCAGCGAACTCGAGAAATCCTCAGCTATCTTCTGCAGAACAAATTTGATCTTTGATACTCAGGGGAGAAACTTCAGGAGTATAAAGCCTTAAGTGTCTCTGCCTAGCATTTTGATTACTACTTATGCTTGTTTTGTAGGTCTGGTGTTAAAAAGGCTTTCTTTAAGATATGCAGTGCTTAATAAAGACCATTTTGAACTAATTGACTGTGGTATTTTTGCACAAAGCTGCATGGCCTGGAAACAGTGAAACATGCACTGCACTCGTTTCATGAGGGGATCATGTTTTAATACCTCCTCTGTACTAGCACTACAGGAAAGCAGGCATTTGTCTTGCTGTGATGCATGCTTGCATCAGGGGTAAGTCTTTGCTGGTTTTGTGTTAATGGTATACAGGATGTACCTTTTCTTTCAGACTATTTTTCAGGAAAGCCTGGAGTTACAGGATGCTTAACTTACTTTCCACCGTAGTAATTTATTTTGGCGTTGTGGGCTCAGGCTAAAATATCCACACTGCTAATAGCTTCCCTCGCAGTGATGGAGGCAGGTATTGATCAGGTTAATTTTGGTGTCTCCACGGGCTTGGAGAATCAAAGGTGCTAACGGGTTGCTGTGTGACGCAAAGCGGCTTAACGAGGTTCAGGGCGTCACACCGTTCTGTCCTGCCCAGAAAAGCACGTTATCTATGGCAACAACTGCTACTGGGAAAAAAAGTGAAGATTTTTAATAGGGTAAATCACCTGTTTTGCTGACTTCTGAGGTTCAGATGCCAGCTGTTGGGGGGGCAAGGGAGGGAAAATCTTGATGTGGGCTGGACTTACTGGCATTGTTATTGTTGTATTTGTGCTGTGACATGATGAAGGACAAACCAGAGTATCCCAAGGCACTCAGAAGAGGGTATGAGGAGAAGCAAAGAGAGACCATGTGGCATTCAGCTGGTGCAAGCCTGCTGGCCCCAGCCCTGGGGCAGGAGGGAGGTGGCTATTGCACCGGATGCTACAGCCAGTCTAAGACCTGCTGAACTCATCACAGCTTTAGCACGTGTGGCACACTGGATTTCAGTGCCTCAGCTTGTGGCCGTGCAGAAGGGATATCCTTGCTGTGGAACACCACGGTGCGAAACTGCACCTGCTGCTGCCGTGGTCCTGGCCAGCATCTCCAGCGGGAACAGTGCCACTAATCTGACTCTCCTGCCGAGACCAGGAGAGGGACACCGTGCTCCTAGGGTATACCAAGCCCTCCTTGCCTGCTGGAGACAATGGCTGGTGCCGTGTGGGATTCGGTGGGGCAGTGGCCAGTCTGACCTGTGTCTGGCTGGGATGCTGGTGGAGGTGCCAGTGACAGGGGTTAGCGGTCGGGCTGGGTGACGGGCTTGGTTTGGTTCCCAGGACAGTGGTGAGGGTGTGTCAGGCCTCACTCCCAGCCCCTGATGCAGGGACTCCTGCTAGCTGCCCCTTCAATTCCTGACTCCTGGGGTGATCTCCTTCCCCACACCCGGACAGGGCTCCTGCCTGGGCTTCTTGGCTGCCTGCAGATGGGTGAGACGCTGGGTCTGAAGCTGTGGGCGTTTGCATCCTCAACAGGCACATGTGAGCAATGTGCCTTTAAGACTAGCAGGAGAGCAATAGTATCTCCCTCCCTCCTGTTAATTGTAGCATGTTTTCAGCCATGCTTTCCAGTCACATTCGCAGGCTGTGAGAGGGAGCAGCGCTGACGCTCGCCAGCCGAGTGCCACCCGGACACTCCGTGCCTGCCCGCCGAGTGGGTGCCTGCAGGTGATGGGGCAGCGCCTGGGACCGCAGAGCTCTGTGCCAGGAGCAGGAGCCCTGCATGCCTGAGTTTGGGTGACTCTGCTGGGCTTGCCACGTCACTTGTGCTCCTCTCGTGTCCCTCGCCTCCTCGCCCGCCCGGCCGTGGCCTCCGGCCGCTGGGTCAGACCTCCGGCCACCCTCCCGCGGGAGCTACGAGCGGTGCTTTGCTGGAGCCCGGGGATCTGCAGTGGGTGATGCAGTGGGAACCGTGTGGTGCCCGGCTGGGGATGCTGTGGGCTGCTGTGGGAATGCCTGGCTCCCTGAGCACAAAGTGACTGCAACTAACACGAGGTTGGGACTACTTCTCGGAAGATGCCCTGCGTGTCTCCGGTCATTCCTCTCCGGCCTCACCGCAGAATATTTGGAGTTGCTAGCTTTCTTCTGCCGAGGGGGGACAAAGGCAGAGGCCTCCAGAGGGTTAAGAGCATCTGCTTTTACGCCAAGTGTTTGAGCAGGAAATAATCTGCAGAGATACATGTGCAGCAATTCAACTGCTGCTGCTCTCTCAGGCTGCCGCTGCTGCAGTTCGGTGTGTGAGAGGAGCTGCGCTGCTCACAGAAGATGCTTTCTTGGTGTGTCCGAAGCTCCAGGCATGGCAGCAGAGCCCCGGCTGTCTGAGCTGGGGTAAATGTCTCCATCTGAGAGGAATTATGTTGACTTGCTGGCTCTGTCGGCTCACGGAGGTAGGTGCTGCCGCCTGTGCAATATGCCATGATCTTTGCCGGGGTGATACAGTCCTCTCCTCAGTCTGGGCTATAAAATTTTTTTAAATTTTCCCTGGGAATAGGGCTTAATTTGGAGTCTATAATGCCAGACAGAAAATACGTGTGTGATTTCTGTGTGTGCGGCAGGGAGGAGAGGGCAAAGGATACCTGAGTGATACCTTTTCTGATTGGCAATAAAGTTGTTGCACTTAATTGAAACAAACTACCCTCTGTCTCAGTGAAATGCACCTGGGAGCTTTTACTTCTTCCTGCTATATGACCCTTCGATGAGGTTGGCTGCAGTATGCTGGGTTGTGCTTCGGTTCAGAAACTGGGACACAGTGCACTCTACAGGTCCCTTCATTCTGCTCCTGTGGACGTGGGGAGGACAGAGGGCAGCCACACAGAGAGGGAAAATGCTGCTGACAGGGAGGTAGTGTTTTTTGAGGGGTGAAATTACACTAAGAGGAAGAAAAAAGGTGCTCTTCCCTGAGGAAGAGGGAATGCTGAGGTCCTTAAGGGTGGATCCTGGTGTTCGGAAGTAGAAAAGGAAATTTGTTTTAGAAGCAGCCTGTGTATGAGTCTGGGGTTTGTGTTTTGCTTTCACGGCTCTGTGGAAAGGAGTTTTGTTCAACTCTAACTACTTTACCACCCAGAATCATTGCTTGAGGATTTTTTGCGCCAATACCTGGGAGAAAAAATCTGTCAGTGCCATCAAATTTACTTAGGCTTGTTTAGAAAGTTGCCTTCTCGAGAATCCCTAACAAAATCAACAGCAGCTAATACTGTTACCTTCTCACCATCAGGACATGCCTTTTTTTGGTTTGTCTCGAGACGTCCAGTGGGAGCTTTATTCTGTAAAGATTAATCTGAAGGGAAAGTTTCCAGTTTCCCTGGAAAAGCAGAGTTTTGGGCACTGGACACCTATTTGATTTTGCCGGCCTGGTTGACCCACATCTGTAGGTTTGCCTGTTGGCTCCTGAGCACAGACCCTGCCAAGGAAACCTGGCTGTGCAGAAGAGGAAGGTGCTGCCTGGATTAAGCACCTGCATCACACGGAGAGTGGTTTGTGTTTGTTTCTGGCATTGCAGAGCTATTGAGACAGCACAGCCAAGAGTGCCATTGCTGTGTAACAGTTTCAGAAGTGTTTCTGTGGCATCCTGGCAGAACAAATGTGTCATTCATAACTGCACTCTTCAGGAAAAAGAGCAGCACTGTCATCTGCGCTGTAAATCTCTTTAGTCACTTTTGTTTTCTTTGCTCAGGTAGCAACACATTCTTAATTGGAACGTGTTGCTACCTGAGCATTTTTGTCAGAGCATTTGTAATTGCCTCCTCAGTTTCCCCAGGGCTGTTGTGCTGTGTTTGACTCAGCACTGATATATCTTATAGGGAAATCTGGAGCAGAATCCCCCACTCCCTTTTTTTTTTTTTTTGGCTGTAATTTAGGCCCAAATGCAGGCAAGAACACGTTTCCTTTTTTTGCAAGAACAGGACACTTGTGCATTCTCCTCTGGGATCCTGTAGGGAAGACCTCTTCTGCTGGGCAAGACCTCTGTGTTGGAGGTGGAGAAGCAGAAGTGGGTCTGGGGGATTTGTTGTTGTGTTGTTGTGTATGAATCAAGAAGCCAAAATCCCTGCCAGGATGGAGGCTGTGATGACACCTGGGAAGTATCTGCTCCTCTCTGTCCTGAGAAAGAGGATCCCTTCTCACCCACATACTAGGTAGATCTCCACTGTTCCATAGCAACCCTTATTTCTCCCACAAAGAGGAGAAAAATCTCCCGGCTTCACTTGGAGTGGTGAAAACACAAATGTACGAACATTCAGTGGAGTCTCACCAGTGTGGAATTGGTGTAAGGTCATCTGAATGACTTCTTTCTAGAACAGCGCTTATAAAAGGTGGTGAGCATTAAGTAACACCATTGCCTGGGCAGGAAACACTAGAAAAGAATATATATTAGTCATCCCATTTACTGCTGTTTGCACACAGAGAGAATGGTGATTAGAACTGGCTGAATCAAAGCAAAATGGTTCTCAAACATGATTTCAAAATTCAGAATTAGTTTGGGTGCCTGCTGGCCAGCAACTATTTTGGTCATCTTTGTGCCTCTATTCCAGCAAGTGTCTTTTTCAAAAGGTCCTTTTACAAAACCAGCAAAATGTTGGGGCGTATTTCCAGGTGATGTGTTCTGAAGAAGTGGATGGGAATGTGTTCCTTACAGCCTTACTCGTATCCACTCAGGAAATCAAACTGCTGCACTTGAACCACTCATTATTTCTGAGCAGCCTTTCTGGCCAGCAATAAAGTTCTGCATTAAACTCTAACTATGTGGAAGTTGAGAGCTACTTGTAAGAGTTAATTTTTAAAGCTGTAATTTATAAAACGGGGACTGGCCAGCGTTTTGTGTCACACACGCTGTGCTGATCACCTTCCTCTGCCTGGCAGTCACATTCTGCCCACCCTGGAGTGGGAGGACAGGGACTCCTTGCTGTGCCCCTCTGCAACAAGGGGCTAAACTTGATGTTCTTATGGGCCCAGTGGTGACCTGGCAGCAGAGACACTGGGATCTCTGCAGGTTTGCCCTTTTGGAGACAATGCCTGGCCTTATCCCTTAGGTCCCGTGCCTGCCGAGCGATGCTGGGATAACCAGCCAGTCGTGTGCTGCTCGTCAGACACGGGGTGTGGGAGATGGGTAACAGACAGGGCAAAGGAATAACTGTTTGCTAGGGAGTGATTGCCCTGGTTTCTGTAGGGATTTAAACAAAGGCCTGGCTTTAGGTGCCTGCACTCTTTCAGCAACCATTGCATTTTTATGGTTTGTATGCTGCTTGTAAACCAGCTACAGGTGACTCAAGCTGGTGGTCCAGAAACTGTTGAGTTGGAGATAAAACTGTTCCTTTCTGAGAGTGCCTGGAGTGTCTTTAAGAGACTGTGCTACTGCATTTGGAATCTATCTGGCTTTGTACCACTTATAAAATGCATTCACGGTAGGTGGTGGCATCAGTCTCCTCTTAGTGAATGCAGATATTTATATTATGCAAAAGGTTTTCTCACTTTGCTGCATTCAGATGATGACTGGAGATACCATTCTTGTTAGATAAAAAACTGGGTCTGACTTTAGAGGTGAATTCAAAGAGCAATTTCTATTTAATATATATAGCAACAAATAGGAACAAAGCTGCTTAAAGAGTACTTTAATGATGAATCATTATATTGCTCTCACCAGTCTGAAAGGCAATAAAAGTAAAAATGGAGTGCTAGGATTTAGTTGCTTAGAAAATGTACAGAAAGGGACCTGTATTGTAGAAAGGGTTTTACACCACATCAGAGAAGTGTTTTGAGGTGCAAAATTATCAAGTGACTTTCCACCCCAAAGATGAGGCAGCTGCTATCTATTGTTTATTGTTCCAGAAGGTCATTTTCTTTGGTTGTTAGTCACCTTCAATAATTTATTGTTTTTTTTTAAAGCCCTGACTGATTCCCCCCACCCCCGGATCAGGACAGATGCTGTCATAATGCTTCTTCAATGCCATAATTTTTATTACCAATCCTAATTAAATGCTGTAACTTCTGAAAATCAGATTAATTTGAACCATCAGCCCAGTGTAAATGCTGCTATCATCAGAGATCATAAAATGTTCAAGGCACCATAATTCTACTACATAGCTGCGGTGGCAAGTGTCCAAGGATCTGGCTACCTTTGTTCAGCTGACATGGACTGAAATGTGTGCGCTCCTGAGCGGTGCAGCATGAATAGAAATGATACGTTCCTCAGCTGTTGAATTGCACATTCCAGCCATAAGTCAACAAACATTAGAGAAATGACATCGCCCCCCCCATCACTGTAATACTCCTTCCGTGCTATAAATACTGTATGAGTTCTGTGGCTTCTGCACAATTGATAAAGGGGAAAATAGAGGTGGGAGGTTGTTGCACAGCAAAGCTGCACTTTATTGGGGAGCCTGGACATGATACAGGTTGACCCCACTGCCAGCCAAGATTTTTCCATCCTTGGGCTGTGGTCCATGAATTCAAGTTGCACAGTAACTACTTCAGCTAATTTGCTCTGCAGCTAGGACACACACTGATCATCACTTTGGTCTTCTGGACAGCAGGACATGTTCTGGTAACTGGGTTCCTTTATGACCAATTTCCGTATTTTGAATTTTTTTTTTTCTTCCGTAGATATTAGGTAACAGGTAATAAATTTTGATTCCAACTCGAGCAGTGGTGAAGTTGGTCTCCCTGCTCTGTCCCAGCTTTATTTCTCAGGTGTGACAGTATGGAAGATCTCAGTGGTCATTACAGATATAATTACCTGGCACTGACAGACAGAAGGGCATTAATCTGATGGTGCAAGCATTTATGTTGGAGCTTCGTGTTTAGATTTTCTTCGCAGCAGAGAAAAAAGCAGTCTGAGGGACCCATTACCCTTGTCTACAGCAAGATGAGATGAATTGCAGGCTAGAAATGCCCAGTCCTCTCCAGTCCCATGGATGGAGCCTGTGTGACTGATTTGGGGCCGGGTGTGGGGGTGGCGGCAGCAGCAGTGGGTGAGATGAACCCCACCCTGCAAGAGCAGCTGGGCTCAGTCCACATTCAGCAAACCACCAGCCCCACCTGGGATGCTCCAGGCTCCTTTGAAGGGTTTGCTGGAGGATCTGACCCTGCAGGTTTAACTCTGCCTCGCTGAATAGAGTCATGTTGTCAGTCCATGTGATGGAGTGGGGCTGTGAAGCGTGCGCTGCCGTTTGCTTCTGAGCATCCCGAGAGCAGACGCCAGTATGCTTCTGCTCACTGGGACCCAGTATTGCTACTTGACTCTATAAACCATCTCTTTGATTGGCACTGCAAGTTGTGCTTGCCCCCCTCCTATTAAATAGCAGTTATATCTGCCAGGCTTGTATGTTCCAAGCTTTATGGTGAAACCGAAGTGGGAAAATCTGTGTCACTTTAGAGGCTGATGTGGATAATACACGTTTGTGTCAGTGGGTGTTGTGGATCTTCTGCTCCTGCCCGCTTCCCAACACCTTGATTGTATGCAGGCAGTTACTGCTGCAGAGAGAAAACCAGCAGAGTGAGATTTGTCCCACAAAGAATTTTATATTTCAGATTTACCCAGCAGGCTTGTTTCAGCCAAAATGTGGAATTTTGAGTGTGTTTTCATGCCAAGAGTTGCAGCATTTGACCACAATTTTTCTTTTTCAGCATATGCGACATTCAGGAAACTCTGGGCAGACATGTATGATTTTAGAACAGCTATTTCTTGCAAAGGTAAAAAAAAAGTAAAATGCAGAAGCATATTAATTATCCACACTTTAATATATATAGTGGTTTGCACACAGTTATTGTGGACATTGTTATCTGGAAGATTGTAATGTTAACGTTTCTAATGGGGGCTATTGTAGGTCTACTGAAACTCTTACAGTTATGGATTAAATTTAATATACGCTCCCTCTGAAGAAGCCTGTATTTTTATATTTTATGGTACCCAGTGCTATGTGCTTGGCTTACAACAATAAAATAGCTGAATGCTGGAATAAATGTACCAAACAGCTCTCTTGTCTTGATAACGTACCTGCTTTTGATTGTTAATCATCACATTCTCTATTTTCTACAACCGTGTGCAAATATAAAACCTCATGTAAGCCAATAAGTCTGAGCATTGTAGTGTGAATACGACAAATATTCTCTAGCAGTCCTCACTTCTGTGATGCATACGTGATCCTCGGGATCATCCTGATGACACAGGCTATAGGAAATTTCACCCAGCAACTTCTCCTCGCCTTTCACAAGAATATTCAGGCTTCTTTAAAGAGTGCAGATAACTGGATCTCAAAGGTGTCCTCAGGGTAGTTGTTTTGGTGAGTAATTATTTCTGGTGATTTATAAAATCATAAATCCAATCTGTTTGTTTTCTTGTTCCATAAGTTGAATCATCTTCGTCCTTTGTCTGCTTAATTAAGGAGCCTGCTGGTAATGCAAATCATTTCCCATGATGTGGACAAATCATTATTCAGCCTTCTTTTTGCTGAAGAGATCATATAATTTAAACCCTTTCCACACAATCTGTTTTCGGGCACTTAAATTCTGTGCGTTTTTCTCTGTTTCTCAGCATCTTTTTGAGCTGTGGACATTAGAGGTGCCTACTCTGGGACAGCAGAATGCCAGATTTTACTAATATTCTCACTAGCACCGTACATAGAAACAACATCACCTTTCTAACCTTGCCTCTCTTCAAACATCTAAATGTGTCATTAGATCTTGTAGCTCCACAACAGCCCTGGGACCTTGTGTTCCATTTATCTGCCCTGACTCCTACATTTATTTTTAATTCTCCGACTGTCAATGTAACTGTTCCCCCTTCTGTAAGTGCAGTAGATCCTTCCCCACTGCATTCTTTGATCCTAGACAAGTAGACTTATGTTTTTTTCTGTTACAGTGTCTGATCTCTGATCGGGCTGGGCATATGGAGGAGACTGAGTTGTTTGACTGTGCTTGTCTAAGTTTGGCAATATTTATCACTTAAGCCGGTTCTGAGTTGCACTGGGCTGTGAAAATTGTCTCTGTAGGCCCAGTTAAAAGCATTTCCATTCACTGATGGTTCCTCATTAAAATTACATCTTGTCAATTATCAGTGATTTTTTAAAGTGTGCTGTAGTAATTTCAGGTAATGATATTCTCACAGTCAGTGTGTGGTGTGTCACTGAGCTGTTTGCAAAAAACAAGTTTGCAGTGCTGGCACAGCTGCTATTCCCTTCCCCCCCCGCCCCTTCCTTTATTAAGTAGAATAAAAAAATTCAGGATTATTCAAAAGGCTGATTGAGCTTCCCATCACATGTAGGTACAGCAGGCCCTGCAGTCACAATGATTTCTGTTGCTTTCAGGTTCAGCTTCCTGGTGGCCACTGGGTGATGTTTTCCAGCAGAGACTGAACAGTTTCTGTTGCTGTTGAGGTATTCATAAAATCCATGACAAAGATAAAGCAAATACAAAATTGTTTTTTGAGCACTCTTGTTCCGCCATACTTTTTATTGGTTCTGGGGTTTCTGCTGCTGTTTAAGTACTTTTTTAAAAATTATTCCTTAGGAGTTCAGTCCTCTAGCAATTGCTCTGTGATGCTGCTTTGGGTCTCATGTCCAGGTGACCACTTATAATTGCTGGACTAATATTTGTGGCCCATCCAAAATGCCCCTGTCCAGCTCTTTGCCTCATCTGTGTCTTTTCCTTAGCTTGATCATCTTTTTCCACTGTTCTGCCCTTGAGGTACTTCCCTTCTAGCAGGACTATGGAGTAAAATCTTTCCTCTTCCAATCACTGGGGTGTTTTCTATTTCTTATCCCCTCAGTGCTCACCCTGGCATTTATTATTTATTTAGCACCCCTTGACCTCATCTCTGAGACTCTGTGATTCCACCTTGATTACTTCTTCCTCTCTCTTTTTGCCACCTTCGTTTTTTTCGCAGTTTTTATCTTGAACAGTCCATTTGTTTCCTTGACACTAACAATTACTGACAGCCTGGTATCCCGTCTCCAACAGTGGCAAATAGCAGATGCTTAGAAAATAATGTAAAAAGCAGGGTGAGAATATAATAATTCTAATATATCCTGGCAGCAGTGATCAACCTCACGTCTGCCTGACTGTTGTGAATGTGTTTAGGCGCAGCCCAGTGGCGACTGTGCCTAACACCATGTGGGTGAGGAAAGGATAATTTTACAAGATGGCAAATTTTCTTGTGTAACTGCCTCTTTCCAAAAGTGCTGGCCTTTCCTTGTGCCACTGGCTTAGCTTAGCATGAACAGCCACATACTTGTTTCTGAGCCAGTCCTGAGGTTTATTCGCAGGACTCCTTGTACCTGATCGAGTAGGAGCTTGTGTTCTCTCCCTTGAGTCTCCTTGAGACGGTTGCAGTGCGGCAAGATGAAGGCAGAAGTCCTCGTGTTTGATTATGAGCCCTTGTACGATTGTGCTTCTTGACAGATTCCTCTGGCATTCGAGCTCTGAGTAGTTGCAATGCAATCTGAGAAGTGTCATGCTGAAAATCTATGAAAATCATGGCCACATAGGCAAGGGAGAGACCCAAAGCAGTAGGAGAAGTTATGTGGAGGGTCTGGGGGGGCTTTTCTCTCTGCATCTTCATGGTTGCTTTGGGGTTCATTATTTATTTACAGATTATTTGTTTTCTCCGGTATTCAAATCTGAAACAAGGTCTGAACTGTGTGAAGCGGGTAGAAAAATGTATTTCATTTTTTTAAAATGCTAGGTTTGAAGTTGCATTTAAAATACCTCTGTTAATATGTAGAATATATTATCCAGGGCACTGAGCAGCTAAATAAGACTAGTGATGCTGCAGGTGTTAGACCTTTAGCTCATAGTCCTTCAGTTGAAGCTTCCACTGCTGCCATCACTGCTCCAGTATCCAACACCACAGTTTGATTTATCCTCACCTGATGGTCATCTTGACTGACAGAATTATTTTCAGAGTAGTATTTTCTTCACGATATATTTTCTTTTGTTGTTACTGCTTTGCGCATTATCCACAAAATTTTTGGAGGCGTCCTCGGAACTTCTCTAGGATAACATGTAAAGGACCAGTGAGAGGACAGAAGCACTTTGTTGGCATGACTGGTCATCAGCACTCAGCTCTTTGCTGTTTGACCTCACCAGTAAGGATCAGGGTTCTTCTGCTCATGTAGATGAGTCCGTAAGGCCCCACAGCTCCAACTGCTCCAGTGCTTGCCATGTGATTGTTGAGTAAGACTGGGCATGGTTCTTCCTGTCTGTTTTCTCCCCTCTCCTTCCAGAAGCAGAGGAGTGCCTCTAGTGGGCTGTGCCAAGTGATGCCTGCAGTGGCTGTAGAGGATGTTCAGAACAGGGTGAGGCACACAGTGTGCCTTTCCCAGATGGAGGTTTCCAACTTTGTGCAAAGTTGTGTGTGCCAGAGCTCGGGAGTGTGTGCATATGCAAATGATCTTGTTAGAAATTCAGGGCAGAAAGGCACATAGCTCCTTTGCTGCCACAGGGAACTGTATCTAGAGATTCAGGGTGGAAATATGCCTCCTGATACATGTTTTAGTTCTGTATAAATCATCTGTAAGTATAGCTCACTCTATTCATTTAGCTGGTGACAGTGTTATTTAGGGGTGATACGGAACAGTCACAAAGTAATAAGGACTGCCTGAGAAGAAAATATGTGCTGAAGCTCTTAGGTGTAATGCTAATTTAAATAAAACATGGGCTGTATTGGGGCTGAAGAATATTCCTCCTAGAAATCTTAATAATATTTAAGCCATGGATGCTTAAAAATCGGTTTTCTTCAAAATGAAGGTGCCATGATTACTTAAGAATGTTTAGGCTCCTTTTTAGGTTGAGTTGATTCATTCTGTTCTTAAAAGAATGTTTTATTGGTATCTTAGCAGTAGGGACACCTGTGCTCATCTAATGTATGCAAATGCAGCCCAGCAGCCTGTACCCCTAACCACGATGGAAAGCACAGAGAGGGACTGCTCATCATGCTCCCAAGTCAGACCATGCTTCAGGTCAGGCTGATGAGCCCTTGCATGTTAAGCAGATATTACTTTAATGATTGTTAATGCAGACTCGGTGCACAGAAAAAGAATGTGCCTCTTTGTAAATGCTGAATGGAAAGAAATGTTGCAAAAAGAAATCTCCAAATTTTACATTAAGCTGAATTATAAATATGCTAAAGGTAATAGCCGTTCTACCCGGGAGGCGTTTATTGCCCCCCCCTCTTTATTTCTCTGAAGTTTATTCACTGCATGGACATCATGTTGTAAAATCCTTTGCTGAAGTGATAACCTTGTGCTACTTGCAAACAAAATTTGGTTAAATTGGAGTTATTGCTGCTATCTTGCAGTGCAGATGCTTTCTAGTTGTGGCATAAAAATTAGAACAAACAAGTGTTTCTATCTTTAAGTACTCGTTTATAAATATTAAAAGATAGGTGTGCATTTTTTAATGTTAGATGACTGGAATTTGGGTTGGAGCATGGTTATGATAAGAGGTTGTTATGCTGACTGTTGAGGAACACACCCGGTGCAGGAAGCTCCCTGTGCAGCTGCAGGGAGAGCTGCAGGCTCAGCCCTGGGTGGGGGAAGTGGCCGGAGCCCCAGGCAAGGGGCTGGGAACCAGCACTGACCCTTCATCTGAGAAAGGACACGGGGACTCTGGTGCTGGCTGGGGGGGGGGCAGGCACCCCAAGACTCTGCAGGAGCTGGTGAACAGCAGCAAGAGCCCAGACTAAATGTCACCTTGGAATGGGCGCACAGACTGTGAGGGCATAAAAGCCCAAGGATTCCTTTGTTGGGGTCCCTCCCTGGAGGCAGCAGCACCGGCTGTTATGATGTCCTGCACCATGATTAAATGATTTAAAAGAACCAGGTGCCTGGGACTCTGTTATGGGATACCTGGGGTCAAGCCAGTGTGAGTGTGGTGTGTGCAGGGAGACAAGCAGGGACCCGGTGGGTCACTGGAGCTGCCGCTGCAAAGGGGCTTTGGTCCCAGCAGTGCCAGTCTGGGGTGCTGCGAGTGTGACCCCAGGAGTGGCATCTGAAGGGTCAGACAGGCCCTGACTCCATCAGGCCGTGGGAATGCTTGATGAAGTCCTCTTCTCAGCCTGAGGAGCTGTATTTTTTTTCAAAGTGAGATGAAATTCTTCAGTCTGTGGTGAGCCCTGAAAGTAATTGATGCTATTAACAGGAGATTTAAACTTTGTCCCTGTCTGCTGCTGGCTGCAGATTTTATGATAGTTCTCTTTCTATTTCTCCAATTTGTGTTGTATGGTTTGTGTTGCTTTAGTCTGTCAAAGTAGGCTGGAGAAACTTGGACATCCAACCAATTTTCGGAAGAGTTTCAATGGATAAGGTATGGCTTCCCCCGGCTATTTCATCTGTGGCAGGGCAAATTTTGTCTGCCTGCAGTACCTCGGTGAAATCTCCTGCGGGTTGGGAAACAGAAGGTGTGAATACTCTGTCAGTGATGCTAATCTGGGAGAAGAGATACCCAGGAGGGCAGGTTGTCTCCCTCCTGCTGAAGGAGTAAGCACCGTGTGCTTACAGGGGTCTCTTGTGTTGTGGTTTGGCCAGCCTGGGGCTCATGTGACTCCTTTTCTATCTGTCCTCACAGGTCAGAAAATGTGGTTTTAAAGGTCACAGTTTTTTAAAATTTCTTTTAAAATGTTTATCTTAGTAGGAGAAGATGACTTACAGTGATTGTTTTATTGTCGTGCCATGTAAACTCTTCAGTAAATGCATATGATCACAGAACCACAGAATCATTTAGGATAGAAAAGACCTCCAAGGTCATCAAGTCCAATCTTTGACCAGTCATCACCTTGTCAACTAGGCCGTGGAACTGTGTGCCAAGTCCCGAGTCCAGTCATTTCTTGAACACCTTCATGGATGGTGGCTCCACCACCTCCGTGGGCAGCCCCTTCCAACAACCCCTTCCATGAAGAAATCCTTCCTGATGTCCAACCTGAACCTCCCCTGATGCAGTTTGAGGCCATTTCCTCTTGTCCTGGTGCTGGTCGCCTGGAAGAAGAGGCCGACCCTCACCTGGCTGCAACTTTCAGGGTGTGGTAGAGAGTGAGAAGATCACCCTGAGTCTCCTTTTCTCCAGGCCAACCCATGCCCAGCTCCCTCAGCTGCTCCTCATCAGCCTTGTGCTCCAGACCCTTCCCCAGCTCCATTCCCTTCTCTGGACACGCTCCAGCCCCTCAATCTCTTTCTTGTCATGAGGGGCCCAGAGCTGGACACAGGATTTGAGGAGTGGCCTCACCAGTGCCCAGTCAGGGGGACGGTCACTGTCCTGGTCCTGCTGCCACACCATGGCTGGGACAGGCCAGGTGCCATTGGCCTCTTGCCCCCCTGGGCACACCTGGCTTGTGTTCAGCTGCTGTTGACCAGCACCCCCAGGGCCTTTCCCACCGGACACTTTCCAGCCCCTCTGCCCCAGCCTGGAGCTGCAGGGGTTGTTGTGACCCAGGGGCAGGACTGGGCACTTGGCCTGGTTGCCCCTCATCCAGCTGGCCTCGGCCCATAGACCCAGCCTGTCCAGACCCCTCTGCAGAGCCTTCCTGCCCTCCAGCAGATCAACACCCCCACCCAAACTGGTGTCACCTGCACACTGACTGAGGGTGCCCTCGGTCCCCTCGTTCAGATCATCAGTGAAGTTGGCCCCAGTGCTGAGCCCTGGGGAACCCCACTGGTGACTGGCTGCCAGCTGAAGGACGGCATGTGTGCAGCAGGGTGAGAGGCAATTTTCCTGTTGTCCCAGGCAAAGAAAAGGTGCTTGGGCACAGATAAGCAGACTGAGGGAATTCTTATTTTTTCATAAGTGGAATCATACATTTTGTATTTCTTTTCTAACCAGACATTTTAAAACCTATCCAAACTTTAGGGTGTTGTTTCTACAATGGACTTCTTAACATTGCCACTTTTCCTGAGGGTACAAAGAGTTTAACTCCCTAGGTTTTATTAAATTTCCAAATACAAATCTCTGCAGGTATTTTCACACTTTTTTATATCACTATTTTTACAAAATATTAGGAAAGTTCATACTTCACTGATGAATGCAAAGTTCAACATTGACATCTAACTTGTGTAGTGACTTGCAGAGCAGAGTAAAATGACTGCATTAATCTCACAGGGTGTTTCCACAGTACTGAAGTTTTGTAGGGAAAAAGAAAGACCTGTGTCTCATGCTATGCAGCCAAGCTCATTCTGGTGGCGGGTCTTCGGGATTCTCTGTACTTCCTTCAGGTCTGCTGTCTGTTGGATGGCACGTGGGCACAAGTTTTGCTGGATGAACTTTCCTGACCAGTAAAACCAGTGAGGTCCATCACAGGCATCCCTTGGCTGTAGCACTGGCACACGTGAAATGGCATGATGGAAAACTGAGCTGGTATCTCTGCCTGTTTCATGTTTCTGGATTTCACTCTCCTGAGCTCCCCCTGACAGGGATGAAGGTAGAAGAAATGACGTCACCTGCCGGTAAGGCAAACAAATACTTACATTTTTGTGGAATGCTTTCCAATGGATCTCTTATTAAGACTTTACAAGCTTGGCTAGTCATGTAGCTTTAATGCTCTGTTTGTCCTCCGACTATCAGCTGTGGTTGAAGGAAGAACTAACTCTAGACTGTAAATGAAAGGCTCTCAGTATATCTGTCATAAACAAGCAAAGAAACAGTCCCCAATCTCTTCTTAGTCTCTAAGTAGTGTTGCTCCACAGCTGCATCAATGTTTTCTTGTATATTCTATGTCCTGGGCTATTCCAGAAGATAGTTTTGATCAGGAAATGACTACCAGCCACATCGCTGCCCCAAGCAATGATGAATTCACAGCACTTTATAGAGTTTGCAAGTGAGTTTGCCATGTCGTCTGACATTGATGCAGAAGACTGCATCTCCCAGAGATGAGGAGAAAGCTCTCTGGAAACACTTTGTGAATAATAATTGTAGAGCTATATCCACCTCTGATTTCTTTTTTGAGATTTCTGTAAGAAAAGTGGATACTGAGATAGAATTTTCTCTTTTGCTCTGTATTGCTCAGGGACTTCTTTTTTGCTTCCGGCTGATTGAGGAAAAATGAGAAAATGCTGAAATTGAACACTAGATTTCCTAACAGTATGAAAAGCATCCTAAGGGGCTCGGATGTATGTCGTAAGGGCAGTAGTTTCTTCGATGATGGGTACCTAAGAGGTCAAGCTTGAAAATCTTGATATAATTTTCTAAGATAGTTCAGTTTTATCAGGATGACAGATTTTTGATTGGAGATGAAATATAAGAAATGAGGGGTTTATTTTGTAAAGATGATAGGAACAGGTAGCTCTTTTTGTGCGATAGACCCCGTTATCCTTTTCTTGTTTTGCACAAATGTGGATGCTGGCTCTGGAAAAGATGAAGATCCAAGGACAAAATATTGCCTGGAGCAGTCGATGCCATCTTTTACAATAGCTGTTGCTGTAGTGCTATATAAAAATCCATTGCAATGGCAGTGTTGGGGCACATGTAATTCTGGAAATGCATTCAGCTTTTAGTGTCTTCTATGGCAAAATTACCTGTTTGTTAACAATTCCTTCACTATCAGAAAAGCTTTTGAGAGTACTCTGTGTTTACAGATTCAGTAATCTGTTTTCTGGAGTTTGGGGCAGTTACTGCTTGGGGTAGAGTTCTACACATGGAAAGGGTTGACTTTTGGGGTGATGTGTTTCATTTCTGTGCAATCTCTGAGGCTTGACATAGAATATAACAACCCTAGATTAAACATTTTCTCAAGTTAGTGACTTTTATGTGGATGGTGATTGCAAGCAAACAGGGAAGGATATTAAAAAGAGAAGTTTTATGAGGATATTGCGAATAAAAACTACATAATATTTACATAGCAGCTACATCCTGTTAAATGCCTTCGAATATCATGTAACAACATCTCTCCAAAGACCGATTACTGTTTCACTATAACTGCAGTGGTTGAGGTGGACTCTGAGTCTCAAACTGCTGGAAGGTTCCTTAAATCAAGACACAGGGTCTTTCAGAATAAATATTTTGCTGCTCAGGTTTACACTGAGTAATTATTAACAGCACTGAATAAATGTGTGAAGTCCTAGAAGCTGTGTGCAGTATCTTACCCAGAAAGGTCCCTGGTAGCTGTGAAAACTGTGCTGGCAATCAGCAAGGGGTTACATCCTCAGGAGCCGCAGTCTCCTACGCATTATGTGAAGAGGAGGAAGGAAAGAGAGGTGATGACCCTCAGTGCAGGAACTTCTCAAGCTTGCAGCTGAATATCTGCCAGAACTGAATGGAGAAAAAACTCTTTTGTCTCAAATTCACTGAAAATGTCCCTCAAAACAGCTTTAGCCCACACTGGCCTTCATTCAAAATAAAGATGATAACTTTGTTTTCTGTCTTCTCATTGCACTCAGTGAAACACGCAAATGCTGCCAGAATGCAGAAGTGGGTATCATGTTCTGAATGTGCAGTAGTCTTTTTTTTTTCTGAGAGGTTTTATTTTATGATTTAATTATTGCATGACAAGGGTTTGTTTGAAGAATAAGAAGGCAATTTAATTGGATTTTCTGTTTTATAGGCAGAATCTAAAGAATTACTGGAAGGCGTTTCTCATAATGTTTACAACTCTCCTTTTATAACACATATTTACACACGTTTCATGGCTGACACAGATGTACATAGAGAAATAGTATATATTTATAGACTAAGCCTATAGTTTAAGGCAAATAAGCAGGCCTTGCCTTTAGTAGAATATTTTCCTGCATAAGGACTCTGATTTTAAATAGTGTGGATAATGGTGTCTTTGCTATCCGAGGAGTGTATGGTTATGACTCATGGTGTCATAAATACTACGGCTATTACAGTGAGCATCCAAGTGAAATTACACAAAATTATATATTTGCCAGGGTTCTTTTCTCTAACGGCCAAACTTCAAAATAGAAAGCTTTATTATTCATTTTGATGCGTCTGAACTACTGAATGTTCTTGCTGGCCCACTAGACAGTTTAATAGGGCTCCTGAACATCATCAATAATTCATGCGTCTCTTAAAACAGGGATGTGGTACTTGTTGTTCAACTATAATCTGAGTGTATTAAAGTGTGAGCTGCTATAGGATGGTCAGGGACATGCTCAGAGCTGGGCCTAGACCTTAAAGATGCGCAAGGTTCTTGGATTTGAACAGCCGGCGTGTGGTTCTTCCAAACAGGGAGCTCTCCTCTTTGCCCTCCCCACAACTGTAGCTTTTCCTTAAAAGGGAGACAACTGTTAGCCAAGGATCCAGTGAACGCCCCTCAATGTGATTTGGGTGACGTAAATGGTGAAAATCCTCCCCGGCATACGACTCTCAGTGCTAGCTGGCCCAAAGATGGGGAAACCGGTGGGGTCCAGGTTGGAGGGTGTGGAGGAAGCCTAGGCTGGGGTGCATGAGGGTTCAGGTAGCATCAGTGAAAGCGATTCTTAAACTGGAATGGACTGCTCCAGTTCAAGACAGAACTGAAAATCCAGTGCTTATCGTAGCATGTGTTAACTGATATTTATGAAGAAACCTAATGGGATGTGATATTTTTTTTAAGTGTGTCTTTGACTTCATTGGTTTTTTTTCTTATTTTATATGTCACGCACACTGTGACATCCCTTGCTGTGCTAAATACCATAGCCAGACAGCAGGTTTTAGAATCAAAGAGGGTGAGAAAGGCCAAGGGTGAGTACAAGCAAGGCTATACCCAGGGTCCTGTCATCTTGACATGCCTCAGGGAGGTCTGCTGGTAACATTGCCTGTCTTGGATCTCCTTTTGCCACTGTAGAACCAAGGCATGCACAGCACTGAGGCATGACAGGTCTAGGATGAGCACCTCAGCAGAGCTGAAAAATCACTGAGTTCCCTGTGTAGCAATCCAGGCTTTTTCTGCAAGAACCTTCCTTCTTTAGACTTGTCACACTTGAGCCATGCTCATGTCTCAACAGGAGTTGAGTAAGAAGTTACAAAGAGCTCAGAAATTAAGGATGTATTGTCCTGCACAGATATTTCTGAGAAATGGTTGGCAGTGTTATTTTTGAGTATGAAGTTTTTGCACAAAGAGCAGTAACTTGTCAGACAAGGGCAAGAAAACAGTGCATATAACCATTCAAGTGAGAGTTTTACTGTAGATGGAATGAGTCTAAAGTCAAGACCTTCTTCTTCCCTATTTGAACCTTTTGTCCTTTATCAAGCTTCTACGAAAATCTCACACTGACTTGTTGAGTTCTGTGGTGCTGTCTGGATACGGGTCAAATTTTGCCCCATCTTTGTTCAGGATGCAGAAGACTTTGTTGGTACAGAAGACAGAAGGCTGTGAAGAGCTCCATGGCCATGCAGCTTTCAGGAGTGAAGCTACAAACCCCAGGCAAACATGAGCTGTTCTGGTTTGAAAACAGCTTTTTTGCAGCTAACTTAGGGGGTGGTAATGCAGCTCAGGGTTGTACTCTGCCAGTGTGATGTCTGTGTTGAGCTGGGGAGCAGAAGGAGGCTGTTCAGCTCTGTCCCAGCCTGACATTGCTTAAGGCTGGGGGAGATGTATTCACTGCAGACTGGCTCAGTGTTCCTGATGCCTTATGTGTAGGGTTTCTAGCAAAAATGGGCTGGAGCTCCCATTTTTCTATCCAACCTGCAACGAGGTTAATCCTAACAATGTGCAGCTCCTTCTGGAAATAGTTTTTAGGTGGTGGGTGTGTTTGAAAATAAAGATGATGGTTCTTCACTTGCTTTTGGCTGTAATGGAGGCATTTAGATCTAAACATTTCTCTCTTAACTGCTGCCTTTCAGTGAACCTTTTGCTCTGTCTGGGTGAAGTGTTTGGGTCAAATGAAAATTCTGTCTCTCTGGTGAAAGAGCAGATGATGGCAGTGGTGACAGTGATTATCAGTCATCTTGCACTTATACCTTGGAGTGACAGCTGGTGGAGAAGGGATGGTTGTTCCACACCAAGCGTTACCGTGCTTGCTCATCTGGGACATGCAGCCTGAGCAAACCCAGTTTCTCATTAGGCTGTGGGCAGGGCACCAGAGATCTTAGCTCCTGTACCACCACACTGGATAGGGGAAGGTGGAACTACCAGCATTTGAACCTGTTTCAAAGGTGTTTGACCTAGGAGGGCTGTGAGTGCCTGCTGATTGTGACAGAGCTTTGAGTACTGCTGCCTCCTTGGCCTACTGCATGCCTGGAGCTGCTGCTTATGCAGTGGTAGAGTTTGTACTGCTTCTGCCCAAACTGCTCATCACCAATGAAATAACTCTGAAATGTGACAGGATGGAACCATTTCATAAAGAATTATTTTATTCGTATTTTCCTCTCTCATTGCTGTGACAAGCGCTGGAGTTCCTCCAGACTGTCAGTGGGCTACAGCCTGGGACCCTCTTTCCAAATCTGTTTTCTGCTTTATTTCTTAGTGTCATGTTTTGTTTCCATGGAAACTCCCCAGCCTAACTCAAGTTATAATGCTGTCAGGTGCATGAACAATGCTGTCATTGAAGAGCATCCTCGGCTCTGGATGTTTGCTCATCGTGTGTCCTACTAGACAGGCAATATGGTGTCAGGAGAGGCTACATGGTCACCAAAACTTGATGGGAGCCTGAAGACTTTGGAAGAGCTGGTGAAGCCAGCTGTTGCACCCCTGGAGAGGAGTTTCCTTTGGCTGGTGTTCCTTAAAGCTGTTGTGCCCACAGCAATTGTATTCACGGGAAAGGAGGAATATTTTGCCGTTTTCAAAAGAATGAGCTTGGGCTGTCTGCAAAATTCATATTGAAAAGAACAGATTTACCACAGTAGCAAAAGAAGTTAAGCAGAAAACAAGTTGTTTCCAGGAAAATCGGATTAACTCCAAACTGTACCTTGGAGTGAAGGGCTGACTTCTATCACTGAGCTTGGAAGTATGTGAGACAATTTTTGGGTGCTGAGATGAATAAGAGTGGCTGATTAGCATCAATATTTCCCATTCTGTTTGCACCCTGGAATCTGCTCATGGCAATTTCTTCCTTCTTTCAGCCCCATCCCTACTGTTGTCATTGAAGAACATCAGTAAGAGAAAAAAGCTTACTTTAGTGAAGTGGAGACAGAAGTTATGTACCTGAGAGAATAGTTTCCCCTTTCCCCTGAAATGTGAAATTTTACACATGCTGTTATATTGGTAGCCACATTTTCTAAGTGCTGCATTAGCAGGACGAAAACACAGCGCTCAAGAAAATTTCCAACCCTTTAAGGAAGATCCATTACACTGTGAGATAAAATGTGGCTCTGCATCTCTAAAAATAATATATTTGCATCTCTATAAGAACTTCAATTTTGGTAGCCAGGAATAGTCTAGGCATCTTCATTGTAATTATTAAGAATTACTAGCTTGCACAATTACTGCTTCGAGAGAGATGTGAATGTACATGGTATTTTAGAAGACAGGGAGGAGTGAAGAATTTATTGCTATTTAAAAAGCTAAAGTTTACTTGTTTGCTGGCAAACAGTATAGGAATTCAAGAACTGTAAAGGTGGAGAAGGCTATGAGTTCACCTTTGTTTGGTGTCTCTGATGAATGCTAAGATCTTCAGAGGAAGGAGGAAACCTTATCTTAGCAGAGGTGAGAGAATTTCTCCATCCAGTGAAAACCAGGAGATGGAAGAGGGAAGAAAGCAGAGATGCAGAGCACCTTTTTTTTTTGTTTCAATGGCTGTTACTTTACATTTGAAAAACTCTAAAAGAAAATCGTCAGTTAGGAAAGTGGTCAGTGTCAGGAAGTTCTTTCACATAAATCTGTGACTATTCTGCTTTAGGAACATGACTTTTTGGTGCTCAAAAACTCCTTTTTACATTGTTAATCACACAGCCATAACCTGAGGACTTCCCCAGAGCCCCCTGAACTCAAGGAAAGGGACTCATGGGATCACTGGATCTTGGATCATGTTCAAATAGCAGAACTGGGCCTCCAAGGCCTGCAGCCTGGAAGTAGGAACAGCAGGAGTTCCTGCAGTGTGGAGTGGGGTGGTCAGGCCATGGATTCGCTGATTTTCTGCTTATGTGATGCAAGAACAGTAATCTTTTCTGAAACTATTGCAAAATGCCCACAGCTCTGCATCTTAGAATGGGTTTCACATACCGAGTAAAACCATTTTCCATTTTCTATTCTGTAGAACTGTATCTGTGCGCTGCCGTTCCATGGCGGGATGGAACCTTCCCATTCAGCTGTGTAGATCAGCCCTGCCGGCTTTTTGTTTCCCGTTAGCTTATTGCACTGATTAAAATAGACGAGATAGGATGTACTTTTTGCACGAACACTGCCAGAACTGGCAGCCCTCCACAGCGCCGCACTAGCAGGTGCAGATGCTCCTCGTCAACACAAAGGTGTCGGCTCACTGTTCCTGACTGCTTCTCTCATGGGCTGGGGTGTGAATGCTCCTACTGGCTCCCCGTGCTGACCAGAATTTGGGTATCATTTTGACCTCCATAAGTATCTCCTGCTGCAGAATGCTGCTGGAACAAGCTCTTAACATGCCTGTCTTCTGGTCCCCGAAAAGCCCCATTTTTCACAGCACATTTTCTTTTGAAAGTCTGATTCAAAGCCCATTGTAATTGGTGTAGTCTCCTATGCATTCTAATGCAGCCAAATCAATGGTCATGCATTTAGGAACGAAGAAAATTGCTTGCATCTGCAGGGTGGGAGGATTCAATCTTAGAGTGCCATGGTGTTTGAAAGGGTCTTGGATGTCAGGCTGAAACCCAGCCACGTGTGAGCTCCAGCTTTGTGTGGCTGAATGTGGCCCTTGGCTGTACCTGTGGGGGACGGATTGTTGCTCCCATACGCCCCGCTGATGACTCGACTGCTGAGACATTCAGCCCCTCTGTGATGTTGACACATTTTAAAAAAGGATTATAGAAATTCATAGAGGGCTCAGGAAACTTCTGCAAAAATCACTGAGTGTCTGTAAAACATTCATTTTTAACTAGAGGCTCAGTCTAGTTAAAATAAGGTTAAGAGGATACTTATTGGAACTGTATAAACACTGCGGCAGGAGATTTATGGTTGCAGGAGGCTTTTTAAACTAATAGGCAAAAGTGGAACTGTATAAATCAGTGGATGGAAACCAAAATTAAGCTAATACATATTGGAAGAAGTGTAACCCCCCAAAAAAATCTTACCTAAGAACAGAGTGGGTCTTTATCACTAGAAGTCCTTAGGAATATACCCATTTTGAAGGTCAGCACATTACTGACTTCCAGGGTAGCTGCAGAAGACTCTCATTAAAGATTTCTGGGTTATACCATGTGTAAGACCACATTAAATATTTAGACTCCCTACTCTTGGCCTTAAAACCAAAGCACTTGGCAGTCACTGATGTGAGGGAGCTTTGGAGAAAATCCTGCCAAAGTTTTAGATTGAATATTAGGAAAAAATCTCTTCACAGAAGGGTTGTCAAGCATTCAAAAAGGCTGCCCAGGGAAGTGGTAGAGTCACCCTCCCTGGGAGTACTTAGACATGGCACCTGGGGGTGTGGTCCAGTGGTGGGCTTGGCACTGTTGGATTTACAGTTGGACTCGGTGATTGCAGAGGGCTCATCACACTGTTAGGTGATAATTTCCACAAGGATCCAGACTCCACTGGCCAGGATTGCTCCAGGATCCAATGATTCAAAAAAAAAAAAAAAATTCTTTTTCTTTGCTGGTCTGATTTATTGTTTTTGTTAATAACTTTGCACTGGTATTTCTTAGCATATATTTTTGCTGGAAAAGCTTTTATATGTAATGTTTTTAACTATATATAAAATGATCTCACTGATGCTTATGAATGTTTTATCCCAAGAGCAAAATCTGTAGCTAAATATTCTGGGCAAGTAATGAAACTGTCTTTAAAGAAACCCTTTGAAATGTACATATTAAGTAAGCGAAAAAAGGAAGAATTGATGAAGTTTTTTTTTCATTCCCAACTTTCAGTTGTAGGGATCTTAGATATTTCTCACAGATTTCATAGGTATAAAATGACAAAGAGGGTTTCCTTTTCCTAGATTTTACTTTCTTTTAAACAACTGTCATCAGATTTACAGTTCACTGTGTCTGTTGCAAATAGGATTTTATACAAAGATTACAGCTACTTTGGGTTTTTTTTAATACAGCATTTACTAAGGTAAAACTGAATAAATGTCCTGTGCATGAATGCCCTTTGAGAAGCACTCTCCATTTCTGATTTCTGTCAATACCATGCTCAGCTGGAAGCACCACCCATGTAAGGGTCTCATCCCAGCTCCTCACTGACAGATTGCCACCCTTGACCATGTGGCATCAATTTATGTCCTGCATCTTCCTTAATTGCTTGTAAATTATATGCTTTGGAAAGCAGAAAGTGATTTTGATTTTCGAAATCCAATACTCACAAGGCGGACTTGCCTTGGGAAGGGGTAGGCTGAATTCTTGCCTTGGAGATTTTTAAATTCACTAAAAAACTTAAGCTTCAGCAGAAACAAAGGATGCGGGTCAGTTAGGCAGTGTCACAAAATCCAAACGGATCACTTTTTATTCAAACAGAATTGTACTTCTGGAAAATAATAACAACAGTATTCTACCCTGCTTGATCTGCTTTAAAATGTTTCATTTGCCTTAATAAAGCCTTGGGATGCCCTTGTGTGGCTGATGCTATAAGTACTGAAGACCAGTGCTTTTAACAAAAATAGTGTCTTGTGAAGCGCAGCATATAGGTATTATAGGTGTAAGAACAACATAAATTTAACTAAACTGGCTTAATGTGCCCCCTCCTTCTGGGGCAAAAAACACCCAACAAGCCAGAAAAGAGAAGGAATGAAGAAGCAAAGCAGCTCATCAGATAATAAAAACGCAACGTGCAATCAGCTTCACCTGTCCTTGCAGAGAAACTGCCCCAGAGATGCTTCCAGAGAATGAAGCAGGTGCAAGAAATAAAGGTAAGTGGGAATAAAGGAGTCTTTAAAAGAAGATGACAAGCAAAATCGAATGCTAGCAGGTGATGGTGCTGATGAAGCTGCACACCATACATTGTAAATCTGAAATAGAGCTCTGGGCTGTCCCTGCAGCCTGGGCAGCAGAGTGGTCCCCGAAAGCACCCAAGCTGTGCGAGTGAATGAACCAGCCAGCAGAACTTACTGCACTTCTGTTAAGGCTGTTTGGCCACTTCCCTTTCCATTTTCCATCCCTAAACTTTTCACTGTGTTTGGACAAAACCTGCTCTTCCCTTGACCAGTGTTCGTTCCTTATGTTTGCCTGGACTTGTTTCATAGTGGTTATCACTCACGCTGCTCTTTCTCAAGTATTTGTTGCAGGTGCACTTCAGGGGTTGTGTTGTTTGGGAATTTGATGCTGAAGAGCTCTTTCTAATGGTTGCCTGCACTTAATGTACTAAAAACTTGGGAGCTGCTTTTTTCCTGAGATTTTGGGAGGTAATGGTAACTTCTGCAAGTATCAACTGCCATTTATCAGGTTGTGTTTAAAATCTGACTTTTTCAAGATTTGTATAACTTGGCATTTGAAGCATCTAAAATACAGAATTTTGGTAGCTTTTTGCCTTCACAAAATTCTACCTTTTTCTACTTTGCAAAGCTGGCATGGCCTTCTGGGAATGTAACGTTTGTGTGCCTAGAAATGATAATATGTGATTCCTGGCAAATTTCAGTTCCACTTCAAACAGAAATCCCTTTGATTTGGGGTCTCTCTGTAAGGGCTGTATGGTGCTTAATCTCTAGGGTTATGTGTTTTGCAGACACTATGCAAATATTTACTTAGTTTAGTGCTAATGTGCAGATTGTTCTTCTGCTGAAATTTTTGTGCACATCTTGTAACCAAAGCATCTGTGTGAAGTCTTTGCTGCAGGAGGGAGCAGTGCGATGGTTTGTACAATATCCTTGCGTTGTGTGCTCTGCTCCTACTGGGTCCACAGCTTTTATTTGTCCTTCATGTTTTGTTTTTACCGAAGTTCGGGGCATTTCTTAGCCTGCAGACTTTGTGCAGCTGCGATTCTTTGCCTGCTGTTTTGTCCAAGGGACTGTAACACAAAGTGTATTTCTAGTGTTAGAAAATAAGGACGCCTTCCTGCCCTCAGTCGCTGATACAGTTTGCCTTGTTCCTGGAAGTAAAGAATACAGCAACTGGAGTTGTCACTTTGGGGTCAAATTTGCTGTGCTGAGTGTACTTTGACTTCAGGCAGTGTCTTTTGCAGTTGAGGAAGGAGAAGCTTCTTGATTATGAATGTTAATAATTAAAGATATAGGACACCACTATTTTGAAAGCCCTTTCTTTAGAGAGAAGTTTTTCAGGTGACAAATCTGCTGTGTGTGGCATTATTATCATCATACTGGCTGCGATACTGTTGACTTGTGGGTTTCTAATTTTTTGGAAGAGTATGAGAGTCAGTGTCCAAATGGCCATTTCCTATAAATACAAATAAAATACATGTGAAGAGGGCTGTCCTAGGCAGTACAGTCTGGGTCTTAATCTGAAGTCCTTGCAAAGTGAAGAAAAATGTGATTTCCCAAACTATTACTGTCTTGCTGGCACTCTGTTTTATTCTTATTGAGATGTTCTTTAACTGATAATCTCTCAAATGATTCCTTCTATTGATTTGAGCAAACCACCTGCTGTTGTGGGACTTAATTGCTGGATAATCAATGTATAATACTGCTACTTGTTTTTCGTTTTGTCTTTAAACAACATAAACCCCACCTCCTCATGAACAGCTGAGTTTCTGGCTGTCCCCTGCCAGGACGGCTGGGGCACAGGGGCTGTGGTGGCCACCCTGGGAGCTGGGCAGTGCCTCCCTGGCGCTGCTGCACTCCCTGGGACCGAGGTTCTGGCAACAACTTGCCAGGGGCGCAGAACAACGGAAATTATTTCCGAGGTTTTAAGTCTATTTATAACTGGGGGAAAAAAGTGCTCTTTAAAGGCAAAAATTGCATGAAATGTCTCCTGTCAAAATCTCACTCATCAATGTCAAATTCTCATGACATTGACAAAATAGCTATTTCTGCATGGAAAATGTGACAAAACTGAGTTTTGAATTCGCTGCTGACTTTTGTGTTTGCTGCTTTCCTTGGAATTAGCTGGTTTCTTTGGGAAGGTGTTAATTTTAAGCTAGCAGCTCTAAAAATGGGTGAATTTTCTGCTCAAAGCAGTCTTGATGTTGAGTTTTTATTAAAAGTGTAGTTTACTCTTTACGAAATACATGTCTCGGGAGCTGGGAGGATTGTGCATAGTGAATTGTGCAGACAGATATCAAAGCACTGCATTTCTGGCCTGGTCCGTGGCTCTGAGCTGGAGCCCCTGGAGATGTTCTCACCCCACCACGCAGCAGAAGGGCAAAGCTGTTCCATATGCTCTTCTGAGGGGTAAGGCTGCCAGTCTGTCATGATAATGTTGCCAAACATATGACATACTTGCACTTAATAGACTTATTACTTATTAGACTTATTGGACTTACTACGTACTTAAAAGTCTTATGAAAATTTTCTTTTGCCTTGCTCAGTGGCAAGTAAGGATAAGTGCGAAGGGCAGTGGAAACCAAGTACACATGAATGTTCTGTGGATGTGGCCTCACTCTGAGTTTATACTGACAAAAAGAATACAAAGGTAGCTGATAATCCTGACAGACAGTGAATTACAGGCAGGCATTTGTTCCTGAGCCCAACCGCTTTTGTGTTTCTTTTCATATCCTAAGGGAACATCTCTAGAGCAGATAAAAAACATTTAGGAGTTAATAGTCCCTCATCTGTAAGATCATTTCCCTTTTAAACACACGCTGAAAGCTGCCCCTTTAGGATGTGACTTCCTCAGCTTCTGTTTCAGAAGTCACTAAGTTGAGGGATCTAGGTCCAGTTTCTTGGAAAAAAAGAAATATCTCACGACCCACACAATTTTCTTCTCCGCTTTTCTCCCAGGTTTGCTGGAATCAGCTGCTCCTGGCTAGTGTTCTGCCCAGGAGAGGCAGGACCTGCCAGGAAGCTGTTTGGAGGCTTTCCCATGCTCTCCCTGAGGCTGACTTTTATCCTTCCTTCACAGATGCCTGTTCTGCTTGCTCATCTCTCAGGTCCTATTCAGAAGCCTGATTTATTTGCGTATATGTTTGGTTTTTCTTCATCGCAGTCATTGCGACCTGTATTATCTGGGTTTCTGTTTTATATTCTCCATCTCTTGGCAGCAAGCCCCTCCTATTGGTGAAAAGAGTGCCGTGTTTAGTATTTGTCATGTAGATTGAGCAGGCTGGGAGGTGACAAAGGTGGCTAAACATACCCTCTTCTCCCCAGGAATTGTGCTGGTGTAGGCTTTGCAGACTCGGTGTTGTGGGCTCCATCTGGGGCTGTAGATACGGCCCTGGACCACCAAAACCCACCAAGGATCACACTCTCAATGTAGGCGTCATAATTTTAAAACCTGTGACCCTGAACATATTGTCGGGGTGTGGTGAAAGCCAAGGGAAGTTAAGTTTCGGTGCCAGCGTTGCTAAGGTGGCTTGTCTTGTCCTCCAGTCTGTGAGCAGAGTAGGATGGAGTGGGAAGGTGGTGGAGGATCATTGAAAAGACTGCTGCTATCATGGCATTAGCTGGTTCCAGAAGGAGATACGTGGAAATTAATTCCTGGAGGGTAGGTTTGATAAGCATCTTGAATTCTCCTGGGCTTGATTGGGAGCGGGTGATATTTAAGTATACGGCTGAGAGGTTCAAATAAAGGTTTGTCCCTTACACAGCCTTGCTGTTACTCAGATATCTGTGGTTTTTGGCTGTCAGTGGGAAGGAGCAAAGCAAGCAGATGATGCTGAATTATACAGGCAGTAATGCATTATCATATTTTTCATTCATGGCGGAGGTGGATGAAATGTCTGTAGAGATATATTTGAAGTCCTCCTTAAATATTTTTAATAAAATCATGACTTGCTGGTTTCAAAGCAATTGGTTCCTCAATCTGTTTGGTTACTTGTGGAAACCAGGGCGTTTTCAACATAAAAGACTGCATACAAGTTTTGCATCTCCAAGGTTTGTTGTAAACGGCATAAAAACCCCCCAGTGTGGGAATTAAGATGCAATCCTTCTTTCTGCGTATTATCCATTACGTTTTAATTTCATTTAAATAAGGAAATCCAATCTGCTGCAGAACACTGAATCCCAGTAGTAATAAGTTTGGTACACATCTGTACATCCAGCATGAGCCGCAGAGCAACCTATAGATTTTTTTGTTCTGTAATGAAAGCAACTTAAAAAAAAAAAAGAGGAAAAGCCAAATCCTGTAATCCTTTGTTCGTCTTGAAGTGAAATTCTTCTGTGCTCTGTGTGTGAGAGAGACAGCTGCTTCACAACACACTAAAGCTTTGTGTGCTTCAAAGGAGGAAGCACAGAGTAAATATTTGTAGCTGTCAGTGGAGTCCTGTTGTTGGTGTGCAAACATTTGATCCCAGGCCTTCCCTGCTCATTTTGAAACTTTTGGGCTGGGTGGATCCCACGTGCCTGGCTTAAATATTCCCTGAGAACAATATAAGCTAACCTCTCATTTCTGAGGTCCATGGTATTTGTTATCAGTGAAATACATTGTATATGTAACTACTTTAAATCTATTGTCATTCCAAGATAACTTTTTGTGCTATCACTTTTGATATCTTTGCAATGAAAAGCTGTCCCCTAATTAGGGGAAACTCAGCTACCACACAGAAGTTATACTGATTTTTGAAATATGTTTCACCCCTCAGTCCCCAAACTAATTTGGTACAACCAGGGCTCCAAAAGAACTTCTCTGAATGTTGTGGACTTGAGCCCATAGAAGCTAAACTTTTGTAACTGCTAGAGCAATAAAAAACACAGCTAAAAGCCCATAATAGAAGTCATCTTCATGACAGAGTGGTAAAACTCGCTAGGACTTCTCCCACTGATGACTATATTTATCTGGTGTGCCAGTGCTGGGCACTGAAGTGCTGCCTGGCTGTGTGTGCTGCCAGGGCTGGGTAGGGACGAGTTGAACTCTAAGTATGAAGTTTCATCCATGCTGGTATTCTGTTATCCATTAAAAATCAGATTGTAATTAATCCATGTTGGAACTGATTTTTAGTCAGAGTTGTCTCTAAGAAGGGAAATAATCACATCCAATACGTATCAGTGCAGTTCATCTGTTGCTGTTTCCATTTAAGCCCTAATCTTTTCAGCACAAAAATGTTTATATGCCTAAGAATGTGTCCATGCCTCCTGCACCAAAATCCTTTATTTTCCCATGCCTACAGAAGATAAACATTTAGAGATTCTCCTGCAAGATATTTCTGTGTTGCAGAATGCTATGATAATGTCTGTGAAAATGCGTATTTGGATTCTTTGTGATGACCAGTTTGAAAATGAAATTACACATCTCTTTAGGGAAGGAGCCTTGATAAATTATTTAAGCCTTTTAAAAATTAGCGTGTAATAAATACTGGCATATTCTTGTATGAAGTTCATTCTCTTATCTAAGGTTAAACTAAAAAAGGATATAAGCCTTGAACCAGAGCAGAACTGATGCATTCATAATATCCACTTTAAATGCTAGCTCAAATTTGTTCAAGCTATTGTGCAAAATATGCTCATTTCCCATGAAAGTTGCTCTGAACTGATGGCAGCAGCATTACAAAAGCTTGCAGACCCATAGGATTAATACTACCAGGGTCAAATGAACATTTAGCAACCAGCCTATAAGGCTAAGAGGGGTCCACTCTCTCTGTTTGTATGGTTTCTTAGAGTATTGGAAGTTATTCTGTTCTGTCTTTGAGGCAGGAATCCTTGTATTTGAAAATATCAGCAGTAAGAGAATTTGATGCTTCTTTGGGAGTTTGTTTCAATGACTGCTAATCAGATTTGTGTGGGAGGAATTGCACCAGGCTGGAGGTGCATGTTTAAATCCATGTACTTGTCAATGCTCGAGTGCTGAGCCAGGCTCGGACTGCCCAGCAGCAATGGAATAAAATGAGTTTGGGCCAAAAAACAGAAATGAGGAAATGAATGCAGGCACATGCAAGAACGGGGCAGGGTTCTTCCTTCTGCAGCATGTGTGGAAAACCAGGTCTGTGCCAAATCTACAGTTTCAGTTATGGACAGCCAACAAATCTGCAAAGCTGCAGGACAAGCTGGGTGTGAGAAAGATGAGCCTGGGAGCACCCAGGAGTCAGGGAATGGAGCACAGCCCTGCCTCGGCCTTGGTCCCACGGTGGCTCCAACCAGCAGATTTCAGACTGAACAACAGCCTCCAAACATGGTAAACCCAAGGCTGAGGAGTAAGAGACTGCTGATTCCAGTTCATTTATGTGACTCAAAGGCTTCATTCTCAGCATGTCATGTTAAATGTTTTGCCTCCTTGGATGTCTGTGGAATAACTGACTGTGTGCTATTCTTCGTGTATTCTTCTACCAGGACTTGTTTTGTTCACATAATCCTTGTGCTTTCGCTCCATAGTTAAAATCTGTGTGTGGAAAATTGAAAGAAATAGATTCCTGGCTGTATAAGAGAAAGTATTTGCAATGGTCATGGGACCTGAATTTTTGTAGATATCCCTTTTCCATCCTTCCCTTTTCTTTGTTCAGATGCTGTGTGAGTGGACTGCCAGTCTTTGGGGAATAGCTGTTCCCCATGCACAGTAAAAGGAACTGCCTGTGTGGTTTAGAGTATGAGCAGGTAGCTTCAGTTTTCCTGTAGCTACAGGCAGTGTCCTGCCTTCATCACACTGGGAACAACTTTTGCTTTTGTTTTAGTAGCTGCACTGTGCCACACTGCTGACTCTTTCTCCTTCGTGTGGGTGTTCTGGCAGTCATGGCTCACCTGTGATCGATCTGACTGAAATAATGACAATACCTGATAATCTGGGGTTGCAGTGTTTGGAATGGTTTTTGTTCCGGGACCGGTGGCACCCCAAACATCAGAAAGTACAGTACAGAATCTGTATGTATTTTGCTTTATTATTTTTCAGATCATTAGCTCCTTATTAAATTCCTTGGTGAGGAGTTTCCTCTTCTTGATGTTAACATAAACTAGCACACTAATAAAAGAAAAAAAAACCCTCAGCTTGGAATGTCTAGTATCTGTTTTAAATTTTATTTTATTCCCCCTTTCTTTCCTAAGGTTCTCTTTCTCTCCCATCATTGTAATACACTGAAAAATCCAATGAATACAAGCAACTGCATCCAGCACTGCACTGAATACATCCTGATCACAGGAATGCTATTTTTTAGGTGAAAAATAAAACAGTAAGCCGTATACTTTTTTGAGGTAATAAATTCTTGAAATGCTTTACCTTTTCTCTGTTTAAAATGTGTCACTTTCTGTGCTATGCTGAGGAATCTCTTTCCATCTCATTCTGCAAAAAGAACTCGGGGAATAAAGTTAACAGTTTATCAAACACTGATTTTTAGTTGCTTATGTCTTTCTTTCTAGTCTGCTACAAAAGTGCTTGGCGTTGCTTGCAAGAAATCTATATTTTGGGGAAATTCTGTCCAGTTAAAGTGATGCTGAGGTGTATGGCTATCCACAGCAAAAAATGTTTGCTGAGGAGCTGATATCTTTGAAGTGGTGCAATAACTCTTGAACTATTAAGTTTGAGGGGGTTTTTTTGATTGCTAATGAGGGATATATTGACATGACCTATAACTTATTAGCATTTTGTTTCCTTGTTGTGCATCTCGTTTACTAGACAAATTATTTTCATTTCAGATTGCTCAGCAATAACTGTTTTATATTTAATTAAACTGATTTTTTTTCTTGTCTTTGCTTATTGTGTTCAAATGGAAAATAGAACAGCTGAATGTACTAATCAGATATTCTTTGAGAGCTGAAAATGTCTTTATTTTGGCTGAAAACAAGTTTTATAAAACCACTTAGAACTTCTTCAGAGAAATATAGAAACTGTTCACTTTTAATTTATCCTCTTTACTCCATTTTTGAGGGATAATATTAGCAGAGAAAGAGTTTGTATATTTTTTTTTCCTTAAACCTTCTGACCTTTCCACTTCCTCAAAGCTCTGAGGTTAGGGCTCATTAGATATCCTCAATATCTATTGTTCCTTTATTTGCTGCTAAGTTTCCTTTTGATGTTTCTGAGGTGTTTAGGTGGTGACTGTGCAAAATTAAGCTTCAGACCCTGGGGAAGAGCAGCCTGCCAGGTGCTGCCAGTGGACGTGGGCTCTCCACTCTGCAAGGAGCACTGTGGGACGCAGTAATTCTGCATGAAAGGCTTTCCTCACTGCACCTTGAGATTATTTACTGACATAGATGCTATGCATAGACATAGCAGCATCAGTAACTTCATCTGAACAGGTTGTAGAAACCAAGTCTGCCTTGTAGCATCCCCACGTAAAATCAACTTGTTATCTTCACACAGGAGCTCTAGAGCAGCCTTGCAGCTCTGTTGAGAAAGAAACAAGGTAATGTGTCAGTGTCTGGAGTAGTGTGAGTGTTCCTGTAGTTTATTTGAAGCTGGATCATTAGGAATCAGTTTATCTAGTGGAATAAATAGCCCTGCTGCTTCCTGGAGTATACCCCAGGCTCTTCTCTACAGGTTATTAAAAATAAAATGAAAAGTGGGAAAATCTATTAGTGCAGCATCTTATTTGTGAAGGCAAAGAAATTCTTTGGAGGGACCTAAATCCTGTATTGATGTGGCAGCCTTGCAGAAGACCTGGTTAAATGCAAATAAAAGGGACAATTGCCAAGAGAGTAAACAAGTATTGAGAGGCTGATGTTACGAGTTTGGGCATGTACTGCTTTGTGTTGATATATATATATAAAAAATATATATAATGTTGATATATAGTTGATATATTTCCATAAAATCTGTTTTCCTCCTTTCTTACCAGCAAAGATCCGATACCATTATGGTTTTAGTATTTAGGGACTGGAGTGATTTGGCTCTGGCTGGGGCCAGGTGCCCACCAAAGCTGCTCTGTCACTCCCCTCCTCACATGCACAGCGGAGAGAAAATATAACAAAAGGCTTGTGGGTCGAGGTAAGGACAGGGAGATCTCTCAGCAGCTACTGTCATGGGAAAAACACTCTACTTGGGGACATTAATTTATTACCAATCAAATCAGACCAGGGTGAGGAGAAATAAAACCAAATGATCCAACACCTCCCCCCCACGACCCCTCCCTTCCTCAGGGACTCTGCCTCACTCCCATTTTCTCTCCCTCCTCCTCTCCGGTGTTGCCAATGGGCTCAGCCTTGGTCTGCTGGAGCTGCCTGGTGTTGGCTCTGTTGGATATGGGGGAAGCTTCTGGCAGCTTTTCAGAGGAGCCACATCTCTGCTCTCCTCCCCCTCCCCACCACATCCTGCTATCAAAACCCGACCACACAAACCCAATACCTTCCACCCCTCCTAAGTCTGGTGCTAATTTATCAGTGCTAATTTACCCAGGCACCAATAATGCACATTTTCTGACACAGGACCCTTGCTTATTCTTTCAATAATATTGCCTACAGACACCTGGACTAAGTTCTACAGTAGTTCTTGAATAGACTCGTGCCTTGAATGCTGGGAGAAGTATTCTCCTAGCATTGATTGTATTTGGTAGAATTGTTCACCTCTGAATGCTTTGTCAACAGGCAATTGCCTTTCCTTAATTTAGGGAGGTGACTGAGCTGTGCCTGATCCTGAGGTTTATACTGGAACAGAGGGGCTGCTGCTGGAGTGGTGCAAATGTGTTGGTTTGCACTCCGGGCGTGTACAAATGAGAATGCACAGCCAGCATTCCCAGGGGCAGGCAAATAACCCAGCTCTGATTCATCGTCTGCGACCAGGAGAACTCCCAGTTTGGTTTATTCTAAAGAAGATACATGAAAATAGTCCAGATATCCCCCCAGATACATTGTTACTGCCTCATCACAAGATCATTGTCTGTTTATGGAGCTTCTGGAGAAAATATTAACACAAAATAGACATTTCCAATATGAGCTTCTATGTACCTGCAAAAATATGTAACTGTAATATATTGTACCCCTCATTTTTGTTTTCTAGGGGAAGTAACATGTAAAATAGATCAATTCCTTTGCAGTGCAAATTTGCTTTCCTTCTCACTGAGCCTGTTATTTATTTAGCAATTTACCAGTTTTTCATAACAATGAACACATTCTATAGTACGGATAATTTTACTGTCATTGTATTAAGTTTTAACAATACTTTAAAATGAACAATTTTTATGACATATGTAATTTCAGTGTCCCATAAAAACAGTCAGGAGAATAGAACAAATTAATGGTGCTTACCAATAATGGATCTTGTCAAAATTAATTTTACAATAACAATGATCATAGTAATTAATTACAATGCATTTCTTGAGTCAACCACTCTCTGTGCAATTTACATTTGATAAGAATGATGATTGTTCATCAGAACCTGTCTTGTGATCCTGACTAAATTTCAGCCTTATTTACCCAGATAAACATGAATGCAAGTCCACAAAACCGGTGGATAAAGCTTATAAAGTGCAATAGCTGCAATGCTTGTCTAACAATTAAACCCACCTATTAACAAGAATATTAAAAAAAATCGAGTAAGCATCATCCCAGGAGCAAAAGGCTGAGATTTAAACTTTATTGATTATTGAGCTCAGCTGAGATTTTTACATTGATTCTCAGACTCGCTTGCTTTGCCAAAAGCATGAGTTATGAATGCAGTCTGTTGAAACCCAAAGGATCCCTGCTCTTACTGTGATTGCTGCAGACGCCGTGGTGGGCTCTGCGAGCAGAGTGCAGGGAATGCAGGATGTGGATGTGCAGGGTGACTGCTGCCTCTGGCAGCTCCTTGAATGCTGACTCTCAGGGCTCAGGACAGCTGCTGCAATGAGCAGCTAACGCGGTGTAAATCTGCAACTCTTTTATGTTTATGTTGCACCGATTTACCACGTGCTTGCTGATTTTGCTCTAGGCACAGAAGAAATGCAGGTTGTGTCGACCCAGTCTGCAAGCCAAGCTCTGAATGTTATGTCCTCCCCGTTGCTGGTCTCTTGTTCATTGTGGGTTGTTGGGCAGGGTGCTTCCCAGTTTGCAAACAGAGATTTGTAAATCGGCCTTCTGGATCTCTTCTCAAAGTTCTGTAGCATCTTTTTACTTTTTTAATTAGTTGCCTCTAATAATTAAATGCCAGAATCAAACTTGGGTTCCCTAAATCACACAATTCCCAGGTGCTTTGTATTAAGGACACTTCACTTTTTAGGGAGGAAGAGTGGCTAATATCCAGCCCACCACAGGGGCAGCTGTGCCCCGTGGCACTGAAAGTCCGATGCTGTCATTTCGGGATCCTGCCTGACTCAAGGGCTTGCTCACATTTTTCCTCCTCCTAGATACAGCACTGGAGGCTCAAGGGAAATTCCTCCTTCCCAGGAAATTCCTTTTATGCCAATCAAGCAGTGCTTTGTTCTTTGTGCTTCCTGTAGAAGAAAAAGGTGTTTGAATCTCATACTTCATACGGCAACTGGTTAGTAGCAAATAAACTCGCAGCATTTTGCATGTGGCATGTATTTTGCTGTAAATAGTAAGGAACCTACTCTGCTGTTGGTCCTGGAAGAGAAAAGCCTCTTGAATTAGGAAGTACAGAGTAGTTCTGAGGGGAAGAAACTTGAGTGCTGCTCCACAGCATCTGGCATCTCACAGGATTGCCAGTCATGTCTCCAGAGCTTGAATAGGAAACTCAGAGAGCATCGAGCCATGAGTGTGTCACTAAATGTTGGACATTTTTCATAACAGAGTTACCTGGGTTGTAATTTTGATTTGTAATTTTTGATTTGTTATTTTGGTATGTTGAGCAGGTGCTGTTGCCACCCAGTGTGTAGTGACTGGGCCCAGAGCTCCGTTCCTCCTGGGCACTGTGGGGAGCTCCCCTCTGGGGAGCTGGTGTGTAGGGAAAAGGACGTGATGGGAAGCTGGAGGCAGGCACTGAGTAAGTCTTGCATCTGCTGAGACATTCATCGTTGCTAATTAGTTGTTGCAATTATTGGTTTTTATTGCCTCAAATTAAAAATTATAGTTTTGGGTAATAGGAAAGTAAATTCTTACTGTGTTTGAGCCAGTGAGAACAAGCCAGCTGTATCACCTTCCAGAAATGCAGATATTTGTCCACATGTCACACCTTAAGACATTTTAAACTGAATGCATTATGTCTTATAACTTCTGGAGAACTAATCTAACCACATCATCTATTTCATAAGGCTGGTGTTTAAACTTTAAATCACTGTTTTCAAGAGTTGTTTGTTTGGCCTTGTAAATTCAAATACATCTGAAACTTGTCATGCAAAATTCAAGTCAGAAAGCAATTCTCTGCATTGAAGTCTCAAGAAAAAAAAAGAGGTAAGTAATTTTCTTGTGAGATGTTTACTATGAAAAGAACAGCTTGTTGCTATAGAATCGAAAATAAGTTTTTCAGATTTGATTTTTGAATGTCTTTAGTCGTTGCACTTAAAACTGTGGAATGAATTATATTTGAGAGTGGAATATGCTGCAGGAGCGATGAATCTAAACGACCTCTTTCAGAAATGAACAGGTACTGTATTAATGCACACATTAGGTCAGTCTCGTGTTGCCTGTCACAGTGACTGATGCACATTACCTCTCCCTGAATGACACAGTTGTTTCAGCGTGCTGTGTGACACCCAGCAGGAAAATGAGTCTTCTTACAGAGACCTGGCACATCCTGGCTGCAGGCTTGGAGTGAAAAGGGAGGCTTTGAGGAAGCCTGCAGGGTGATGGAGCTGGTGGCTCAGCCTGGAGGAGCTGGTGCCTCGACTGAACCCAGGGTTTGGGGGAAGCAGCAAAGGCCCCCCTGGCACAGAGGTGTCACACTGGGGGTAGGGCTGTTTCTTCTGGAAGACATCAAAACCTGAGACCCCAGCACTGGGTAGTTTTCACGGCTTTTGTGATATTCTCTGGTGGTATTAACCAAGCTATTGTTTAAACCCTGGTAGCAATGTGCTAATATGAGTATTCTTGCTAAATTCTAGCCTGCTTAATTATATTCTTCTTTGCTACCTTCCCACTGATGTAGTTTTATTCTGAATTTCTTACCCTATTTTGTTGTAGTGCATGAGATCTTGTAGCAGACTCTGAGTATTCAACCTGTCTTGAGAAATATTATCCAACTGGCTTGTGAGATGAATAGGGATTCTTCTCTGTAAGGAGATGCTGGACAGAAACATAAGGTTTTGCTGTATGAAAATTAATGGAAATTTATGACAAAGCAACATTTTACCCCCTCTGATGCTCTGAAAATTCATTGCAGCAGATGGCCTCGTGCTCAGTGATTTCTACTGTTAGCTTTGATGCTGTTTACATACATAATTACACCATGCTCAGTGACTTCCACTCTTAGCTTTGTTGCTGTTTACATATATAATCTTTAATACCTAAAGAAAACAAAAGTCCATAGCTTTCTGTGCTGAGATAAGATGCAGAAGAATGAGTGAAGCGTACTGATAAATGAGTTATTGGTGTGCCTGCTGACCCTAAAAGCATCATAACTTCTTCAAAATAAAAATCCCAGTAAGAAAAGAGGTGGATACTTGAGGAAATACTAAAAAGGAGCCTAGGGATCAATGAGCGCTCCTGGAGCTCTTCAGAAACTTAATGATTTATCAAAAAATCTTAAAGGAAATTATTTTCTAAGAATTTCTTTTCTTTTAAATCTACTTTGTAATAAATGAACAAGTGGTTCATGAAACAAATAAGTCTATCTACAATAGACCAGTTTGTCTAGCCCTGTATTTTTTGAAAAGGTGTGAATTGTCTGATGTGGGGCTTAGACATATGGAACAGCACCCTTTTAGCCCTGTTTTTGGGTATGCAGGTGCTTTTCCCACTGGCTTTGCTATGAGAGGGTGAAGTTTATAACATTTGTATGGTTCAGCAAGGGTAATACTGATTTTTTCCACCAGTTCTCCACGTCAGTACTCAGGCCCTCACAGCAGTGAGCCCCGCTGCAGTTTTCTCTCTGTGAGAGGTGGGCAGGTGCCAAGGGCTCTGCAGGGTGCCTTGGCCAGCACTGATGGCCTCAGGTCACCACCCAGTCTGGCACTGATGGGAGGAATCCTGTGCCCAGAGATGATGGGAACAGTCTCGGTCACCACTGTGCTGGGAAAGTCTCAGAGAGGAGGGTCCCATGCTGTCTGCAGTGGAATTTTCTTGCAGAAGTGCTTAACAGAGGAGAAATGAAATAAAATAGCACTCTCTAGGTGGATTTTGACATTACAGATTCTGTTCCTGTTAGTGTTTCCAACTGTAAGTGTTGCTTTCCTACAAGTGTAATTATCCCATACTGGTAAAGCTGCAAACAAGGCAAATAACCCAGTGTAATTAAGGCACTGATGAGACCTGAATTTTTGGCTCTCTTTGCAGGATCACGTTCTTTTTAGATTGAAAATTTTAGACTGATTGTCTAAAATTCAGGACGAGTTTAGCATTCCTGCACAAGGTGTCAGGGACACAGGGATCCTCCTAAGGGCAAAAGCTGCCAAGGAGCCGCACAGCTGGGCAGCTGCAGCCTGGCTGGGAGCAGCCTGACACCCGTGAGCAGATGTTCTGTTGGAGTGAGTCCAGAGCAGCCCACAAATGTGTTCAGAGAGGCCTGGAGCCCCTCTCCTGTGAGGACAGGCTGAGAGAATTGGGACTGTTTAGCCTGGAGAAGGGAAGGCTCCAGGGAGACCTTAGAGCACCTTCCAGTGCCTAACGGGGTTCCCAGAGAGCTGGAGAGTGACTTTTGACAAGGGCATGCAGTGCCAGGACAAGGGGAATGGCTTTAAACTGAAAGAGAGCAGGTTTAGATCAGATGTTAGGAAGAAGCTCCTCACTGTGCAGGTGGTGAGAACAGGAACAGGTTGACCAGGAAAATGTGGATGTCCCACCTCTGGAAGGGTTCAAGGATGGGTTGGACGGGGCTTGGAGCAACCTGGTCTACTAGAAGGCGTCACTGCCCACAGCAGGCAAGTTGGAACAAGAGGATTTTTAAGGTCCCTGCCAACCCAAACCATGCTGTGACTCTGGGGTTCTGAGGGTTTCTACTTTTAGATGTTTAACAGCAGCCAGGAACTTGAATTATGAAGGAGCAAGCTGGATTTTGATAGGCATGGGAAGACATTTGGTGGGGACTTTGGTGCACTTTGGGCCTTTGTGGGTCCTGCACCCACTGAATTTTTCATACAGCACGTCCCTCCGCTCATACACTCCACAATGTCTCTGCAGAGAACAGTTTTTTGTTTAAAGGAGTGGGTATGAAGCACTGTTAAGAAGTTGGGGTGCCCCACGCTGTAGTGTCCCATGCCAGAGATCAGCAGGTGAGGCTCACTCGGAAGTGAAATCTGTCTGCACAGGCAGAGACCGCACGGATGCCCTGCTGCTGGCTCAGGAATTCACAGACTCCTAGAATCCTTAAGGCTGGAAAAGACCTCTAAGGTCATCAAGTCCCACTGTTGGTGCAGCACACCCATGTCCACCACTAAACCATGTCTTCATCCACACGTTTTTGAACACTTCCAGAGCCAGAGATGGTGACTGCACCACTTGAGAGTGGTGCTGAGGAGCTTGCCTTGAAAGCTGCAGTCCTGTATTTACAGAGGATGTAGCACTGACAGGTATTTTTTTCCCTTCCTGTTTGGTTCCTGTCTTTTGGCCCTGACTTGTGTGTAGAGGTGAGCAGGTATGTAATTGCTTTCTGTTTCTGGCTCTGGCCTCCTTCTCTGACTGGTGTGGAGAAGAGTTGGAATGTGCATTTTACCTTGAGTTGTGAGCCTGAAGTGATCTGTGCTCTCTCTGGCCTGGAGTGGCCTGGAAACAGCGGAAGGTGATAGGATGAGCCACCACTTCCACCTCTGTATGGTGAAACCCGGAGTAAAATGCTGTCTGATCATCACTGCCTCGCAGGAACACGAGGAGATCATGAAGTGCTGATGCTCTGGGATGGGCTTTTTAAATGGAATGATGACTAGTAAATGTGGGCTATGCAGGTTTCTACTGAATTTATTAAATTTCTTAAGATATGAATCCTCTAGGCAAGATTATACATTACCACAGCAAATTATCCAAATGTACAAGAGTTATTGAGGAGTTAAATGCATCTGAGTTATGAAGTGCCAAACGTCCTGGGAACAGACAATTCTGATTATGTCCTTTATTATGTTAGAGCCATTTTATGGGTAATATGTCTGAATAAATCTGAAAATGTCAAATCTATACATTAGCAAGAGATTTGTGTTGATGGTCCACACCACTGAACAGTGCACCGCACAAAATCTGGATTTGGCAGGGTGAAGGGCTGGGAACGAAAATGAGAGCTCATTTGGAAGGGGCAGAACTGCTCTGCCAAAAATTGCTCCAAACCACATCTGTGTGTCTGCGCGTGACTGTTGTGGTCCTACTGTTTTCTGGGGGATGCTCTAGAAATGTTCCTGTCAGTCTGAGGGACTGGCAAAGTGAGTAACATGGTTAGTTGAAATTCACCTCTGCTGCATTGACCTGATATTCCAGCTGCACCTCTTATGGGCTCCTGTCTTATTTCGGGTGATTGGAGCATCAGAATGCCACGGAAAACAGAGAAAATGCTTCTGTCTCAATACAGATACCTTGACAAGTGAACGTAACAGGTGGTTGCTATTCGTCTTTTATTTGAGCGGAAGTCCTCACTCCAAATACTGTCACAAACAAAAACAAACGGACAAAAAAATCTAATCAAAAAAAAGGGATCATATTTTATTTTGGTGGGTGTTCAGTATTTTGGCATTTTTCGGTAGTCTTTTTGTTGTTGGATTTTTGGCTTTTTGCTGTTTTTCCTCGGTTTACCTTAATTTCCGTACAACTATGCCTGAAGGGAGAACTAACCAGCTGGACTGCCAACAACTACCTGCACTGGCAGTAAGGTAGCATTGTGAGGGGGAAGCTGCTCATTGCCTGTGGGCGAGATCTGAGGAGCTTCCTGCTCTGTGGGAGTGCTCCACCAAAAAAATCACCCTCCTGAAAGGACTGTTGTACGCGTGCACGGCTGTGAATCACGGCAGCAGAAATACTGAACAAACACCTATGGTAGTAACACTGAGCTACTAAGGGTCCCTGCTGTCAGGGAATAGGTAGCCAAGAGAAAAGCTGAATGGCCTTTCCCAGAGACGCAGGGCAGCTGAGGTGACTGGGGAGTGAAGCTGTAGCCTTGCTGTGGTGGGAAGGTGAGTGAGGTGAGGTCTGTCCTGTGTCACAGCAGGGCAGCCCTGGACACTGCTGGGGTGTTGAGAAACTTTGCAGCACAGAGCTTCTGTGATATTGTAAATTAACCTGACCCTAGTAATTATGTGAATAGCTCCTTATGAGCAAGAGCCTGCCTCCGAATGACACAATAGCTTCTCTCACTGGCATGGATGTGCAGAAATACTCACGCCAAGAAGGAGGTACAGGAAATACATCTCAGCAGAACTGAGACAAGCTGTGCTGTGGATTCGCTGTCTCCTCCGTCGTGGTGGAGAACTTTTTAGCAGGAGGAGTTACGTCTTAGGCCATTGCATAAGTGGCACTGCAAATCTTGCCATACCATGCTATGCTGTAGTGTCAAAGGATTTTAATGAAGTTATTTGCCATATGGGGCCCCTATTATTTCATAATTCTGATTAGATAGTTTAAGCTAAGAAAAGAAGTGTAAATACTTTATTGTGTGAAACTAATACAAATAGCAGCAGCTACTTTTGCTGTAACTGAATGGCAGATCAAATCACTAAATTCAGCTGGGCTTGATTTGTTCTGTCCACCAACATATACTTGCTTTTACTTCTCATCTGTATAATGCAGCCAAATGCTAAAATGTGCACTGTACACAATCTAAATAAGAAAGAGGCACTTGAGAAATTATTTAGGGAGTGGTCAGCCATGAATGGCTTTACTTTTTAGGGCTTGAGTAATTTAGCATCTTCTGATAAAGTAACTTTGGTTTCTGGGTACAAGAAAACCCAAGAAGAGGCCAGCAATTCAGCTGTGGGTTTCATCTGAGGTTCTGAGGCTTTACTGGTTCCAGTAACAGGAAAAAGATACAAATAGCAGAACATCTGGATTTCAATCCCTGCTTTCAGTGCTGTTTAAATATTTGATTTCCCGCATGCAACACTTTCCTCCAGATAATTTTTTTGTTTGTTTAAATACTTGTATTAAAAATGGGTGCCTTCTTGAAATGTATCTCCCATAGACACAAATGCAGAAATTATGACTAGGAGTTCTGTGAAGCAAGACCATGCTAGCAGTGCCCTCAAACACAGTTACAACTGCAGAGCAATCCTGTTGCAGTGACAGTGGAGAGCTGCTTGCCCAGTGAATTTTCAAGTAACCTCCTGCCACAGGTTGCAGGGTTCCCTCTTACCCCAAGGCGAGGTGGGGAGTGAGGATGAGAGTCTGAATAAGAGATGGCACTTTACTCTGTGGTCAGAGCCAGAAATGCCTGGCTTGAGGAGCTGTGCCAAGGGGATAAAGCTTGCAAGAGAAGGAGCTTGTGATTAGTGAGCTGTAAACTGGGAACAAGGACAGTCACTGTGGCTTGTGTTTATAAAGTGGTTAGAACTGGAGCCTAAGTACGTGCTGGTGACTTGGAGGTGCTGTGGTAGTATAAATACGTACTGAGAAACATGATGAATGTGGGAGTTCATGATTATGACTAATTATGGCAATATAACAGCATTTCCTATGACACTTTAAATGTTCTTGGATGAGTGTTTGGTTGTGTATTTTAGTTTCTCCTTGGTTAAAGGGAGTCCTTGAATAAGCAGCGATATTTAAAGCATAATTCAAAAGAAGGAAAGAAACCCACCATCACTCCAGGGAATTTTACCCATTTAGTCCATTTACTGATTAAATTGTGCAGCAAAATAAGTGCCCTCAGCTTAAAGGTGCTGAAATGTGTGAGGAAGCTTTGCCACTGTGGAGTCAGAACATGCAGAGCTGTGATGTCTCACCTGGGGCATACACGATTCCACTGGAGTGTAAGAGTAACCCTTCCTCTTCTGAGCGAAGCTGTTGGTGTTACAACCCTTGCTGTTCCTGTTATGCAGACTAACACAATACAGGTGGTTTTTGTCTTTTGGGGGACAGAAAAATTACCTTTAATTAGAACCCTGTTTCTGACTGAGCATCAGTCAGGACTGTTGGACAATTGTTTCCCACTGGTCTAGAAAATGGTGGAGTATATTGATGTTTTTTTTCCAAATCGTTCCTGTTTTCCTTCTCTAAGCCTTTCTTTCCTGCTTGTCTCCCCTCCATGTAAACAAGCTGATGCATCCAGTTCTCTCTGAGTGACTGAGGGGCTCTGCCAAGCTCCTCTTGTGGAACCTCCCATGGAACCACCAGCTCCACAGCATGCTCCTCCTCCTGTCCTGCTGGAGCAGTGGGAAGGTCCCTCCCCAGCTCACAGCTCTGCACTTGCCCTCCCAAACCGCCCATCCCTGGGCTGGGCCCCGTGAGGGCAGCTGGAGCAGCACGTCTGGGCACTACAGCTTGTTTTATGTGTCTAGGACACCGACCTGGGCAAAGGACAGGTTGCATTTCCCTCTGCTGACTGCGCAGTGAGACTCGCGCACAAATCTAGGTTTGGATGCAAATGTTTCTCCTTTGGTCTCACTGTTACACCACATTCACTAAAGTGGAGAAAAGCAAGTGGTAGCATCAGGGTTCAAACCTCAAACAGGTTGGGTTGGGTTGTTTAATTAGATTTGAGTTGGGTTTTAACCATCTTTGGTCTTGTATTTTGTATTTCGATCCAGCTGCTACTGTGTCCAAAGTTTCCAGAGAGATACTGCATTTTTTCTGACTACTGACAAAATTCTTTCATTTGTGTTTTTATCCCCTAATGGAAAAACATTAAATACCTCAGTGGAATTTCATTGCTTTTCATTTTAAAAACTTTTTTCGGAATGTTTCCTACATGGGAATAAACAAGAAAAAAGCCATGAAAGTACCTCAGCAATTGCTCATGATATGCAAATGTATTTGCATGCTCTTTTTTTAACCTTGTTTTTAAGCCTATTCTTAAAACATCTAATTTCCAACAGGAATGAAAGAAAAGTTTAAAAATATTGAAAGAGGAGGTAGAAATGCAGTTGCTTTTCTTTTTTGCCAAGGCAAGATTTCATTTCTCTGAAGACAGAGAGTAGGCGATGGTGAGGACAGCTGTGAATCATTCATCGTGTAGACCTTCAGTTGCTGGAGGAGATGAACATCTCAGCTCATGGCTGATCTTATGCCCCAAATCTCCAAGCTCTGGAGCAGTCTGTACCTTGGGAATATGAACAAGGAGCAGGTTCTTGAGGGAGAAAAACAGCAAAAAAAAAGCATCTACTTCAGGTTATCTCTGTCTGACCTACACCACCAAGCTCTCTGAGAGAAAGATAGCATCTAGCAGATTTCTTGTCTTAAAAAATGGAAAAAATAGCACAAGACATTTATTTTCTTTTGTTTTTTTTTATTTTTAAAAGAGTAATTATATGAGTTGGCAGAAACCTGGAGTGTCTGCCAGTTTGTACATAGCACAGAGAGTTCAGCATTTGCCAAGGCTTTATTTTTTGGCAGTTCTCTGACACTGGATGATTTGTATCTGAGTCTGATCTCCCTTAGTGTCTGAAATGGCAAAAATGCATCTGACTAATCAATGACATTGGGATGACCTTCTTGTGGTTATAAGCATACCAAGGGACTTCTTCTCCCCAGCCTTGAGATCTGCCTGTTCTCTGTGCTGGGAGCCTCGTTGTTTCACCATATTGTGGAGTTGTTTCAGTGCCCACAGGAAGCATCAGAATTGTAAATTCTTCACCTTGAAAGGTATCTTAAAAAATACCACCAACCAACCAACCAACCAACCAACCAACCAACCAAAGCACAAGTGTTAATGATGTGGTTTTTTAACCAGGACAGAAGAGATCAAAACTCTTCTCAGACCCTGAATCAGACCCTCTGACCCATTTCTTTTGCTGTTTGTGTTCTCCCACGCCACTGTAATTACCTGAACAGCTGGTTTAACCCGTGCTATACTGCTTATTTCATTTTATTAGGCAGGAGAGGTTGGTCCTGTGCATCTTCGCAGAGAGAGGGGTGGGAGCTGTGAATCGTATGCTGCTCAGAAAAAGTGTCCTGGATATGCCCATGTGCATCTTCCAGCTGGTCCTGTGGCCAGTGCTGAGTGTCCACGGGCTGCTCTGCCTCTCCCCTGTGCTCTCCAAAGGGCCCCTCCACGTGCAACTGCAGAGGTTTTGTGCTGCCTCCTCACTCACTGGGCTGGTGAAGTCAGGAATGTTTTGGACGGTGCTGTGCAGATCAGATCAGGGCATCCATATGGAGCACCCCAGGCATCACAAGGTGTTATTTCTGGAAGTGTGATAGCAGCATCTCTGCCTGGATGGCTCCTGCAGCTGCTGGTGCTGCTGAGGCAGCGAGCGACGGGGCACTCATTAGGGGGACAGTGCAAACTCTCAGCATCTCCAGAGCCCATAATCACGCTTTAAGAGCCTGACCGCCTTTGTGGGAAACCCTCAGGAAAGCCAGTAATCAGTCTGTAGGGTGAGGCTGACAATGGTAGGTGTTAATCCAGCACGGTGCTCCCCGTTGCTCGCACTTCACGGCCCGTCTCTCTAATGGCAGCAAGCTGTCAGCTCAGCTCCTGAGAAACTCCCAGGAAATATTTCCTCTTCGAGGCAAGAGGAACCATGCAGGCTCACACGACCTGCAGCATATTTTGGGTAAACAGATAAAAATTCCCAAGGGGCACATTCATCCAATGTTAACATTTTTTGCTGAGGATGGACTGACTTAAGTCACTGTGACCGTAAAGAAGCAAAACATTGCAACGCCCTGGAAATGTGACCCTGAACATGTATAAGATTGCTGTGTGTTTGGTGGTTTTACATTTGAAAAGTAGTCCTTTCTGTGCCAAATATGGGTGTTGCAGTGTTGAAATGAAGCTAAAATCTGGCCTGGTGACAGCTGTAGTTAGCTTTAAAGTACAAACCATCTGTATTTTACGTATTTAAAAGAAAATTATGGCAGTTGTGTTTCTGTGCATGGGGTCAAAGGCAGATTCTCCTCACGTGGTGATGTGAATCCACTGGCAGGTACAGAGTTACTGTTGCTGTAACTTCAAATGTAATGAGAGCAGGGCTGGGCTCTAAGTGTTCAAGGGAGTGCACAAAAGCAGACGAGTTGTGTGTGCCTGAAGTGCAAGGGGGTGATCTTTAATTAATTGAATGACAGTCTCTTGCAGGCTGTGTCACCTACTGCTGTTATGTGGGATAAAGCACAACTGCAAAGGCGTGAAAAAACATAAATCCAAATTTGTACCTGTGTGGTTACAGGCCATAGCAGATAAGTTAAAATATTAGATATTACTGAGTGGAATATCTGCATGTCTGGGAATGGATTGGTCTCCATCAGGCACCAGTGATATTGTACGGAGGAGGATGTGCAGACAGGGAGATGACTAAATATGATGTTAAAAGACACATAGCATGAACCAAACTCATAGCACTACTTACAATTTGAATTTTTGTGCATAGTTACCATATGGATTAAACCCTCATTCAAATAAGTGTATGGTAGATACTCTGTAAAAGAATAATGAAAAGGAGTCCATGGTATCCTGTACAAACAGAACAATTAAATGTTACAGAGAGAAAGGCTTCTTTGGGTAGCAATCTCAGTGGTTTTGCCTTTTTGTTAGTGGCAGCCCAGTTTGATATTGCCCTAACAGGGAAAGCTGAAATCTGCAATGAGGGCAGCTATATATGGCGATTCTGGAATCGGGATTTTATAGAATTTAGATGAGCCACTTAAAAAGAAATACCAGCAGCCACTTTGCTTCCCGTCATGTGAAGGCTTTGCACTCTGCTAAACATAACCTTTCCAGAGACCTGGGTGGGAGAGGGAAGTGCCAGGAGTCTGCTGGGGCAGAAAATCCTGGGAGTGCTAGGTGGCAGAAGTCAGGGCTTCACTGATGATACCCCACGTTTTTGCTGGTGAATGTCATCACAAATTAATCAATTAGTATTTGCTCTTCCCCCTCCCCCCTTTTAAGGTCTGACCTACTACACGGTTTAAGCACCTACAGATGACTGGAGTGTGCTCTGTAAAGTGTTTGTGTTTGTGAAGTACTTCAGCATTCAGGTCTAGTTCCTTTTTATCCTGCAGAGACCTCCAACACTTCCTCACTGGATGTTATTGGTATGTTTTTCTCTTGAGCTGACACTAGGGAGAAAAAGCAGTTCTGGATCTTACTTGTAGCCCAACAGTTTCTTGTCTGCTGTAACCACAAATGCAAATCAGATGGTTTGTCAGTAGCTCACTTGCCATTCTTAATGTCATTGTGCAGATGGCTCCAGGAAAAGGGGGTTTGTATACAAGTAATGCCTACATCTTCATTAATTCTAGATGAGCTCAAACAAAAGCTGCTCAGCCTTTAATAATGCCATGTCTTTGAGCTCCCTCAGCAGCACATGCATGGCTGGGGACTGTGTGTGTGCCAGAGCTGTGTGCAGCAAGGGGATGAAATGTTTCCTTTCACGGTGGGAGCATATCTGTGCCCTGTAGGACTGTGTTCAAGTACCAGGAAACAGTGCTGAACAGTGAGGTGGATGGCAAGGGTGTGGTGCAACTTCTGGGGTGGGGCAGAAGTCCTTGGGATACATCCTGAGTGAAATGCATGGGGCAGGGTCCAGCAAGGTGAGGAAAGGGGCAAGAGAGATCCTGGTCCTGACCTTCACCTTGTATCTCCCAACCACCTATGGGCTGATGTCCCACCCTGGCCTGAGCTCATCCCTGTTGCCTCAGAGGTGACAGATTTGAAGAAGGAATAGATAAAAACATCCACAGTTATTTGAATAAAAAATGCCATTAAGAAGTTAGATTATGGCCAAGGCAAATAAAATTATGCACCGAATCTGTTGTAAACCAGAGGAGGGCTTTGAATGCCAGAAGCAACCTGCAGTTATGTCTCAGAAATTTCTGCAGAACCATAAGGAAAATACGAAGAGGTGAACTCAAAACAATGTCAACTGTGTCTGTGAAAACAGGCTTAAAAGAGTGAAAACATTCAAAGGAAAACAAAAACAAGTCAAAGCACTAACCAGTCTGGTATGCAGTGATTGACAAGAGCAGGACAGAAAACCCTATAAACAATTTTTATTTGGGATTATGCTTCATGTGTCCTAGCTGTTGCAAACAAGAATTATTACTGTTGTTTGACAGACTTGCCATCTAGCAAAATATTTCCCAGCATATGAATAATAGCTTAGCAATATGTTTGTGAATGAACAAATCAAGGTTGATGTTGTGGTAGTTTCCCAGTGAAAGTAAAAGGAATGTTTCTGGAAAACCTATTGAGTTCAAAAATGCATCTTTCTGTGTTTTAATTTCTAAAGAAAGCTACCTTAGCAACATGGTTCCCTCTTGCTAAACAGGAAAAATGAAAGTAAAAACTCAGTGGCTTAAAAGGAGGAGGCAGGTTTGCTCTCAAGCAGAGGATATACAAAGGAGGGCCACGGCTTTGTGTGCAGGGACACCTGGCCAGTTCCAGCTGATTCTCTCAGAGGATTTCAATTTTTCTGTTGGGATTGTGCTCATGGTTCTTATAGCACAAATGTTCAGGTGCTAAATAATTTACATAATTTGTATTTGTCATTAAAACTGGAGATGAGAAAAGACCTTTTGGTCTTTCTCCTGCTGCATAAAAGGCATATCTGTATGTCAGTGGGTTTTTTCCTGTTCTGATTAGGGAGATGATTTAATCATTTCCATTGAGTGGCTTTTCCAGGAATGGGAAGAGATAAACCCCTGTAGCTTGCCTGACATTCATCCCTCTATTCTTCTTTGATTAATTTTCTCCATTTTTTTTCATCTCTTATATATTCTAATTCCTTTCTGCAATCCCCTTAAAACATTTAGCATCCCCTGCATGATTGTTGTGTCCACACGTGTGTTCTGCTCTCTTTGCACAGCAATCTCTACAGCCCCGTAATCCCCACAGATGCCTAAACTAAACAACTAATTGTGTTTATCTGCAAACTGCTCTGATGACTTGGTCCACTGAAAAAAAGCATTAAGAGCAGGTGGTGAGCTGTGATTGCTGTTTCTGATTGGAGAAGAATTATGCATGTCTTTATTTTTATTATCTCTTTCCTCTGTTCCCACCTGCTGTTGGCTCTGGTTTTAACCCTGCAGCAGGGTCTGCCTTTTTTCCTCTGCCTGCACTCAGACATGGAGTTAATGCTGCAGAGGGGCCCTGGTTCCCAGCTGCTGTACTAACAGCACAATTGACATTGAGGTACCAGGGCAAAACGTTTATTGAGAACCAGGGGAAGACGTAATTGAATGAATTAATGATGGAGGGAAGGATTAAGATTATGCTCCTGGCTTCCAGACACGCCAAATATTTTTAAAGCAGTATTTTAACAAGGAGAATGAGAAAAATGCTAAACAACTGAGATGCTTGAAGGGCTTGGTGGTTGTCTCAAGACTGGGTATGCTCTTTCCCTTACACGGAAACTTAGCTTTTTGTGATTGGATTTCTAATACCATGTGTTCCAGGACTCGAGCAGACAGGGCTCGCTGGTTCAGAGATTACTTGCTGGGATACTCTAAATCCACAGCAGGGTGAAAGACCAGTATTCTCCATGCTGCCGAGGTCTGGCTCGGAAGAATCTGCTACACAGAGCTTTGACCTGGCTGTGCCTGCAGCTCGAGGAAATCACAGCTCTCTGTGCACCCACTGCAAAGAGCAAGTGGGAATCCTCCAGAAACAGAGCTGCTAAAAGCCAGAAGTTCCTGATGCGGAGCACAATAGCTAATTGTTATCACATTTCCTTTGCTATGGAAGTACTGCCTTGTGATCTGGCTCAGCTGGTGGGAGGAGGAGGTCAGGGCTGAGTTCCTGTTGGGTTCCTTACATGGAGAAGGCCCAAAACTTAAAACCTGTGAAGGGCTTTGTAACATCTCATTGCCTTTAGACCTTGGTAATGCTCGTGTCACTTTCCTAAAGGGTCTCACCTTGCTAGAGCAACTCCTCTGGGTATGTTACACTGTGGAACTCTTTGCTGTCGCTTGCTAAGTCCCTGGTAAGTGATGAGACACAAAACAAAACGACACTTGTTGAAATCTGTCTGACTTAGGGTCGAATGTATGACCTCATGCTACAGTTTTAGCTAGACTTAGGTCACCAAAATTCAGGAACATTTGCACGCCCAAACAGGCTGTCCTGATCTGCACTGTGTATCAAAGTAAGCTCATGACGGCTGCCTGGCATTGTTATCCTCAAGGTTTTTCTTTGCAAACAATCTAGCTCTGCCTCTGTTCACAGTCTGAATGCCAAGGACCTAATTCTGGGTTAGCTTCAAATTTTCTCTCTTGTCTGATTTGGATGTAAGTGGAGCAGTTTGGTTTTGGGCAATGAAGCCAAAAATACAGGTGACTTGACTTCATTTTCTCTGCATTCTTTTTCTGAAGTACATTTTTATCTCCAGAAAGAGGAACACGTTGCTTTAACAGCAGCGCAGAACATGGAGTCACAGACTAGTTTAGGTTGAAAGGGACCTTTAAAGATCATCCTGTCCAACATTGCCCTGCAATGAGGAGGGCCATCAGTCCTGTCTAGTTACAGAACAGATAGCAAGCACTTCACAGCTGTTTCTTGACATTTTTTTCCACAACTGTGAAAAAAGAGTTCAAGAGGATAACATTTTTTTTTAAGTATAGAAAAGCATGCTTCTACTGTTTTAAGCTGAGTATTTAAACTATTCAGTAAGCCCTGGGGAGAGGAAGAACTTTCCATTCATAACCTCCTGTGGCCACCTTTGAGCATTTTTCATGAACTCAGGCAGCTGACAAAAATATTTCGGTCCTTTCAAAGGGTGAGCCAGAATCCACTACATTTTATTGCAGTCTCAGCTTATTTTAGGCTTTCTTTTTTTTTTTTTTTTTTTTTTTTTTTAATAAAGACAAATGTGTTCTAAACTAACATGCACTGTAGTAACTATCTTCTTTTGATGAGGGAACAATCAGAAAATTGCAGATTAAGATAATAAAAGAAAATATAGTGTCTCTTACATCCCTTTCAGGTCTAATGAAATTAATTTTACTGGTTTCAGTTTTAAAAGGCAGTGAAAGAATAGCGGCAGCAAGGCTATGCCATGCATCAGGAGGAGAGGTGGTGATAAATCTGAGCTTCAGAAGGGAGCTGCATGTGGCAAAGCATTGGCTTGAATGGACCGGATATTTTTTAAGTAGCTGTTTGTGCCTTGTACAGCCATGATGGGTAGTGATGCCCGGGGGTTGTGCCACTACAGTGGGCCGTGAAATGTCAGCTGGGAGTCTTTTGGGAACAACCCAGGTAAAGGTGAGCAGCGGGAGAAGGAGGGACTGACACTCTGTGGCCAAGGGACTGGCAGGTAGACTGGGCACAGACTGGGAGATGAGATGCAGGATAGCTTCTCCAGGAACTGAGAGAAGTCAAAATTCCCTGGGGTCCCACTGGAGAAAATGGCCAAGTAAAAAGTTCCTGAACACCAGCAGCTTTGGCTGCTGCTGCTAGGGTTTGGTTTGGTTTGGTTTGGTTTGGTTTGGTTTGGTTTGGGAAGCCAGGCCTTGCCACTGCATGCACAATTATTTCACAGAGATGGGAAAGAGAGAAATGGAGAGGCTCTTGTCTGAGGTGATTGTTTCAGTCTTTTTTTCCCACTTGCTGCCTGTGTTTCCCTCTTGTTTCCAGCTGGAGTGTGCAGAGAATGATGGGTGGGTACAGAGCAGTGAATCTGTGAGCAGGGGCACTGCAGGTACCCTGGGGACACCCTCAGCCCCTGCAGCCTGGGAACATCCCGCAGCACCCCGAGGGGAAGCCAAGGGAACCCTGCAAGTATTGCACGCACACAGCATCCAGTAATAGCAGCAGTAAAGGGGTTTTCTGAGTCAGAGGATTCCGTGTAATCCTAGTTTGGGACAAAGGGTTGACATGAGTGCTCTGGGACAGAGGGCTGCTGCTTTTGGGGCATGGGAGCTGCTGAGCTGGTTCAGACCTCTGCTCAGGCTGAGCCAGGTCCTGCTTGGTCTCAGGGACCTTTGCTTCAAGGGGAGCAGCAAAAAGCGCCCTGCAGGGAAGGATGAAACAGGCCTGAGACTGAGCTAATGGTCCCCTGCAAGGAAATCAGGGGCTTGCAGTCACTGGAGACTCCTGTTCATTGTACTGAAACTGAAATATTCTAGTCAAGTGGTATCAGTGCTCCATCCTCTTTTAACCTCTGCTTCAGTCTCAACCTCTTGTGTTTGGCACAAAGATCCAGCGGATTAGCTGACATTTTATGTCCAGTTTTAAACTGCTGGCCCTTCATCCCCGTGTCTGTTCTCTCATTTCACAGCACGAGAAGAAGGACAAGCCTAGACATTTATGGCTTAGTGTCTGTAGGGTCCTTGCTGCTTTTGGTTTTTTATTGCTGTAATTTCTGACATAAAAGTGTCAAAAATGAGACGGACAGCCCGTGCAGATGGGAACAAGCTGAGAATGAAACTGGGCTGAGCAGCAGAATGGAAACCTGGCACCAGAGCTGCCCCAGGAAACCTTCCCAGACCACTGCATTGGTGTCAGCCTGGTCCAGCCTCTGGTGTCTGGAATTTTTTCTGTCTAGAACTGACGTGGGCAGGAAAGATGAGGATTCAAACGCTTGTGGTACCACCTCTGTTTCCAGAAGGATTTTTAAGAAAAGGCCAGTGATGCTGACTGTCCCATAAGCTTTTCATTAGTGACTCACTTAGCACTGGGAATAAACAGGGAATTGAATCAAGCTGGGCCTGTCTTGGACTTTTCCCCTGAATCCTATTTTTATCTACAGAAATGCAAATCAGAAGTACTTTGCTGAAACTAGGAAGGTACTTTATAATTTATTTGTCAAATTGGTGGGAAATTTCTGAAACACATGGTTCCAAAAGTATCTGTTGCTGCTAAATATCCCCTCCCTCTGGACACAGAAGGCTATTCAGATGTGCCTGAGGAATGTGATAAGCTGCTGGGAAGGGAATGTCAATCAGTGAGGCAGGCGTGAATGGTCTGGGCTTTCCATGAAATGTGAAGGCAGAAAATATTTAGTATCATTAAAAGAACAAAGTTGACATATTAAATAATCAGCTTAGTAAAATCCATTTTGCAAAGTATCTGTTTCTGGAAATTAGGTGTTATCATTTGGTAAAGAAAGGCTAAATCATAAAACACTGCTGTGAATATCATGAAAGAAAAATCAAGCAGTGTCTGTAAAGTCAGCTTCAGGCTTTAAGTCTGCTCTGATGCTGAAATAAAATCTTGATATCCTTAAGTTTTCACTTGCATCTGTGCTCTACTCCATCCTGTGTGCTCACACAAGAAACAAACTGGATTGACAAACTGTTCAAAATCAAAAGTAACTTCTTTCCCAGGGGGAGCTTGGTTGGTTTTAGCTTACTCCTAAGGCTCAGAATGAGCCTCATGCACTTGGTGCATAACACTGTGTTCTGAGAATGCTGTTGGCTTTACACTTCCCTGTACAGGTGTAAATAATTTTTCTTAGGTGTTTGGCAGATGCCAGCAGTGTTTGTACCCAGCTCCCTGTGCTGTGCCTGCCTCCCCAGCTGTGATTCAGAAGCTTTCTTTGAATCTCCCATAGCTTCTCCTCCGGTGGTAAAATGCAGCTTGCTCGGGAAGGCAATTTATGCCATGAAATAATACTTCATAGCAGTCCTCAGTGCTAAGCTTTTTACGAGCTGTCGATATTTAGGATTTGTCTCTATGTAGTGGCTTAGTTTTATCTGCGAGTGAGGCCAGATAAGAAGAGAATCTGTGAGCACAAGAGAATGAGTGGGCTGGCTTCTGTGCTCAGAAAGCTCCGCCGTGTCTGTCCCTGCTCCTGCTTGCAGCACGTCACCAGGTAAGGGATGAGGTTTTCCCTCTGTCCAAGGTGGATGGAAAGATGTTTTGAGGCGGGAGGAGGAGGAGGCAAAGCACAGGTTAGTGTAGTGCAGAGTGCAGCAATCACCTGCTCAGGATCTAAATCAGTCGGGGTGTTAGCTCTCTGCCTGTGCCTGTGTAGTTTTAACATGGGGAATAATTGCTTTTTGGCCTACTGACTCATCTGGGATGTTTGTGGTACAAGGTTTGGATTAGGAATGAAGAAAAGAAGACTAGACTGACACACCTCTGTTAGTAATTTCTCCTCTGCAACTGCTTTTATATCTGTCGCTCTGGTCTTCGAGGTCTTCCATTTTGGTGTGTAAACCAGCACAAGGATTACCCAGGTTGAAGAGACGTGTGTAGGAATCACACCATCCTGAATCCTGCTCTGTGCAGAAACTCAGTCTCTCTGTCTTCATCCCCTGCTCCTGCAGGCTGTGGTTTTACAGCCTGTTACAGCGCTGTGAGGACCCTGAGCGTCACTGGGCTGTGGGGTGGGACATTGCAGCCAGAGTGTGTAGCAGCAGCATCACTTCTGCTTCCTTCTAACTTAGAATAAGCAAATTCACAAATTCTCTGTGCAAGACTGTGCTCCTAATGTGACTGTTAGAGGGCTAACACCTCTCCTTCAAAAGATCTATTTCCTTACTGTTGGCTGAGCTTTTTGGTCAGTCATTATTTACTGAAGTGTATATTCACTTCATAACCTTCTCTCAGTTGTGCTGTATCATTTCATCCAGGTGCATTTCTGATGGTTATTGTGCTCAGCTGATGCCCTTGAAGTTATTAATTCGGCTCTGTATCTTTCAGCATTTCACTGTTTGCTGAAATGCTGGTAATTCCCACAGCCTGTCCTGTCCTCAACATTATTCTTTCTACTTTTTATAATATGTTTACCAGTGGCCTTTTGCCAGACACTGGTACTGTTGCCTGGTGAAACAGGAGAATATAATTACAGTTCTTTGAAATAATAATGCCTCTTTTATAATTCTGAATGTAAAATACACTTATAGGCAAGCACATTAGCACTTTGCCCACTTATTATTGATAGCTATACCAATTTTTGCTGGTTTTCATGTAATAGGGAGAGATTAATTTCCTGTTTGTCCAACATAGTTCTGGAGACAGTGGGAGTAACTGGGCTCTAGGGTAAAGCCCAAACAGGATTAAGTCATGCAGGGTGAAAAGTTTCCTGAGGATCTGTCAAGGGGAGTGAAGGTGGAGGTGGGAAGGTTGGGTAAGAGCGGAAAGATGCATAAAAACTTCCTCATGGATCAGTCCCTTGCATGGGTGGCACCTGCACATCTCCTGCCTCCCTTTTTGGTTTGTCACTGTGGTGAGGGCTTAAGAAAGGAGGTGCTGTAGCAAAGAGCTGTGGGGCTGCATCTGTAAAACTCAGGGTGGAGAGAAAACCACTTAGAAGTGTAAAGGCATAGCTGTGTGTACTGCACCTTGGGGAAAGGCTGTCAGTTTTGAGGTAAAGTATCTGTCAGAAGAAAAGCTGAAGCTAAACCAGAAAACTGTCCAACCTGTCTGGATGCAGCCCTACAGAAAAAACAAAATAAGTGTGTACTGTTGTTAACAAGCACTTCTGTGACAGGAAGGGAGGGTTGATTAACAGCAGAACATCTGGACAAAGACCACAGACAGCAGTGCTGCTTCCCATGGTTTGGAGAGGACAATTGAGGCCTGTAAATGCTTACAGAGGTCTGGAGATACACAACAGGCTTGGCATAGGGGAGATATAAAATTAGATTAATTAATTTTCATAGTAATAAGTCTTGCTTTATTAAAAATGTCTGAAATTTTGTTAATTGTAAAGTTATGTGTTATGAGATGTGCCAGTGCTACATCAGGGGTGCAGCCTCTGCACTGACAGCTCTGACAGGTGACAAGGGCTGTCTGCACTGATTTCCTGTCTGAACAGTTCGTGCTGGAATGGGTAAAGAGGCACCGAGTGAGCTCAGTTAATAAAAAGGAAACAATCAGAGCTGAGCAGGCTCATTTTTGCTGGGACAGTGTCAGAGACTGAAATAGTTCATGCCTCAAACATTGATATAAAGTTTTAAAGAAGCTACAGCCACAGAAACCTCCTTGAAGAACTTTGGACCTTCAATCGAACTGCTGATAAGATAAAAGGAAACCCCATGCTCAGTCACCCCAGGCTGAGGGAAAGGTGTGCATCCACAACAGCCTCCAGCTGAATTTGGGGTGGAGGGGAGAGCACAGCTCACAGAAGCCAGGTTTACACAGACTCCCCCCAGCTGAGGGGGGGGAGGAGGTTTTGGGTGCATGGTGTAACCTCTGGTGAGAGGCAATAAACACCCACCCTCCAATTACACAAACTGGCCCAGCTGTGGAACCCCCAGCCCCACGGGACATCCACGTGAGAGGCTTTGCCCCAGAGGACTGCACGTGATGCAGCAGACCCAGAGACTGCTGTAAGAGGCTGCCCCCTCCCCAGGGGGACCTGCCTGGACATGCCTGTCTAGCTTGGGCATATATCTACCCACTGGACTCTGTTTTTGTGGGGGACCTTCACCACCAAGGAGACCAGCTGGAGAGGATCAACAGAACATCATTGGGATCCATGGAGTGGTGATATTTCCCTTATTCTATCCCTGTCACTCTCTTTCTGTCGCCCCCACCTATTTTCTACTTCTTTCTTTCTCTCTCTCTCTCTCTCTCTCTCTCTCCCATATACACCATCAAATAAAACCCATATTATTGTCACTTGCATATGGCCTCGTTTGCACCTTTATTTGGGCAGAGGCATTTCTAAAGAACCTTAATAACAACAGGATCACAACAGACAGTTCAAGCCTATTCATAAAAATACCTCAAATGCATGGAGAGGAATGTAATCACTGGTGGGAGACATGGTGACAAGCTGCTGAGGCAGTGCTGGGCCACAGCTTCAGGTGGGAGAGGACAGCCCTGTACCATCAGAGAAACTGGATTATTGGTTGCCCCCTTCTCTGTCCACCCTGCTAACAGCAATCCTGCTCCTGCTGCTGAGATTACTGTTTATCACAACGGTGGTAGTCAGTCCTGGATGCAGTTCTGCGGCTCCAACAGGGGTTGGAGTCTTCCTGTTGTATTGCACTTTTAGGCAGAAGTCCCTTGCAAGCCATATACCCTCATGACATTAATTTCTTTGCTTTTGTTAATGTTCCTTGAGAGTAGTCACTTTAATTTTGCATGATATGTTGTAGTTGGAGTATAAATATCTGTATCAGTCTATGTGGTTGCAGGAAAAATGGAGCTGTAGTACCTCTGGGGGAATACAACTCCATGGGGACTCAGAATAAATATTTCTTGAAGCCCATTGAAATTATTTCACTGCTTTTATGCTGGCTTGTAGAAGGAGGTAAGAGTCTGCTGATGCTGATACTGCTGGGTGATGTGTCCTTCTGTACAAGGAAACCTGCTTTCATTGCTGTGTTAGATGAGAAGACACTGCTGAATGTGCACAGCTGAGGGTGGACACAGTAAAACAGTTTTAGCTAAACCTGCAGGTGTAAACCCCGGGGCAGACGATGGGCATGGCCACTGCTTTCAGAGCTGCCACTGAAACAGGTTTCCTTCTTGGACTTCAGCTGGATTTGCATGGCTGTCTGCAAGCGTGCCATGTCCAAACTGGATGGGCTATGACCACAAGACTTCATAATGCAGCTCTGTATGGTTGGCTGAACTTTACGTGGTTAGGATCGGCTTAACTTTATGCCAGGAAGTGTTTCAGCAGGATCCTAGAGGTTACTACAGGGCGGAGTCTGCTGTGGAAGACATCTCCAGGGTGAAGTGCAGTGTGTGTCTGAGGTTTCTGGGATGTTGTTTTGGAATAGAAAGACTCGTGATTTGGCTTATAGTACTGCATAAGCCACAAGGGGAAAGAAATAGAACAGCGTGTAGGGAGCTGCAGTAGAAAGCGAGAGAATCACATACTTGAGTAATTCATTAGGTGATTCATCCTGTGATAGTTCTTTGGATCTGTTATAAGAATTAGTACTTCTCCGTATGCAGTGGAGGAAAAAATTAATTCAGGCTTTCTAGAACAGCATTAGAAGTGACTTTGAAGCCCTGTAAAATGTTCCTATGATTTGGGAATCCAGTACATGGGGGCAGTATATCAGTCTGGGCCAGCTGAGGGACTGCTCTGAATGAAATCATCTTGCTCAGCACTGAAATCTGCTGATGAAAAGTTGTGAACAAAGCCAAATATTGCTTGCCTGTAGTTTCCTCTTTGATACTGGCTTCAGTAAGATGCTTAAAAAATATAAAATAAGTTAGTCTTGTTTGAATTGAAGCAGTCCATGGATGCAGGTCAACTTCAGATGGTGACCTCTTTATCTGCTGGCAAAAGATGTTGCATTTCTTTAGTAGAACAGGCAGCAAGGTAGATCAATTTGAACAGGACTCTCTGCCTAAAAAAGCCCAAACTGTTTTGTGCATGAGAGAAAAGCTTTCCAGTTCCTGAGCAAAGAAAGGATGGACCTCTTGGTCAGACTCTTGGATCACTCCAGCTGGTAGTGACTCTCTCAGTGGTACAGATTTGGGTATGGTGTGTTTTCCTCCCTCTAACATCAGAACTGTACCTTCCTCCTCTGTCTGAAGCCATGGTTCTAACCTCTCTCACTTTCAGGAGGTCCTAGAATAATCCTTATCATCATTGCAGGTACTTTTCTGACTGTACTTCTTGAACCGTCCCTCTCTGTATACATGGGTCCATACTTCTGAGGGCATCAGTGCTCATTGTCTTAATTTCACAGTTTGGGACTAAAAGGTTTGTAGTTTTTGGAAAACTGTGAAGTGAAATCATTGAAGTAATTGTGTGCTCAGAAAATAATTTGAAAATATATGTTGTCCTCTGTGCAACTTTTTGTAATATATTTGCAAACCAACTTTAAATAATGTGGCTTCAACAGTCTCAGAATTTTACATACAATGATCCCCAGTGAGTTTTGGCAGTGGCTCTATAGTTTTATAGACTAATTTTCAACCTTTTAATTTGGTTAGGTTTTATTTGTTTGGTTTTTTGTTTCGTTTTGTTCTTTTTGTCTTATTTTTTTTTCTCGCTTGTTTGTTTCTTTGTTTTTTGAGAGGCTGTCCATTTTGGTGGTTCACCTTCCACTTTTATTCCTAGAGAGCTTTATTCACATCTGCAGCTTCTGTAGGTGTTTCTGTTCCGTGTCTCCTCTCCAAGTGCCCTCTGACCCCACCAGGCACCCCCTGTCCTCGTGGCCGAGGCAGCTCTCCTGCTTCCTGCCCACGCCTCTGCCTGGCTGCCTCCAGCAGGTCCTGAACCAGTCCTCAGAAAAGAGGCATTCCTTGAATCCTCACGCTTCTTCAGACAAACAAAGACTTCTGCTTGTCCTGTGGCAGGATTTGTGCTCCCTGTAATCTGACTCACTGACTACTGCCCTGCTCTTCATCTCTTCTCTGTCATTGCTCCTTGAAGCCCTTTCTGCCTCCGTGTTCACCTCTCAGGCTGAGTTCCTTCATCTCTTATGAGTCTCGCTCAAGGATGGCAGTGAGCTGGGCTCCTCAAGTATGAATGCTGTGATTTTTACTTATTTTTGGTCAAATGTTCACTCCTCACCCTCTTTTACTTTTCGCCTTCAGCATTTCTGCTCATCTGTCCACACCAGGTCCAGGCTCGGAGCGTGTGTCAGAGGTATCCCAGTCCTCTCCCAACCTCCTTGCCTGGATCCCAGCATTTCTGTTCTCTCCCCTCAAAACTGGGGTTGCTCAGACAGAGAGCTGTGGTGCTGTTCTGTGATGTATCTGCTCGTGCCTTTGCACTCACATCTCTGGAGAGGTCCTGTGTCTCTGTTGGATGATGGTTTACAGTGCATTATGCGCACCATTATGGTTTTATAATGAAGATTTTGAGATATTAAACACATTAACACTTGAAATGTGTTGTACCTGTTTAGTTTTTGACCTCGGGGAAATTTTCTGAAGATGTTAGCTGTTTGCATAATAAACTTATGATAACAATATTTTACCAAGGAGAGAACAGCGCTAATATTTGCTGTCTAGGGTCGTAACTCTGAGTGTCACTTGCATTAGAGTTTGGTGCAACTTGATAAGTTTTGTGCTGATTCCCTTTGCATACAGGAGAGCTGAAAGCGATTCGTGGCAACCTCAGTGTGCAGGATGTGAGCCATTGCCTGATGGTCAGTGCCTGGTCTGGCTAAGAAGGATATTTCCTATGAACTAAGTCTGTGTATCTTTGAAAATTACCTTTTTCCATATTCATGAAAATTTACTTAAATTCGTAGCAGCTCTGCACGGAAAGTGAATTGTGTTCTATGAAGTGCCATATGGCCTGTGCTTTTATATTTGAACAATTACTGCATCAGAAATGTAAAGCCCCAAAAACATGTTCTCAAACCATCAGAAGAAAAATCATTTGACTGCCGTGGTGGCCGTGTAAGAGCTGTGTGGGATCCCCTGCAGGCTTCTTGACACCTTTGTTCAGGAGCACATCCACATGTGGGCCTGAGCTGCTGTCTTTTTATGGGTTTTTAACCCATCTCTGATGACCCTCCTTGAACACTGGTCTGGGTGTAAGGAGCAGAATGGGTCAGCTTGATTTCTGTGGAGAGCCAAAGGTGGGGGGTGTGTGATATTTAACGATGGGCCAGTTCTTGGGATGACCCACTCTGTGACACTGGAGCCGGTTATGGCCCTGGAAACAGCATCTAAATCTGTCCCCTCTGCTTGCTCCACACAGTTCTGCTCTGCTGTCAGGCAAAGATCAATTTTAGCATGCCCAGGCCATGGGCAAGAGCCTCTCAAGCCTCTCCTGGCTGTTTGGAGGAGTCTGTGTAGAGAGCTTTTTGGAGACACAGCTGTTTTAGCCCTCAGAGAATATTCTGCCTCAGGGATGGGGTTGGTCTCCTCCTGATAGGCGAGCAGCAATACTTCATGGCAGTGTGACTAAACCATATCAGTGCTTGGCTGAAAAGTCACCATGACAGATGCTGCTGTATATTCAAATGTGGTTGAATTTAATCTACACCTTGTGGGGGAATAAGCATCACCATCTCTAATGAGACACTAGGCTAGGAAAACAGTTTCTCTGAGTGGTTTTAAGGGACTTAATTTCTTGTTGAATGTCTGTTCCTTTGGGAGGCTGGCAGTGGTTATCTGTGGTGTCCTGGTTTTCAGGGAATACTGTCTTTATAGGAAGTGTGGAGCTGGAGCAGACCTGCAACATCAGGTTCTAAAGTAGCATTGCTGTTCTCTGGTAAAGAAGTGAACATTTTGTAATTGCAGATTAGCATGAGATGGTGCACTTTTTGGGTTTTTTTAACATTAAGGAAAAAAAATCACATGCCTCTGTGTAAAGAGGATTAATTAGTCACTGGATGCAAGCCATTCGTGTAAAATGCTAAATATTGTTCTTCTGGAGAGTGTATCAGCTAGAACTGGCCAAGTATTGAAGTGTATGTTTGCCTTTTCTCCCATGGACTAATTCATTAGTGTAATTACAATTACAAATCTCCTACAGAGATGTACATGGAGGAGGAAAAGAGGGCTTTGGCTAAAAATTAGCTTTATGGAAATCTTTTTTCCAGCTGGCTCTATTTTCAGTTCTTCCTTCCACTCAGACTTGCTTCTTCCCTTTCACTACTGATACTGGTAAATTGTTCAGTAAGAGCACTAATGCTCTGTCACAGCACAGACAGAAGATGAGAAAAAGGATGCTTCTGCCTCTCCCTGCTTATTGCTGCCTTTGTGAGCTCAGTAGTTACTTCTTTGCAGGCATGCAGGGAGCCGAGGAGAGGCAGGAAGGGGAACCACCACCCGGCATTCCCACTGTGCCCATTCAGCACAGGGTCGGTGGTTTACAGTTCCGAGCAGGGTGTCTTGATAGTTTCTGTTTTCTCCTGTTCTGGCTGGGATGACTCTCAGTCACCTCTTGCATGGCTCTCCCAGCCTTCTGAGAAGCTCTTTCCTCGCCTAGGTATATGTTTCTCCACTTGAATTTTGGTAGCTAGCTCCCTTTCTCTCCTGTCCCTGCTCAGCTGTTGCAGCTGTCTCCCCAGCAGCCCACGAGGCTGGGATGGAGTCCTTCCATCCACTTCGAACTGCAGCTTAAAAGATGGAATGACCTTACCACATCCTTTAAAAGGGAGAAAACTTTTGAGTCATTTTTAGATTCTAAAAACTTGCCACAAAATGAGCCTGGATGTGACAGTTGCAGAGCTCCAGAGGACGGATGGGATGAGGTGTTTGTCATGGCATGAGCCTTGTGACGCTGTGATCTCTGCCAGGGGAGAGCTGCTGCTGTTTTCCTCCAGGAGAGGCTCTCCCCGTGTGCCACTCAGAGTGGTGCAGGGGCCATACCTGTGGCACTGGCTGTGCTTACAGATAATAGGATCTCAGGCACCAGTTTCTGATCTGTGCTGCCTCTTAGGCTCAGCTCTTTCACCATTCCTTTTCACACAACTCCTCCCACCACCCTCCCCTTGCCTGCAGGCCAAGGCAGAGCAGGATCTCTGGTCCCCTCTTCCATGTCCTGATTTCAAGTCGTGGTAAGGGCTGGCTTCTGTGCTGCAGGTTTTGCTGTGTATACGTGCCTGAACAGCTTTCTGCCTCTCACTTGCCTGCCTCCCTCGTCATGCGGGCACATAGGAGGCTCTCTGTAGGAAGAATGCTAAAAGATTATTGTTTCAGCTTAAAAAAAAACCCCCAACAATTATTTCCTTCCTGCTTTCATCAGACTGCATCTTCTGTGGGATGCTGAAGCCGCTGTCTAGGATGCAGCTTGTGTCAGGATGTGCTCCCGTACCAGCAGCAGCCTGTCCTGTTAGCAGGTCATGCAGCTTGTTACTGAGGGTGCTCAGGTGTAAATGGGAGGTGGCTGGGCAGGTAACTTGGATTGGCTGCGAGTTTTGGGCCACTCAAACCAGCTACAGCCCTGCTGGAAATGCCACCAGCGTGTGAGAGAGGGGTAGGAGTCTAACAAGGACACCTTCTGGTTCAGGGTGCTCCGGGCATGAGGAATTGTTAGCAGCAGGCAATTTAGGAAGAAGAGACTTGCAGTAACACACCCAGCAGCTAAGATAATGGAGCACTAAAAAGGTATTTTGAGTTGTGCATTTTATTTTGTTGTGTGTGTGCATCCTTGAATATCTCTTAGAGTTTAATGTTGAGGGCTGGGGGGAGGGAGAGGTTTTGGCTGTCTAACGTGGGTTAGTAATGGTAACTGCAGTTTCTGCTGCTGCTCCAGCAGTGGGCAGACACCCTGTGAGCAGTTCCGAAATAGCTCTGTTCTGGGTGACTCCAGCTCTGCACTTGGCTCCTCTGAAAACTGTTTTCTGCCATAAAACCATCTTTTGTTTTTGGTTTCTTTATGTCTGTGTGAACATTACTTTTTGAGACCACGCACCCTAAACAAGCTAAATCTCTGTCCCACAGTGAGTTCAGAAAGTTTAGTGCTTAATGAGCTGAAATAGTGCTAAGATTAGAAAAGCCTTTTCTTGGAGACAGGAATAGTAGTTAAAAGTTGCAGTCCCTTCTCAAGTGAGGAATTTATATCATTACTAATGTGGCCGCTCGGAAGGGGAGCAGCAAAACACACAAAAGTCAATTGGCACCTTTGCAGCAAGCCCTGGGCGAGGAGTTTTGGTGGTGTGAGGTGCTGGTCCTGTAGGCACAGCAGGCAGCAGCTCCGTCAGAACCTGCTGCAGAAATGGGGCATTCCCTGACCTGCCATGATGAGGGTTTAGTGATGGACCTTCCTTGCCCCAGACTTCTGTGCTTGCAGATCCCACAGCGTTAAAAAACTTCAATCATGCAGCTATTTTGTACCCTAATCAACTTTTCCTTGCTGCTTGGAGAACAGCAGCTGTGGGGGTTACTCACTGAATGAATCATAGGAAAAATTAGTAGTTGTCTTTATGAATTATCCCCTCACCCGCTTACCAGATTTCTGGTTGGGGTTTTTGTGTTTGGTGGGGGTTTTTTTCTTTCTTTTTTAATTGTGTTTAACATTAGATTTTAGCTTAATGTGGATGTCTGGGGAAGTCTTGGTGATTTAGATACGTGTATACCTTGGCCCTCCTCTGTGGTACTTCAGCATTTTGTTGAGCTATTGCACAGTGTTTAAATGAAATGTGTTTGGGGGTTTTATATACACAATAGTCCATTCTGTTAGAAGAAACAAGAACCCTGTAAACCATTTTTCTTGGTAACACCTGTAATTTTTGCCAAACTGTGGCTGCATTTCTCCTTCAGCCTCACTTTTTCCTGCCTGGCGGAGCTGAATTTAGACCTGGAGCAAGGGGCAGCCACCTTGCTCACCCTCAGGGAAGCATCTCCAGGTGCTTCTTGTTCTGCTTGCAGACAATGAAGGTGTCGCTTCCCTTTGCTGTGTAACCACAGGAATGGACACGCCTGACACTCGGTGTGGCCGTTCAGAGGGAGCCTGCTCTCAGCAGAGGGTTTGTGCACTGCGAGGGCTTTTCAAACCCATCTCCCAGGGCTAGGTCGCTGCTGCAACGGGCCAGCTGAAAAATTTCAATGGCTTGCTATTGGCCAGCTGGATTTTCAAAGAGCCACCAGCCTGTGGTTGATGGTTTCCAGACCTGAGGTCTAGTGCTTGAAATAAGTAGATATAAAAGGAAAATCAAACACCAATCATGAGCTTACATAGGCTGCATAAATGTTAAAAGCAAAAAAAAAAAACCACCAACCCAACCCCCTTTTATTTAATTACAAAGAATTTTTAATTGCTACTGGGCTGTTTTTGTTCTTTTTCTTGCTTTACATTTTTTATAAAATGATTCTTTTTTCATTTATTTAATTTTTAAAGTACGTTTCAAAGTCTTGCCCTTGCATTTTTGCTTCCTGAGTGTTGCTGCCCTCCCTCCCCAGACCCATTAGAGCAGTGGCATTTCTGGGTTGAGTTGAGCTGCTGCCATCCCTGTCCTTGCTCCCTGCCTTCCCCTCGCTGCCTCTCTCCATCCCCTGGGATGGCTCAGGCCCAGGCAGAGCTGGGAGCTGGATGCTGCTCCGTGCTCACTGTGAGAAGCTGACCTGAGGAGACAGCACACACCAGTGGGATTTCCTGTTCGCCACCTGCACAGTCTCTTTCCCTGGGTCTTGCTGGTAGTGGTTTTATCTGCTGCTGAAACGTTTTAATTTTCCAACTGATCTGAGATTCAGTAGGAGGAAAGATGCCCCCTGGAAGAAGCTGGAGTGTGCCCTGCCAAGCACTGCCCTGGCTGTTTTCAAGGATCAGTTTTGGTTGATCATGTTCTCTCTCAGAGCAAAAGGGATTAACAAAAACTAATTCTTTTTCCCAGGATTTGAGACACGTAAATAAACAGTTAATGTAGCTTTTCTGGGAAGTGTGAAGGGATGTATTTACCTTCCCTTGGAATTTTAAATGTCTGGGATGTGGGGTGGCTCCTTTCACTGAATCCTGAAGCAACACAAATGCTCCAGGAAGTGTTGAAACACAGCAGTTGTGGTGAGCTGTGTTGCCATTATCCACTCCAGGGCTTTAAAAAAGTGACTGTCAGAAGTGGTTGTCTTCATTGCCAGCTGGAAAGATAAATGTAACCTCTTAAATGTTTCTTGGTTTCTTTTGGGTTGATGGATTTTATTTTTTTTCATTTTCTTGTTCCATCATTATTTATTTATTTTTAGCAGGAGAAAAATGATGATGCTAAACTAACTGGTGGTAAACAAATTAGCTTTTCAGGAAGAAACTCCACTGCTTTGAATCTCAGTCTTGCAGCAGGACATGGGAGTTTTGTAGATTCTGTTGTACATTGTGCAGTATGAGACAACTGGAAGAAAAAGAAGAATATCCAACTGGGACCTAATAAACACAATAACAAAGAGGGCTCCCACAAACCTCAGTGACAGCAACTCAGATTCCCTTTTCCTTCTTGTGCGTGGGCCTGCAAACTGGAGGAGCAGAACTGTGGTCTGGGAAACTTTCCAGGACAATTTGCAAGCAAATGAGGGATGCAGCCCTGTCTCCTCTGGAGAGGCTCTTTGCCTGCCTTTATCCTGCTCCCAGTTCCCCGCGTGTCTCCAGTGGGGAGGCCAGGGAAGTGTCTCTGTGGGGTTTCTCAGCTGTCAATAAAGCCCCAGGTCCCCTGAGAGACCTGCTGTCCTTTGTTAGGAAGATGCTGTCCCCGTTTGCCCAGATATTGAGCACATTCTTATAGACAGTGCTTCTGTATCAAGGCTTTTTCTTTTTTTTTTAATAAACTCAGACAAACCAGTGAAAGGTGATTTGTTGCCTCCCAGGGTCCCAGCAGATGAGTGGAGGACAGCACTGCCACGATATGTTTTCCTGGTCTCAGAAATTGTCCTGCCGCTGCTGTAGATGCTGACGTGATGCACGAACCACAGACACTTGTGATAATATTTATCTTTTGACCTCTTGTCCCGGGCTTTTGTTGAACTAAGTATGTGTGAGAAAACACTGGAAAGGGATAGCCGTTGAATCTTAATTTTTTCGGGTTAAATTTCCAGGCTATGAAGGCAAACAGCTAGGATTTTCTGGTTATACCATTTTCTTTTTTCTTTTTTTTTTTTTTTGAGTGCCTGCAGGCAGAAAGGAAGTGTTCACTGTCCTACAAAATCCTTCTTAACTGTGAATCACAGTTATGATTTATTTTTAAATACACTGATATACGGGTTAAGTCAGAACGGGTTTGCTGCTTTTGCCTTTAATACAATTACTTATATACTTTCTACAGTTCACAATGAATTCTAGAGCAACTTAAAATCTCTGAATATGGAATGAAATCCCAGTGAAGCTTTAACAGAAAAAAAATTGTTCTATAGCTTGTTTCAATAAAATTTAGATATTTTAAAAGTTTACACATTAAAAAAAAAGCAGCAGAATTGCAGAATTTTTAACACTGGCTTTTCTACATTCGGTCCCACTTGCTGAATTCACAAAAAGCAACAGGACACATCTGCAAAGCCTCCAGTCCCAGTGTGTCAGAGGATGTCCAGTTATCTTGGAATTAGCCCTTCCCTTGGAGGGACCAGATGCGGAGAGGTTTGGGTGCCTGGGCAGCCTTCCCTTTTTTGTGGAAACCTGTGTGCATGACCTTGAGCAAGGAGCTGAGTCACCTGATAGCTCATTGCCCATCTGGAAAACGGGGATGATAAAAGCTCTGGCCACTAAACCGGGACAGATTGCAGAAGGATGAAAGCAGAAGGCAGGAGATCAGTGTGTTCCATCAGTTTGTGTCTTTGGGAAAATGTTACTAAACATTTTTTAAAAGCCAGCTGAACAGAGCTGTTGCTTGGGGAGAAACAAGCAGAGAGGCAGAGAACAGCAAGGGGGGAGTAGGGGGTGTGAGCTTGGTGTGCCTGGGTGGTTCAGCTGAAGGGGCAGGCAGGAGACACCTTGGCTTCCTTCCCAAGGCTCTGGTGATCCCAAATCCGGGTTTGGGGTTGCAAACTCGTGGGTAGGTCAGGGCTGTGCCCCAAGTGCCCTTGTCCATGCTGTGTTAGGGACACAGGGCTGTTGCTGCACGTCCTGAGCCAATTTTGTTTTTCTTTGACTTCTGTTGTACTTTTTACCCATCCTCTGTTTTTGTAATGTGGCACAAGTGTAACCACTCAAAATCCATACAGACAGATTTTGCAGCAATATTGGTCTTTTCTAGTGAAAAGACTGGAAATCATTATTCTCTTTGACAGCCAAACTTCTCCAGAGAGTGAATAGGAAGCATTATTCTTAAGTAATGAGGGGATTAAGTGAAATTTCTCAAAGCAGTAATATATTCAGCTTCAGATTTGAAATGTTCAAAACATTACTCTGTGACTGCAAAAAATTACTTTGGCCAATGTAAAATGCCAGGGAAATTCTACCCTGGGTGGTTTGTGATTTGGGGAAAGAACATCTTATCTTGTATTGATGGTGCTCTCTCATGTATCTATATCTATCTTTTTTAATTTTTTTTTTTTTACAGAAGTTAAATGCAACTACTTTCAGTAACTGGGAGAGAGCTGCCTTGTGATCACTCTTTTTTTCTGCAAGTAGCAGAAAAAGCAAGCATTAGAGGTTGGTGTTAAAATAGTACCTTGCACCTCTCTTTAAGGATATTAGTCTTTTCTGCTGTTCAAAAGGGAAGCAGAACAAAAACATTGTGGGCAATATTTTATAATAGAACAATGAGCCTGAACAGCTAGATTTAAAACCCCCGTTTCATAAATATTTCAAAGAATCTTCACAGATTTAAACTTTGTTTTTTTATCGTTGCTTTCCTTATTATGCATCAGCTTTAAAGTTCCACTGTGAAAGAAAACTTCAGAGTGAAGGATGTTATTATCAGTATGCAGTGGCACTTTTATATACTGATTATAATGAAGCCTCTCCACAGCACTCTCCTTCATGATTTTTGTTTCTACACCTAAAATAAAAAGGAATAAACGCACATTTTGCTCAGCAAATATTTTTATAAGGTCAGCAATTGATTGCTGAGTGTCAGAGTGCTTCAGGGTTTTTCTGGATGTGCCCAGTGATGTGTGGTCACCACTGGAGAGCCACGTCCCTCTGGTTTTAAGCATATCTGTTCTCATAAGGGCACCTGTAAGGGGCTTTTTGTGATCAGAGGCACTTGCTGCAATGCACAATATTCCTCATCCTTTCCCATTTGTCTTGCAACAGCATTTCTTTCAATGCAGCTACAAACTCTGCTGATGGTCTGAGACTGCAGTGACCCTGGGAGTTCTTGAGTGGCAGCCTCTAGCATTTGTTTAGATAATGTTGAGCAATAGTAAGAAACAAATGGCAAGAGAACAATATAATGCTGTATATTATATATATATATAAAATTGTAAATACTGTTGAATATCTTCAAAACAGCACACAGTGATGTGTCACTGAATCTTTTATGCAAGTCTTTGCAGCGGAATCTGAGTGGTAGGGGAAGGCTCTGCTGTGGAAAACTTTCCCAGGTACCCCAGGGTGCGAATAATCCCTCTTGGCGACGTGCTGTTAATGAATGGTCTACCTCGGTCTGCCTGCACTTGCAATCTGGTTATTTCCTGTTATTTACGATGTTTTGTTAATTGAGTTTTCTTATTAGTAATAAATAATAGCCATATGCTGGCTTTCACAGCTTTGTTGTACAATAAGCATTAATGCAGTGTAGCTGGTCAGTGCTTTCACGCCGCGTGACACGGAGTGTGGAGCTGGGAGAGTTAAAACAGGGATGGTTCAGCTCCTTGTGCAGTCTTCTGTGTTAGAGAAAGATCTCTTTAAAACTGAGGTGGGGTATTTCAGCAGTTCTGAAACACACCAGGTATTTTCAGGCATCTGTTTTTGGTCTATTGCTAAGAAACAAACTTAATAAATATAAATGAAGTTGAGCTACATGCTTTTAGCAGATCCAAAGTGCTCCCTCTATGACTATAAAGCTGGTCTTGCCATCCCATATACCCTCATTAGATGGACCAGAAAGGCTGCAGAGTCATCTAGCTTTCAGATTATGACATATCATGCTTCCCTTTGGCAGGCTGGAAATGATAAGATTGGTTATTTACGTTTTTTTTTGTTGGGGCAGAGGTGTCCACTTGCCACCAGAACAGCCATGAGCAGTAGGTGTGCACTGATTTATCTTACTTTTTTCCCCCCGTATAATATTTTAGTACTAGGATTGTTGGGCTGGTGTATGATATTTATTTATCTATCTATTTTTAGTTCTCCTGGCCTGTTTTCTGAGTGGAAAGGGCAGTCTATCAGGCTGGCACAGAGCGTGCTCACAGCACCAGGCCCAGTACTAAAACATCCCATCCCTGGCAAGGAGCGGGAGTAGGGTTATCACCTCAATCCACCTTAGGTGTGCTGCTTTCTTACAGCCACTATAAATACTGCTTTGATTGGCATGGTAAAGGATTGTATTTTTGGTACTGCAGGTACACACACGGGGCTGCAGCTTAACATAATCACGTGCTGCTGATTTCCAAGTGAAGGATGCTCACCTTGGCATTTCGGAGCCTGCAGCGCGGCCGCCTGGGGCTGCGGGGGCCGGTGGATGCTGGGCAGGTGACACTGGCACGCTGTCCCTGCCTGCCTCGCCACGGGGATGGGCAGCACTGAAGGCAGGTAGGCTCCAGAGGAGGTATGGATGTGAGAGAGGATGAAAACCTGGCTGTGTGTTGGAGGGGCTGCTGCTCCTTTGGACGGCCGCTTCCCCAGCGCCTCCCAGCAGATGAGCTCTGGGAACAGATTCAGAAATGCTGTTTGCTCAGCTTCATCTCTGTCTCACTCTATGCCTCCATCTCCTCTTCTGTTTGGCTTGCTAATCTGATTTATCAGCCATCTCCCTGTAAAGTAGAGGATTAACTTTTGTGTGGTATTTCGAGCACTATACTCGTGTTCAGGATATTTTGTAAGGTAAATAAGGCATACTCCAATATCAGGGATGCATTATTGGCCCCTGGTGCTTTCACCTGACATCTTTTTCTCTAAAAAATGTTTGCCACTGCAGTTTCAGAGAGACCCTTTATTTTGTACAGCTTTTTAGTGTGGTGACTTTCAAGATCATCTCCATGTAGTTCGGGGTTTTACTTGTGGCCAGTAAGCAAGTAAGTCTTTGATAAGTTTCTTTTGCTTACAATGGGAATGTATTTCTCCACAGACTGAGTTGACTGGAACTGTTTCATGTTTCCAGTAGTGTAGACATGTAACAGTCTGCAGATTGCTTGATAATTCCCTGGTGGGTAAAATTGAAAAGGAAAAAAAAATTTGAAATTAAAAGATCATTTAAATTATAGCCCTTTGTTCTACCTTGTTAGTTAACATTCCAAACAACAATGTACAAACTGCATAATTTGTTGTGTGAAAATGTACCCAGTGAGGAGCCATCTGTGTACCAGTTGACACTATTTATATCAAAAGGGACATTGTAGTAACTGGTAGAGCCCCTATTTCCAGCTAACCATTTCCAGCGTGACTCTAAATTATTGATTTACATTCATTCTCTATTAACCTATTATGAGTTCATCTGCTGCTTTCAGCTCTCATATCATGCTGATGTACTTCTAATTTTCTAAACCGAATGGTGATTTGCTTCAAAGATGTTGGGATGAATTGTATTCCAGTGAATATCTGAGAGCCTCTTATGCCCCAGATAACCTCTTTGATTTGAAATCTGCATTGAGATAACAAGCACAGCAGCAATTCCTTGGTAATCCTGGAAATGGCCCTTCCCTTTCTGTCCTTCCCGATCTGCTGAGTAAATGCTTGTATTTCCAAAAAGAGCATTTATGGGATAACGTGCTCGGTGTTTTTGGATGGAATGACCGCTCTGGTCTTTCTGGGTTCTGCCAAAGGTGCTCATGGGCAGTGGGAGCTGGTTTTCATGTCTATTTAGTAATGATATCCCATCTGCAAATACTTTGAATTTACTGGGTACTGTACGTGATGTAATTGCACTTGGTGGCTCTTTTAGACTTACTCTGCTTGAGTGCATTTTGTTTAGTCCAAAAATACACGTTTGCATATTGTGCAACCACTGAGGAAACCACAGAACCATAAAGGAATGAAGTTATTGCTAAAAGTGCATTTTTCCAGTTAACTTACGTGGTAAAATGAATTCGGAGAATGTTTGAATTGGAAGCTGTGACTTAGAAATAATTTTTGAGAAAATTATAATTCAGTAGTAAAGTGAAAGGCAAAAAGTTATACTATAATAGAGAGAAATTCTATGTTCTTAGATTTGACTGGTTTTGAAGACATCTAGTTTGATCAGTACTTCACCTTTTCCCTGGAATTATAAAAATCTCGCTCTGATACTTTGTGTTGTTGACTCAGTAAAGATGGTTTTACCAGCACCCATGAAGAATACAATTAGTAGCTCACAGAATCGTGTTGTTTTGGACAACTCTGTGTTTCTTTTTCCCGTGGCTCTGTAAGCCAGTGTGCCAAGTAATTCCTTCCTAATGTGGATGATACCCACAGGGCTCCCGGGGAGATCCAGCGGGTGGTGTGGGAGGGTTCTGGTGACATTAATGGTGACAGCTGCCTCTCAGTGCACCCACAGAGGTGTCAGCTGTAAATGGTGACAGGGGCTGCTGTGCCGGGTGCTGTGCTGCCACTTCAGAGCGGGGAGAGCCTGCACTGGGAACTCTGGGGAGAGTCTGGGATTGACTGATCCTGGTGAGTCCCTCCAAGTGTGACAAAAGGTTGCCAAAGCTGCTGGCTCTGTGGGAGATGGGGCTTTTGGGCTCGAGCCTTCCTGTGCAGGGAGAGCTCAGCAGGAGCAGGGAGACCCCGCTGTCACCAAGACACAATCTCTCCTGCTGGCATTTGGAGGCTCTCCATGTTCAGCCAGGAGCTGCTGCGCTCATGTGGGCGTCTGCTCATGGGGCAGGGGTCCTGATGAACCTCGCCTCGTAATCCCATGTCCCTCTTCATTTCTAGCCTCAGGGGACACATCTTCCCTCTTGCATGCAGTCACCAAGAGTTCCCCAGTGCTGCTGCCGCCACAGTGGCAGAGCCACCCTGCACGAAATCCCTCCTGGGTGCTGCCACTGCTGAGCTGGACTTGAGGCTGGTTTAACTTGCTGGTGTGAGGAGACTGATTCAGATTCTACTGTGCAACTGCAGCAGAACAGAAAGTGTTCAAAATCTGCTCATCCTTTCCTTCCCTACTCCCCAGTCTTCACCCTGATCTCCAGGAGCACCACGTGATGTCCAGATGGTTTTGTTAGTAGTTAAGCTGTGAGGAAAAGATCTCTTCCAAGTACTGTAACACCATGTAACCTAACACAAACATGTATTGTGGCTCAGAGGCAACATCTTGGTTTATTCTATTGAAGTATAATTAATTACCATTTCAATAGGGCTACTAGGTGCATGTATTCATCCAGTGCATTGAAAAATAATAACAAAGCTTCTTATTATCTAATGGATGATGTTATACGTTGTGGATGCAACCTATTAATATGGAAATACTGGCACATTCATCCAGGATAATTTGTATGGTGTGTTTCCTGACCTAATAATGAAAAAAGTAGGTTAGCTTCCAAGTTTTCTGAGATGGGAATTAAAGCTTTATAGCAAGTAAGTCTTTGATAGTTTACACAAATGGCTGAAACTTGCAAACCTTGCATATTTAAAATGGTTTATTCCACAATGATGACTTGGAGATATTTCTAATTAATTGGAGTAGTACATCACCGCTGAATTTCCTTGGCTTTCCCATTATCTCACTGTTGTTTGCGATTTAATGGAATTAAAAAGCATTGAAAGATACAGCTTACCAAACACGGTGTAATCTGAGAAAATATGGGCTTACAAGGAGATTTTGTAAAATGTAGTTTACAGAAGCTTATGCAAAGCAGTTTTCTTCTTCAGGAAGCAGTAAATCAAGCATTGAGCATTTCAGGTGCTTTATTGTTGCTAGAGAGTGTATAGTGCGGGGTGCCTATAAATACTGAACTGCTAGGTCTGAGCCTGGCTAGCATTTTGCCGAAGGTGTATTTGTGAAGTAGCTGTTGTATTTATGACCATCTCTAAGATGGTTTCAGTGTTTAATCAATATCTGCTGTAGCCATCAAAATGACGACCTTCCTTTCGGAGCTTTGCTTCCTTGCCAGCGTAAATGCGAGATGCTGAGCTGTGTTTCAGGAATACAGAGATTGCCATGCTGCATTACAGCTGACACCCATCTAATGGCAGGCTCTTAAGGTGCACCTGGGCTGCAGGCAAAGGCGTGGCTTCATCACATGCAACTCCACTCTCTTCAGCCAAAGGCCCTGACAGCCCTGCCCATCCCTTCTTCCTCCACGCGTCCCATCTCTTCCTCCTCCAGCTGATGTGTCCCAGTTCCACGTTGCTCTGGCTGTAGTGTGGAGGCAGATAAACACTTACAATGAGGAGACAGAATGAGAAGACCAAACTTGGGCAGTGTTGCAGGGGGTTTTTTGACTCTTGCCGCAGCTCTTGTGATGTTTGGGGAAAGGCATGGAGTATTCGAGCCTTCATCTCTGGGTGGTGCTTTATGCTCTGAAGAAGTTCATTTTTGATGGACTTCTCTGTGCATTGCTTACTGTCATTTTGTATTGTTCAGTGAAAACGCATCCTTGAGCTCTCCTGCTGTGCAGGAATAAATTCTTTTAAAGATTGTGCACTTCTCCCATGCTTTCAGTATCTCTTCAGCTAAATCTCACAGCCGTGGTCTCTCACCCAGCAGATATCCTGCCCTCAGACGCTCAGATAGTAACTTCTTAAATACAGCACACCTTGGTAATAGCTGGTTGTCAGAACAGTCATGTTCTGCAGAGTGTTTTCTGAAAGAATGGTTATTGTGCACACGAAGCTTTCTTTTATGTTTTCTGCTGTTTTGCTTTGCCCATTTAATATTTGACTGTCCTCCATCTGATGGCACAGAGGTGTTCTGCTTGAAGAACAGAGACTTCACTTTTTCTGCTTCTGGTCTGTTAAAACTTTGTCTCCTGTGCTGAAAATGGAGAGTGTTGTATATCCTGAACCTTTTTGTTTGCCTCATGAACACCCTGTGGTCCACAACCTGTGCTGAAACTGTCAGATTTATATTTTTTGAGAGCAGTAACTTCTGACAGAGTCACAAAATGAATTCAGAGAGGGGCTGAGCGTGTTCTGGTTCTGCCCTTGTGCACAGTTGTGAAGATGGGAGAAACTTTATTGTGGGCCTGTTTGTAGTCACTTTTTAGAAGAAGTTCTTGGTTTTATTTTAGAATCAGAAATGTGGTTGAAGAAAATGAAATCAGGGTGTGAAGAACATGCTGTTATTGGAAGGAGTGGCAGCTTGTATTTGCTTGGTGATTTTGCGAGGCTTTATAATGGTAATAGAAATGTTGGGGGCTGGATAGGCCTGGTATTTGAGTGTTTTAAGTACTTATTTATTTTTAAAAGTGGACTCAATCAGATGCTTTATAGTATGATAAAATTATTTATCCAGTAGTTACTTTGGTTTTCGTCTGATGAAATCTCAGTAAGAAGACAAAAACTATTAGGGATTGGCTTCTGTGGAATTTCTAACAAGGCTTGATAGCACAGGAGTTTTGGGGGGGAAAAAAAAGTTATCTGAATCCTGTTTACTCATAGTAGTCTGTTCAAATTCTGCTGCAGGAATGAGAATTGTTTTAGCATTCCCAGTCCTTGTTTTTTTTAATGTTTGTTTGCAGAAATAAAATTAGATTGATCTCAGAATAATCAGTTTTCTTTCTCTTTAATGTGACATTATTTTCTATGTGAAATGACGTGCTTTCATAAAAGTAAATGTTGGACTACTCTGAGCCATCCCATCTCCCGGAGAACAGGGAAACCTGGCAGGTGTATGGGCAGGTACGAGAGCTGCAGAAGGTGCAAAGAGAAGAGAGTGCAGGTGTCCCCTCATCCCCAGTCCCAGGTGAGGGATGGAGCACCGTGGGGTGGAAGGCAACAGCGCAGCTTCAGGACATGCTAAAAACCCTCTTTTATAAGAGGACAGCTGGCTTGCACTCTGTCCCAAAGCAGGTGCCATGGCACAGCCCTCCAAGTAAGTCTTGCACTCTTTCAAAGAGGAAAAAAATGCTCCCCTAGTCTTTGGAGATAAAGCATGTCCATTGGAGTGAGCGACAGGCTGGGCATGACCTCCTCCTCAAAGCTTTGAGTTTGGGGATTTCTGTTGCCAGAATGCTTTAAAGGGTAAGGAGCGTTTCTGCCAATTAATTAGTAAAATTTGAGCTGACTTCAAGTGGTGCTTGGAAACATTAACTATCAGAGTTTGGATTTGTGCCCTTGAAGAAAAACGAGTTTTATGTTAGTTTTCCAGTTTTCATTAATAATTCTCCTTCTAAAATAATGCTTCAGCTCAGGCAGTATGAACAGCTTTGAGGTGATGACCGACCACTCTGAAGGCCAGTGCTATAAACCAGGAGTCTTTTGGGGACACGTGACCAGTTCTGGTGGAGGTGCTGGGTCTGGCATGGCCAGCAGTAAGGCAGGGTTTGGAAATCCCTGGGGAGCCCATGTCACTGTCATCTCTGCACTAGGCAGGAGATCAAGGCGACCAGCTCTTGATGGTTTCCTAAACACCATACTCCAGCATCCGCCTCACGATGGCCAGCAGCAGCTGAGGTGGCAGCACCCTTCATCATCTTCCACCACAGTGGAGACAGCCCAGCCTTTTCTGGGCTTCCTGAACCCTCTCACTACCAGCTTTTTAGGGGTGCTGGAGCTTTGACTTTCAGCTCAATGTTAAGATGTGGCTCTGAGATAGCACTTTGGGCCTGTCTGTAGCCTGAGGACCCCGCTCCAGTCGCCCTGGGTACAGTCACTCCCTCCCATTTGGAGTTTGAACACAGGACCCTGACAATGTGCCCCACCTCCAGTTTTGGGCTGAGAAGTCTCTGGACAAATATCAGGTATGTATGGGCACGTGCTGACATGCTGTGGGCTGGAAACCTTCCAGCATTTTCCTTATTCTACTGAAAAAGTAGTCAGTGTCCCTGTAATGTTGCTGAAGCTGTCCAGAGAAAGAAATTGTGTCAGTGCCAAATGCTGTTGTTAGTCTGATCATGTGCGATTGATGAGCAGGTCTGAGGGTAACCAAATGGTTAATCTGCCCTGTAGATGGATATGCTCTTTAGATATAATAAGACCTGCCTCTTTTATAAAATTAGAACGTGAATGTGCACAGGCATTATATAACTGAGAAGTGAATACTGTATATGGCAACATGATGGATTAATATATATTGAAGGCTTGGATTGTTCTCCTTTCTGTCCTTTCTGTAGTTTATGGAAACATATGAAAAGTTTTCAAATGACCTTTGAAATTAGCTTGTAACCTATGTGGTTGATCATCATTTTCTGTTCCCTGAGCCTGCGGTGTCGAAGGATTCATAATTCAGTATTTCAAAAATTGTCAGTGGCTTCACTATATGAAATTTTAAATATTCTGAATGTACTTCTGGCATTCAGTGGTTGTATTTGTTCATTCAAATATAATGGATATTCAATAGCACCTATTATCAGCTTGATACAGAAAATATACTTGGGTAATTATATATGCCTACACTTGATATAAATTTAAATCATTTTCTGCCAAGAGGTCTGGTGAAAAATAACACAATTTTTTCACATTTTATGAAGACTCAGTTCAGAATTTTTGAATTCATGAAAGAGAGGTTTGTGGGCGAAAGAAGGATCCACCTCCCTGGTGCTGGTGCACAAAGCAGGGTGTCAGTTCTCTACTTCTAGCAAACCTTTCTGTGCTCCTTGAATCATCTTCTGTGTTTTACTGACTTGCAGAGATTGCAGCCTCTGTTCACCATAAGCCATAGGAGTGTTTTTCTGAAGTGGGCACAGAAATGGATGATGTTGACAGTAACGTGTTCTTTATGGTTTTTTAAGTTTTAAGAATATGTATTTCACCTGCTTAACTGAGCCAGTATAAAAAATTGGCTGCCTTGTCCTATAGTCTGACACATCTGTGTGGGACTTTGGCATTCTGAAGGACAAATGCTCCCTGGTGTAAAAGCTGTGCAGTGCTGAGTGTTGTCTCTACAGCGAGCTGGGGGTCTCACTGTGCTGACCAGGCAGGTGACTGTGAGGATCAGGAGCTGCTGAAAGGAGGCTCTGTTTGGGTTTTCTGTTTTCTGCAGCCCCGACCTCTGAGCCAGGAACGAGCATGGTTCACTGACCTGGTGAAGGGTATCAGTGAAGGGAGCAGTTTTGCTGAATTCACAATACGTTTGAGATGGGTTGAATCTCCAGTGAACTTTATTTTTACGATGGCCAAGCAGTTCCTTTAGGTCAAGAACAGGAAACTTGTGTTTGGTGTGAACGGAGGAATTTTCATCTGTCTTTATTTATCATTCTATGAATTAATACTTGGAAAGAAGAATTGCATTTTGGAGACTGACTGCATTCATAGGAGCTGCCATCATATATCTTATGCTGCCATAGCAACATAAGAGTGCAAGGAGTTAGAAATCTCCCAGTTATTAGAAAACCTGAATTAAGCCAAATATTGAACAAACTGTGTTTGCATAACACCCAAGGTTCTGGCTTCTCTCGTGAGGTTTTGACCTCGTTTCAGGTAAAGGAGTATCCTTGATTCTCAGGAGTCAGGCTTGACTGAGAGAAACAGTTTATTTTATGATAAAGAGTATGAGAATAGCAGTGCTGTGGTACTGTATGGCAAGTCAGATTTGTGAACATATATTTAGGCTGTTGACTGTGCTCAAAGCTGTCTTGAAGAATATTTTAAAAGGTTGTGAAGAATGGTAAGAAAAACCTAAATTCTCCACCTTACGTTCCCTTTCTGTGAAACAAAGATGCTTATATTTATTTTTTTCTACATAATGACAGATGAAACAAAAAATTCTATGACAAAGGAGTTTTCTGAAAGGTGACAAAATAGCAAGAACATAATATTAACAAAGACTCTAACGAATTATTTGGTTTCCACCTGATATTTGAGGAGAGTACTGAGGCCGGTTTTGAAAATATTGTGAGACCAAGAATTCCATATTGCTTTCTCTACGAAATACCTCTCCATTAGGATAAAAAAGCAGGACACTTCCTATGGAGTGTTAACGGGAAGAAATTTCTGGAAAATGTTTATTGGGATCATTTCTTTTGGAAAACACCCCGCCATTACCCTTATGCCAGGAAGAATCATTCTTTGAGCTCTCAGAGCACGTGGAAAAACCTCATCTCTCTTGTGTTGTCAGTGACAAATTGAGAGATGGAAGAAGGAAATGTGTTGTGGTATTGCTTTATTTTTAATCTTATTTTTGCTGGTCTTTCTTATGTTTAAACTTTATTAATGTATATATTGTAGTTTGATCTTTTGTCAGAGATAGCTAATATGTCTCCAGCCCATCTTTTCTGCTGTGATTTTATAAATACCCAGTTGCAATATCCATAAAAAAACATCTGTGGGCTTTGATAAAGTTTTATTTGTTATGAACTTATTTGCCTGAAGCACAAAGTTCTGAAAGTATACTTCTAGTGCTGCTTTTCAAAAGCTTTCAAAATAATTATGGTTGAGGGGACCAGGAATTTTTTTTCCTAATTTGCAGTGCTCCTACCAGTTGTCAGTAATGTGTTTTTTAAAGATCCAGGTAATAGTACAAGTGCTTAAAAAAAAAAAAAAAGTGCAAGTGCAGCCATTTCTAAAACTTCTGCTAAAGCACTGATAAATCTGCTGGCTTCCAGTAACACCGCAGTGCCATTAGACTGAAATATTGATAATTGCAATTAAACTTAGATTATTTCCCGTACGCTTTCTTCTTACAGTGCCTTTTGATGTGCTCCCTTTCCTTTAACTCCCTAGCTCTGAAGTAATTTCTTTCTTTCCACGGTTGACTCTTGGGCATTCCAGTTGTCTACATCACCTCTTTTTCCAGTAGAGAACCTTCCCAGCGCTGCTTCAGGGCTCGGGCCACCACCAGAGGCTGAATTTCCTTTCTGGAGCGACTCGTGACCTCTCCGCTGTGGCTTTATGGTGTCCTCATTGTACATGCTGTGTGTATTTGTCACATACACAGCGCATGCAATGTGGACATAATGGAGCTCGATGGCCGCCTGCTAACAGGAAAAACACCTGCAAGAGACGTTGTGGTGGGCTTGGTGATGTTTTGGATTTTTTTTTTTTTTGTTGTGGTAGGATTTTAAAACTTCCTTGGTGCGCACATATGCCATTCTTGTGTATGGGGTGGGGTCCAAAAATTGTGTTGCAGATAAAGGAAAATAAGGCAGAGGCAAGAACTCACAGGATAGTTGCAGTTTTCCGTTCCAGAGATCCATTGCAGATCTCTACAAAAGAAACTGATTAGCAGGACTTAAATAATAGCAGGAATCTAATTTTGGCTCCTGATAGCAAGGTGATTCGCTTTAGGTACATGTATTTTATTAGTGTTATTTTGTGGTGTTTAATTTTTTTGCACCTTCTGTGCTTTGTACTATCGCTGAGAGTTTGGAGAAAAAACTGCCTTTTTCATGTAACAAGAAAATGCTGTAATGTAAGAAAATCTAGTATCAACGTTTAAGTTTGGGGTTTTTTGTCGTTGTCCTTTTTTGTTTTGTTTTTCTTTTTGCTTGGTTGCTTTATTTTAAAAACCAAAAGAGCAAAGCTAAAGCAAATCTTCTGGTTTGTTTCAAATAAGAAAACCTCCAAACCCTATCATTTTTACCCTAGTACTTTAAAAATGTTATTCCATGAGAAGCGTTTTAATTTGCGTTCTTTTTTTCAGGCAGTTCTACTCACTCATCTACATTAGCAAACACAGAGCCACGTTCCGTGTTTTCTCTGCCATGAATTAACACTTTTTAATGATGGGGTTCTTCGCTAGGTGATTTTGACAAACTGAACATTTGTGCGAATAGCAGTTAGCTGGTAAGGGCTAAAATACAAGGAATTAGATATTTAAACGTGAAAATTATTGCAGGGCCAAATATTGCACCTAAAGTGACTTGTGGAGGCTGCAAAAATGGAAGTCCATTCTCAGCTGGATAAAGGCTGAATCTTTAATGGCCAAAATCTGCTTTCAGGAGCTGAAGTCCTGCTCAAAAACAGGAACTACTGTGCTCCTTTCACCGTGCTGAGATTAAATATAAAAAGGAGGGGTGTGTGGTGGCAAGGGACAGGTTTTCAGGGACAGTGAGGACAGGACAACAAGCTCTCTCAGGGGAACTGCACTGTGGATGTAGCATCTGAGGATCCTTGTCTCACTGCCTGTCCTGAGCCTACGTGAATACAAGTAAAGGCCTGACATGAGATGATGAAAATTAAGTTTCTGGTGTTAAACAAACAAACAAACAAAAAGTGGACCCAGTGCAGAGAGTACCATGAAAACAGTGCTTTCCTTCCAGGTATTTTTCCAAGAGGGCCTGGGACATAACCCCTCCAAGTTCAGTGCTGCAGGTGTTGGTAGTGGCTGGTGGGAGCTGATGGAGCTCCTCTGACCTCGCTCTGTGTGTCCCGCTAGAGCAAAGGGCTCCTTGAGGGCTGGGACTCTCCTCTGCCAGGGTAGTTTTGCTCTCACTGGATTATTTTTTATTCCTCCCTATAAATCACTGTTTTCATTAATCCAATTGCTGGAAAAGGATTATAGCCTCAAAATAAAACCCGGTCGTAATTAAAAATGTAAAAGCCGCTTATGTTTTTAGGCCAAAGTTATTAGAGGAAGGTATCAACCTACCAATATTAATACCCCAATCTCAGCTGGGAGGCTGTTATCATGATGAAAGTGCCTGATAATGGCCTGGTTACTGAATATTTTATTGTAGCTAACTTCTGCTTGTGTTTGCCTCTCATCTATGTGCACCGTAAGCTGCCATGTCCTGCCTCTCACATGCTTTGTGGGCATCCTGGTTTATTTCACATTCCAGGACAACTCTGGTTTTTTTTTTAGGAGCTAATCTAGCAATATTGTAAAAGCAAGAAGAGTTTGTGACAGGCTGCTCAGGGCACAAGGGCTGTGGGAATCACGTCTGTAAGAGGATTGAGGCATATTCCAGTCTTCAACATCTGCATCTTAAGCCATCTTTTCATAATGAATACTCCCTTATCAAATATCCTCTCTGTGTTTGTAGTTTCCATCAAACCCCTATCTGGATAAAGAAAAATGGCAAACTGGAACAGCTCTCAGCCATCCCATTATTCATGCCATGTGCCCAGCTTTCAGGCATGCAATTGTCTGGGTATTCATTTGCAAGCCTGCTTTGTCACTCTTTCTGAGTAGAGCACTTTTTAATTACCTCTTTATAATTAAATCAATCGAAGGGCTAGAGTTACCTATTATTATTATTTTTAATCCAAAGATTGAAACTTTGTTTGACCTTTGGTTTCTTCAAATGGGAGGTGCTTCATTTTGTCTCTGCTGTTTGGAATTAAATTACTTTTCTGTGAAGGAAAGGATGCTGAAAGACTTATTCCCTGATGGAGGATTTAGATGAAAAATTAGGGACCCGAGTGACTCTCAAACTGCATTATTCAGAATCTTCTCCACCTAGGCTGTGCTCAACTCCTCAGACTCAAACATCCTTCACCTGACAGTCTGTGGTGTTTGGTCCCTCTGATGGTAAATGAGGTTTGCATCTGAAGCAGTGAATGGAATCATTTAGAGCATCAGTGCTAAACTGCAAAAGGGATGGAAACAAATTACCTCCCAAATGTCCATTTATCAGTCTCTGAGCTACAGCGAGTTTTCAATGAAGAAAGCTCTTTCTGATGTTCCTTTCTGGTTTGGGTATGTTTTTTGATGGTTTTTCTTTTTTCTCTTTCCTTGATTTGCTTTCCCAGCTCCTTTTCATGAAGATATTTTGATCTTTCCTTTCAGTAACGGCGTATTTGTGATCTTTGTTCTCCTCCAAGTGGCCCCACGTGGCTTGTGCTTCATTTTTCCAGGGTGTCAGAAGCAGTGCTGGCTTTCTTTGTCGGATTTAGGGAAGCTTTCTGTTCTCTATCCAGTGTTGCTGGTGTCCCAGGCAGGTGCTGAGGTGCTGACTCCCGTTTCCCTTGGCTCCTCTTTCTTTGCTCCGTGCTGGGGTTCGGCTGCTCATGTTCAGCCTGGCAGTGGTGGTTATATTCTGCGGTGCCTGGTGGCAGCACCAGCTCCTCGTCCAAGTTATTTCAAAATGTTTATTTACATAAAATAAATTTAGTCTCTAGGTTGCACTGAGGAATTCTCTGTATCTCTAGTCTGTTCTAGCAAGAAAGATGCTGTGCCAGAAAAAGAGATTTCATAAGAGGCAGTATTAAAGGACTACATGTTTTTACTGCTGTGCACAGCTGAGGAATTCCAAATTTAGTATTGTCTGCATGTGGTGGAAAAATACAAACTCAGGGAAAAAAAAAGCCTAAAAAAAGAGAAATGCAAAGATTCAGCAGTGTTCCTTCATATGTTTCCACTGTAGAAGTCTTGAACCTCAGTGAAGTGCTGATTTTTCCGCTGCTAACACGCTTGCAGCTCTACTGGGTACAGCATGAAATTTGTTTCTTGCTGTCAACAGCCTTGCTTGACTCTTGTTCTCGGGAGCAGGAGCATTTCACGTGTGCAGGGCTGGTGGAGGGGAAGGAGTGCTGGGGACTGAAGCCTGCATTACAGAGAGAACTCGAAACTTTGCCTGTTGCCCTGGATAACCAGTAAAGAACAGCACTGCAAACCTCTACCTTCCACATGTTCTGGTCCCCTTCCCTAAAACTGGATGTGTGGAGCAGGAATCCGAACTACCAAGCACCTTGTGCTTCCATGATCTGCAATAAATCACCTCTGCCAGGGAGCGAGACGTGCTGCCCTGTGCCCTGGCTCGCAGGCAGCTGCTGGGGCAGGCTCAGCCCAGCTCCAGCAGCAGGGTCTCACTTTGTGCCTGTGCCCTGGCTGCTCTGCTGCTGCCAGCAAACCCTCTGCGGAGAGGGGGGCTGCTTAAACCTGCCCAGGTTTGCCGTGCCGAGTGGCTTGTGAGCGTGCACTGGTGTCAGGAGTCCTCCATTCTGCACCCCTCTAATTGTTTTCCCTTGCTGAAGATCGGCTGGACCGGGAGCGCTGAGCAGAGGAAGGTGGGTGTGTGTTAGAAGAGTTTGGTGCTTGTGTGGTGCTGGTTCTGGCCCTGTTGGTGTTTGAGAAAACAGCGGTGGAGTGGTGTGGTGGTGTGCTGGGAGGAGGGGATGTGTTTCACTTTTATACTGCTGTACCTCTTTTTTGACAAAGCCAAGCTCTGAAGTACATACAGAATCATAGAAGCATTAAGGTGGAAAACTCCCTTAAGATCATCAAGTCCACCCGTGTGCTGTAAACCTTCATTCTGCACCACTTCCTGAGCAATAGCTCCTACCTCAGGTGCTGCAAAGCCACGCTCTGCTGCTGAGTCCTGTCTGCAGCAAGTGAAACATCTGCAGGTTCAGGCTGTGGCACGGGACGTGCCCAGGGGCATGGCCCTGGCTCTGGATCTGCCTCCTTGGACTGCGGGCTGGAAGGGCTGAGCTGCCTTTCAGCATGGAGGGTGGAGAGGCATGAGCTGTCTCTGGGCAGCTGCTGAGGCTGACCTTGTCTCAGCTCCCCAGGAGCATCTCTGGGCAACGTGGTCTCTCCTCAAAGCAATCCTCGCTGGCCCCTTTCCTGCCCTTGTGGATTAGGAAAGACTGGGGCTGCTTGTGAAGGCTGAGGGACAGGGTCCAGGGAGAAGGTGGCTTCCAGGGCCACATTCCCGCAGCTCTGTGGAGGGCAGAGCTCTGCATTTGTTTCATTCTTGTTGATTAATTGTTATCAGGTAGTTTCTCATTATTTTCTATATTTTTTCATACAGTCCATTTTCTTTCCTCTGTTTTCCTCTTTCTCCATCATTTCCTTCTCATTCTACAGGATTATTGCATGAGAAATTTGCGGTACAACTACACAATATTTTTGTTTTGAGCTTTTTCCTATCCAAAAATTAGAAAAGCTGTAGGGCTTTTAATTACTCTGACAATGAGGAACAAAGTTTCTTTTGGTACTTTTTTGTCATGCTTCCTTGGACAACTTTAAAATTGTAATATTCTAACTTTCACTGTGGGCTTTTTTGCATTATGCTGATAATGAGGATTTGAAGTTGCATAGGTACATCCCCAAAGGCCCTGTGCAAATGAATTCACTGCTACTGATGAGCATTCAAACTGACAAACACACTGACACTGAGAGCTACATGTTGAAAAAGGACAGAACACAAATAATTTAAATATTTTTCTCATGTTTGAGTATATTTGTGGTGTCTGATTGAGCTGGTTAGCAAAATAAAGACAGATGGCAAAGAATTCATTCCAACACATTTTCGTTATGGTACAGCTATTCCGACTTCTCACAGCCCCTGTGAAAATTATTTTCTTGTTTAAATTTCCCTTGCTGCTGCTGTCCGCACCTTGTCCAGGAAATTCAGAGGCAGTATGATTAGAATATGCACGGGGAATTGATTTTAATTTGTAAAATAAAAATGAAAATAACTGAATGAGGAGCTGCCTTTAACCCATATATCCAGTGGTGCAGTGAGTAAGAATTTAACTCTTTCTTCTTTAAAGTTCTTATCAAAACTTTAACAGAATTAGGACAGAGTTTATCATAAATGACTTTTAGTCAGGAACCCTTCAAATTTTGAAGATGACACAGTAATTTGCAGTCCTGTCTTCATTAGGAGGAGTGAGAACATTGCTGTTAACACAAGAAATGAGCAGCAAGAGCGGGCACCTGTCCTGGCCTGCCTGTGCATCCCCCAGCAGCTCACCCGTTTGTCTGGCCACTGCCAGGGTGACGGGACCATCATTTCTGTGTGTGGGAATGGTCAGCAAATATGTTCTGATGGAAAGTTTTAACAGTTTATAGGTCCCAGCAGAAAAAAGGGGAGGAGAGGAAATGCCCTGCAAGGGCTGTAACCACTTGTAATTGTTGCTGTGCCCAACTCCGGTGTTCTTGCAGCTTCTGCCCTAAACAAATATAACCTTTAATGTTTTCATCTTAAAGCAATAATTGTATTATCTAGTAATTTCATCTATGGCTTTAAAGGAATACTTGAATTTTCAAGGATTGCACTAATGAGTTATCATCTTGCTTCATTCCTTTGGCATATTTCAAAAGTGCCCATGTCTTGGTACTTTCCATATGCAGAAGATACTAAAATCCATGTATATTGCTGGAAACACAGCACTTGAGCTCAATGTGGAAAAGTGTGCAGAAAACACAGCAGTAAAGTAGAATTCACTGTAGTATAAATTATTGGGGGGTTTTTGAGACATCTGCACAGTATTTGCTGAACTGCTTAATTGGTGTGGTTCCTCTAAGTAAGATTTGCTACAGAATTTATAGATATGAGGAAACACGTCTTGAATATAGTTTGAACTTATTTTCCTTTGCTGCTGAGCATCCCAACAGTGACTGAAGTGTGGATGTGCTCTGCCATTATCCCTCCCAGGCCACTTCTCTATTGCCCCCCTGCCTGTCATGGGTGTGTGAATGGGCAGAGTGAGGAGGGGACAGGTGGAGCCCAGCACTCCTCTTTTCACCTTTCCCTCCCTCCTGTGCTCCTGGGGAATGCTGTACTGTCTCCTGCTGACAGAGACTGCCAGCCCCTGCAAGGGAAGAATGCCCACAGGGTATAAGCTGTAGGAGTACTGTCTTAGTAGGGCTGCTCACAACCAGGGGTAGTGCCCTGTGCCCATCATAAAGCTTTGGAGCTGTGAGTGAGGAGGTGTTAAAGGAGAAGGATGTTTATCTGTCTGTGCTAACAGCCCCCCCTGCAGCTTGGGGAGGCTGAAATCCTGGCAGTCACAGTCGGTTTTGCCTCTATTCTGTTATCCCTTGTTTCCTCCCCTGGCAGAGCTCTGGGAGTGCCTGGGATTTCTGCTGCAGCTGCCCCGCAGCCAGGTCTGGCCCAGCCTGCCACAGTCTCAGCCTGTCCTCAGCCAAAGCAGTGCTCAGACTACTCTTGAGTGAAGCTGTCTCTGGGATTGTGGTCAGAAGGCTCCAACTGAGGCAGCTGCAAAATCTAACGTTTTCTGACTCTGAATTGACACCATGTCCATTAATGGAAATGTTTTCTCCCTAGATGTAATAGACCAAACAAAAAAGAAAAGCATAAATAGTGAGGTTAAATACCGCGTGCTAAAAATGTAGTGCTGTTCTGTGCTGGAGGTGGTGAGAGGACCAGAAGTACTTTGATGGAAGGAAAGAGGTGGAAATTTGAGGGAGGAAAAAAGAAGTAAGGGCTTCTGCATATGCATCATTCTGTGGAGAAGAGGGTAGGAGGGAATATATTGATATCTGTAGATGCAAGCTGGGATTACAAAGAGCTAAGAGCAGCATGCTTAGCCTCCTGCAGGTATTTTGGGAGAGAGGAACAAGGTAATAGCAGTTCAGGGTGAGGCCAGTCCATCCAGCAGCCCTGTCCATTTGGATTTCCGCAGGGAAAGTGTCGGAAAAGCTCCTTGGGACCTCCTTGGGGACAGGGACTGCCAGAAGAACCAGCCCCACTTCCATCTCCTTTTGCTAATCTGGAGATCAGCCTGGTTCTCCAAACGAAACCAGGGTGGCCAGGAGGTAAAAGCTATCAATAAACCAAGGAATCCAAGGGAATGTCAGCCCTTGGAGAGGTGATGAATTTGACATCTCTAAACATATTTTAGAGGGAAGAGCTGTTTTTGTGGGAGTGTGAGGGTCTTCTCAGGGGCTATCACTGCCTTGAGGGCTCTGTTGCGGGGCTGGTTTGTTGGCTGTGCACAGCTCTGTCCTGAGGACAGTTTGTCCAGCTGTGTGCCTGCAAGCAGCTTCTGACCAGGCATCCCTCGTCACCACTCGTAACAAGTGCTGCCAGCTCAGTGAGCGCCTCTCCCCAGCCCTGTGTGCTGGAAAAGGCAGTCCTGGGAGGACCAGCATGACAGTGGCAGGCTGGCAATGTGCTCCCTGTTTCTCTGGAGAGCACTGCCGTGGCTCAGGAGTGCCAACACCTCTAACTCTGACAAACCTAAGCACCTGGCTTTTATTACAAGTGTGGTTAATGGAAGGAAATGAGTTTTTCATTTTTGTTCTTTTTTTGTTTACCACCAAAATATCATGCAGTTGAGGGGAACATGCTGTATCTTTTGTGTCTGTCACGTATTTTGGTATTTGCTGCAGAGCTGTAGCACGTTCAGCATGTGGTGTAGGCTCATTCAGTCCCCTCTCTTTTGCATTTCCTACAGTGAAATGCTATTGTTCCCTTTTGCTCTCTCTTTTCTCTCCCTTCCCGTGTTCCTGTTTTGCTTTCCATTCCAGATACCCATTCCATTCTTAGGAACTTTTGAGAAAAGGCTTTCACAGAGGCATGTGTCCTGTGTTTTGGTTTGAATTTATTTAGCTCTTCACAGCCTGACTTGTTCATAGGAGGAAATTGTGTTGCCAGGCCCTAGCACTGACAGCATGAGAGAACATGTTCACAGGGTAGAGATAGGAGCATGTGTATGGCAAATAAAACCTACATTAGACTTGTTCATGTCTTGAGCAGAGTAGCAGAGTCACATTTCACCACGTGAAGATAGCCAAACCACCGTGCTCAGGCGATAACACAAACCCGGGGGATCAAGCAGCTCCCATTGCACTCTGTCGCTGTGATGCTGCTGTCACCTGGCATTTGCCCTGCTAAAGCTCACCTGGGGCTGCCAAAATGTGCCACACTCATGATTCTCTTAATGCAGGTGGTTCTGGTTCCTGTGACTCTTTGCTAATTGTCATTTTTGCAAATGGAGTGAAGACTCTCGAGTCGTTTAAGCGCGACCTCTGAAATGTCATTGCTAATTTATTCTCCCTCCATCACTGATTGTGGAAAGACTTGGCCATGTGTCCTTTTAACTCACTTATGTGTAAGTTTACAGATCATGACATTTCTAGCTTCTTCTGAATACCATCTGCTCTAAGGGAAGTTTAGTGTTAATGTAAAGCTCCTGAGCTGGTATTACCCTGGTTCATGTGACTCTGTTGTGATATTTAGTCCGAGGAATGTTCTTCTTACTGTTTAATCTGGGGAGAAACATCAGGTATTTCAAAATATCTTAGCTGTGCTGCATTATTTCCCTCACAAAGATTATGTGTTTTAGCTAAGTAGAGTGTCTGAGTGTTTTCTTGGAACGTGTGAAAGATTTCAGAGACACACGACCTTGCTGTGCAGCAGTTTTCTCAGTGGAAGTGCTTTAACACTGAACAGCAAAGAAAGACAAGAACTTTGTCTGAGGGCCAAAAGCGTGATTCACACCATTAAGGTGAAGCTGGTCACTTCACATCTCATGTCTGAGAATGAGCTTATGCTTCTGCTTTAGACACATGATTTACTTTTTCTCCTGGCCTCTTCTTTGACCTGCTGGCCAAGGGTTCCTGATGCTGCTGAGGGCTGATGGGTGGGCACAGAGAAGAAGCCCCAGGGCTGTCATGTCACCCTTGGGTGGCTGTGGCCTTTGAGGATGGTCAGAAGTAGAGCCAAAATGTGTGCCTGAGACGGTTTGCTTTCAGCTTCGTTTCTTCCTCTCCCAATCTTTCTATTTTTGATGGTTTGAGGGGGTGGGCTGGAGCACGAGGGGAATTGAATGGCTGATTAGAAGTGTGATTTCAGAATATTATACATGATAAAATAAAGGATCCTGGGGGATTCAAATGTAAAGGGTGCAAAAGTATGTCCTACTGAGCTGCTTGTATAGGAGAGAGCCTCTAAAGGGTTGTACTCAAGATCTGGGGTCCTCAATCACTTTTGAAGAGATGAAATCTTCTTAAGGAAGAAAAGCAAATATTCTTTTTAGCACCCAATTATTTGAGCTGAGTGAAGCTGTAGAAAATTTACCACCACAGGCATGTTTTCAACGAAATTTCACATTTGAATAGGTAGATGCTTCTGAGAAGTCTTATTTTCCTTCATGTTGATGCAATTCTGAACTGGAACAGACAAAAGAGTATTTTTGTAGGAATGCTTACAAAAATACTGCTCTGTGTCTGGACCAGATCTATGTAACAGTTGCTAGGAGCCAAAAATGAGTGTGGCACTTCAGAATCTGACTTGATGTGTGGGAACTAATTTTTATTTAGCAAAAATAAGATCACATGGATGCATAGATATTTTCTTTGCTTTTTTCCCCCAGTTCACCTTGCCAACTTGGGCTGAAATTAGAACCATGTAAGTCACTAAATAGCTTCAAGAAACGCTGTTTTTTTAATAGCTCTGACTTAGCAACCTAGAATTAAAGTTCATGTGTATCAGATGGCATCTAAATTATTGAGGATACTTTTTTTTTTTTCCTTCAGCAAAACTGAACTTCTAATTTTCAGGGCAGCCTGTTGCTCCCACTTGTGTGTGTTATTTTTGCTGGCTGGTGCTTGCCTGGGGTAGCAGACTTTTCAGCAGTTTGCTTTCCTGCTTTCCCTGTGAAGGTAACCAGTCACCAAGCCCTTTGCCCCAAAGTGTGTTCATCGACTGCTCCTGAATTCCAAGATTAAAATCACAGAATGTGCAAACCGTTTATTCTTTATCACCAGATGTGGTATTGAGCACTCACACTTTCCTTGTGCATGTCAGAACACGTAATTTTTTTATTATGGATTGTTTAATTAACCATGGTAATTGTTTCTCTGGGTTGTAAGAGACACTATGTTTCAAATTCTTCTGGAGAAGAGATGTTGCTTGCTTGGAGAATCACATTTTTTATGGGGATTTGTGATGAGTGTCACTGCACAGGGGAGGCCCTGCTTTCCCCTTGATTCGGTGAGGTTTTTTTCCTTCCTGCCATAATGTTCCAGGCTTGCCAGAGGGTGGGTGGGGATGGTGGTGGGCACAGCAACACTGAGGAATAATGTGCTAGCAAGTTCATTGGGTCTGCTCTCTGTGGAGGTAGGGGCTGCAGATCCATGTGGCAGCAAAGGTGCAAAGGTTATGCTAGCAAGTTCATTGGGTCTGCTCTCTGTGGAGGTAGGGGCTGCAGATCCATGTGGCAGCAAAGGTGCAAAGGTTATGCTAGCAAGTTCATTGGGTCTGCTCTCTGTGGAGGTAGGGGCTGCAGATCCATGTGGCAGCAAAGGTGCAAAGGTTATCGGTGTGTTAAAACCCACAGATCCACCTGAGAATGCTCACAAAGGAGTTATGTCTTCTTCTCCCAAAAAGGTGGCGGGATCAGCAGCCCAACTGAAGTGCACCAATGCACACAGCATGGGCAACAAACAGGAGGGTGTGAAAGCCATTGTGGATCAGGAAAACTATGGAACTTGGGGATAAAAAAAGAGTTTATGAGTTTTGGAGGAAGAGGTGGGCAACTCAGGGGGACTACAAGGATGTCATGAGTTAAACACGCAGGGAGAAAATTGGAAGGGCCAAAACCCAGCTAGAACCTAATCTGGCTACTGCTGTAAAAAACCAATAAAAAATGTTTCAATAATTACATCAGTGACAAAAGGAGGGCTACAGAGAATCCCCACCTTTACTGGATGCGAGGGGAAAAGTGACAAAGGATGAGAAAATGGCTGAGGTACTCAAAGCCCTCTTTGCCTCAGTCTTTAACTGCTGTTCTCTGGGTGCCCAGCCCCCTGAGTGGGAAGACAGAGAGAGGTGGGGAGCAGAATGAATCCCCCATAATCTGAAGGGTTAGGGATCTACTGCACCACTTAGACATGCACAAGTATCTGGGGCTGCGTGGGATCCACCCAAGGGTGCTGAGGGAGCTGCTGGAAGAGCTCTCTGAGCCACTGCCCATCCCTTACCAGCAATGCTGGCCAACTGGGAAGGTGCCCTTTGACTGGAAGTAAGCAACTGTGATGCCCACCTACAGGAAGGGCTGGAAGGAGCATCTGGAGAGCTGCAAGCCCTTTGTAAGAGGCATTTTCCATGGGATGGTAAAGATTTTCTGTGTGGTCCCAGTTTTGTTTTTCTTTCAATAGTAATTCCTAGCTGCTGATCTTTGTTGTTTATCTCCACTGCTCTCTGCCTCAAGGGTTTGTATTAGTGGGCTTCTCACATCTGTGCACTAAACTTCAGAGCACCAGAGGCCATTTCCAGAACTACGGCAGTGCAGTGGGAGCCCAGAGAGGAAATGCTGGCCCCGTTAGGACTACACTGGGACTGCTTATCCCAGTCCACTCCAGGAGTGAGTGCCGAGGGCTGCATGTGTTGAACTATGCCCAAATTACAACTTTTTGGCAGTGGATCCCCTCTAGCTGGCAGCGTTGCAAGTGCAGTAAGTTCTCATCCCATCAGGATTTGTTCTTTCTTCTGGACCAAACAAACCAAGGGCCCAAGCCTTTTCTTACACTTAAGAGTAGCACCCTGAGCTGGTTCAGACTCTCCAGGAGCTCAAGAATCTGTATCATTGAAAAGATGTTTTGCAAGCTAAAATTTTTAGATATAGAAACCTTCCTTCTAACATATATACAGGGTTGAAGGATTAGATTTTACTTTTAAAATCAAAGATGAAAATTCAATTTTCAGAATTTTGAGATGGATCCAGTGGGCCCTTGTCCAGAAGTAAAGTGTTTGGATTCTCATGAGTAAGATGAGAAGCCTGGCTAGGGCACCAGTGGTAATTGGTAAAGTGATTCAGCACTGGTTTAGCATTTATTTCCATAATGCTTTTTGTTTACAAGAGCTGAGTAGGTTCTGTCTGGCCCAAGTGGCATATGGAAAAACCCTAGTTTTGTGCATTTTGTTTCACTGTATCACTGAACCCCCTAAGAGCAAGAGTAAGTGCACAAAATGAAGTTACAGGAGTGTGCTGCAGATGCAATGACAGCCTTTAAAGTCCTCGTTCCTACAAGTCTTTGTTTTTGGTCGTGTTGGACTGTCTGGTGGTGTCTCCTGGTACGATGCCTCAATAAAATAAAATAACTTTGTCTATTTCAGGCATGCTCAAATATTGTGATTTTGTATTGAAATCCTTTATAAAGCCTTCAGTTCCACAGGGACTTACACCGGTGAGACCTGTATAAGCTCACCGCTTTTGTAACTCTAATCTTGTTAGTTAAAAGGTGGCATGCTGATAGTTTCATTTCACAGTTGAATTTTTTTAATTATCTCTGAAGATGGATTTTGGCTTCTCAATTTTGGCCATGAGGTAGCATAACCTACAACACAGTATGGAGAAAGAAACCTCAAATTGAATGTGCTTCAGGTAGTTTTTTAGCCCTGAATCTATATTTATCTGCACAAGAAAGTTTTAACTTGACCTAAGGAAAAAAGAACAAATCAATAAATCCAATGAGGGTTTGCAATGTAGCACTGATATAAAATATGATTTATTAAGTCTGTAATTGCAAAAATCTGTTATATACCGCTGCCACTGGGGGAATATAAGAGCTGAATAGTTAAACACCACTTGGTTTAAATGTTTTGTGTTTTGGCTCCACTATAGGTAAAGGATGATATTGAAATTGATATTGAACTGAAATATCCAAGCAAAAACTTTTGTGGATTTTTAAAATATCCATCCATCCATCCATCCATCCATCCATCCATCCATCCATCCATCCATCCATATATGTGTATATATTTTTATTCAAATACGTGAGATATATTTTACCCCCCCCGCCAATATAAGTATGTGTATATATATAATTATATGCAAGTATGTATTCAGTGTACCCTTTATACGTATCCCTGGAGAATTCCTCAAGCACAGACCTGATCTCCTGGATATTCGAGACTCCACTCCCTTTATTTGAGGTACTCTTACCTTCGGCCAAATGCTTCCATTCACAGGTTAGACTGTAGCAGGACTAAAAGGCTTTTAATTTGACTAATTAGTTTTGATCTCTAAGAACTAGATCATCCTGCAACATTAGAAAATTTCTGTTCTCATTTGTGTCTTCCTTAGATAGAGATAAAATTATGTTCTTTTTCAATCCTGCCTCTCTAGCCAGGTTGTTCATTCTCCAGAAATTCCTTCTTGACCCTGAAATGGCCCTGGAATGACCCCAGAATGAAATGTTCCCCATGACTGAGAATTACTTCTTGTGTTTCTGGGCACAATAAATATGGTGTGTCAGTGTTCTGCCTGGGAATGATCTGTTGCCAGGCACATTAGGTTATCAGAAATCATAGAAGGGAGAATGCTTTTGGATGGCAAGCTGTGTAGGAATTTTCCACCACGTCTGTACGCTTCGAACCAAGTTTTCAAACGGTTCAATAGATGGCTTCCCATGCCATATGTTAATTTAGAAGACCACAGATTTTCCAGAGTGTGCTATATGTTCTCTTTAGTGTTTAAGAGAGCTGTGCACTGCATACAATGTTTAGGGTTGAGTGCGGAGTTCATGATTTTGAATAAATGAGGCATAGAGAGCTCATAAGAAGATTCTATATGCTTTTCTGTCTGACCTGAAATGCAGACTTTGCATTCCTATGGCTTTTATATACACTTTGATTTTCAACTCCAGGACTGAAACCCTTGCAGCTCTCCAAGATGCTTCCACCAATTTACCAGCATTGGGCAGGTATTTGATACCTTATCAGCCAAAGGCTGTGCCTGGGCGTTCCTGTGCAGCTTTACCTCTGCCTCTCTGCACTTCCGTTTCAGAAAGGGTACTTTTAGGTAAAGCCCCAGCCAAGGGTTTGGTAAAACTTAATGAAGAAATAGTGTCATTGTTTTTCCTTCAGGATGTAAAGAAGTCTTATTCTAGGTGATAGATCTATATATACACATATATATGTATATATACACACACATAAAAAAGAGCTGTTCAAGAAGGTGGTATATGTCATTCCAGAAAGGATGGATCAGGGTGTGATCTCTGGAAATGGCTGGCCCACAGTTTATTGCAGAATCATCTAATTCTGAGTTTTGTGAAATTTTTGAAGACACAGATCATATGGGTTAGGTTGAATGTGTGGGTAAGAGAATATTGTTGAACGCACAATGAGAGCAGAGCCATATTTCCAAGCTGCTGGGTCCAATTTTTTTTTTGTTTGGTTTTTTTTTTTTTTTTTGTGTTGTTTTTGCCAAATTCTGGGACACTGCTGGGTTTTAGGAATGTCTTCCCAGAACAGCAATGTGACTTTACAGAGATAAATGTTACTTTTAGACTTCCTTGGAAGAAAAGCTGAATAAAAAAATCTGTGGTGAAATAACAACTTGTTCTCTTTGCTGTTCCTCTGCCTGCTCTTTGTCATGTCTCTTCTTTCTTTCCCCGACCTCATGTCCCACTTACGCAGTGTGCTGCAGGCGAAGTACTTGAGCAGCAAATGAGCTGGGTAGGCAGAAGTTTGATTTTTCTGGATGTTTATTGCCTCACACCCTACTGGCCCTTGACAGCTTGGACTCTCCAGACTCATGAAAACCATGGCGGTCGCGTTTTCATATCTATTTTTACTGAAATGCTATTTTGCTCCTTATTGTTGGTGTCACGCATGCTTAGGCAAAGTGGGCTGAGAACTGTGTCTGCTCTGGTTTACAGACTGCCAAGCTTGGTACAAGGAGTCAGTAAATAACATTTTCACCTATTAGTTAAACAAGCTTTTGAAGAACTGTGACTCTGCTCTGATTGGTGGGAAAATAATGGGCTGCATAAATAATACTGAGGAAGGAGTAATGATTCCAGGATGGCCAGTAATGAGGAGAAATGAAGTAAACATCAGCACTATGTAGTGCCTGTCATTTGGGATTATGATTAAAGGAGTAGTTTACTATTCAGTAGAACTGAAGTCCAAAACACTTTGTAGAAAATCTGGGGAAATGGCTTTTTGGTGGTTGTTCTTGTAAAAGATGGAAGGTGAACCCTGTACTCTGGTATTCCTGATACCCTGTCTGCTGACAGAGGTGTTTAGCTCTTGCCTGGCTTGTCACCGGTTGTGAGATTTCGTTTTTAGTCTCTTCAGTTTTGAGGAGAGAAGATAAAAATTCTTTCACATTTAGTTTGTACAAATCTAGTGGTTTCTGGAGTAGTTTGGGGGATCTGAACTTGCAGCTCGGCAACATTTGGATGCAGTTTCATAATCTGTTGATCACCATTCTGACCAGGTGAACAATGAACATTTTTAAGGTATTTTTGAGCCACCGTCAATTATCCTAGATTATTTTAAGATTTTTGCGTGTGTTTGCTCCTGTCTGGGTCTATCACCGAAAATAATTTATTATCTTGTCATTCTAATATTCAGAAAGATGTGTTCTTCTGTTCTGTCAGTTATCTTGGACGGTTTCTTGGCTTTGGTTTTAATTTATATATTGTTTACAGTTTCAAGATATTTGCATCTTGGAAACTTTTCAGTTATCTCTGAAAATATGTGTTTTTTTCCCATGTCCTGGAGTGTCATTTCAAAGGGCACAGCGTGTAATAACTACTGCATCTTGTAGGGTGTGTTTCCCACTGCGGTAACTCATAACTGGTTAAATGGCAAGCCCTGGAGAATTCCTCAGTTATTCCTAAGGAGTTCTAAACATCATTGATATGTACAGAGTTAATGACTTATTTCTGCTCCTGAATATTTAAGAAAATACCCTCTTGTGACTTACAGGACCTTCCTTTGATAACTGAAATTGAAATGTATCACTACAGAGTTGTTTTCAATCCCGAGTTTACGCTTCTTTTACTCTGTTTTTCTGTTATTCATCTTCTGCATCAGTGCAATTAAATGCAAAATCATATGTCTGAATTCTCTGGAAGGATTTCTGGACAACTGCTGTGAAGTCTGTGAGCCTACCTGTAGCTAGCACTAGCTGTGGCCTCCTCTGGATTAATATCCATAAAATGCTTCAGCGACTTCAGCTGTGTGGAAAAGAAGGTGTTCTGTTCACTCGTAAGGTGATTTGAAGGGAGTTCCAATAACATAATCTCTTTTTTTTTTTTCCCTGATGCTGCTATGTCCCTTGATGATCTAAAAGAGTGAACAAACAGTGCTGTATCAAAAGTGACAGATTATAGTAAATTAGATGACTCTCTAAATGCCAAGGGAAAAAAAAATTCAAAGGTATCTAGAGACGTTCCAAGAGCAGCCAAAAAAACTCCTTTGAGATTCAATCCATGAAAGGACAAGCTAATGAATTTAGGGCTTGTAATCCAAGATAAATAAATCAGAGCTGAGAGGGGGAAGGCTGGTAAAGCTCTGGGAGATGTAAGGGTAATAAAGGACTGACAAATAGGCATGACTGTGTGACATGATGAAGCAGCAGAAATGCCAACTATAATAATGTGTCAGTGTTGAGTCCTGGAAGAAAGAAGCAGAAACCACTGCTGTCTGTGACAGCAAGGATCTGGAATAGCAATTTCATTCAGCAGTAGAAGAGTAGTAGGGGAGATGTGGGAGTTAAGAGGAGTTGTGATTACTCTGGGGCAGAGGCGTTTCTGGTGTTGGTAGGTGTGGGCGTATGCACAGATAGAGGCAGAGCCAAGGGAAGTACCTCAAACAGAGAGGAAAAGTCAGGTTAGAGGAGGCAAAAACTATTTGTCGAAAAAAAGGCCATAAAAAATGAGTAACTTACCAGAAGGCATTCCAACATTTGGAAATCCTTTCAGAAGGTGTTAAGGGCAGGTGTTTCCTGCCTCAATCCTGAGCTCTGGAAAACATGCTGCATGATAGGACACTCCATTTTGATTGTCATCTGGGAGAGGCATTGACTGGGTGCTCTCGTGGGACTCTTCAGTCCCAGCCAGTGTATCACATAAAAGGCAAGGAAGGAACAAGTGTGAGTGCTGTGGCAATGCAATAGAATTTGCTGTTACCATAGATACCTGTGACTGTACATAAGCACTAAACTGCTGTGGCTTCACTCCGTGTGAAAAGCTGCTGTGGATTGATTTCCTCCTCATGAAAACAGATTGGAATATCCAGAAATTATTATGATAACTCCTTATCCAAGTATACCTCTACAATCATCTCATGAAATTAAGGATTGCAGTTGAAAGCAAAATCCCAGAAGAGACAAGAGGGCACTTGTGCACTAAAACTAAAAATCAAATTTTCCAGGCATACGCAAGCAAAAAATTACTAAAGTAGGCAGCCCTGTACTCTTAAAATTTCCCATATTTTACCTCCTTGTGACAGACAAGTCCCTTCTTTCTCTGAGCCATCATTATCTTGTTGATGTGGACCATTTTTTTGTAAATTGCTTTGAAATTAGCTGATGAAGAATGGTAGACAAGAGATGATGAGGTCTGTCAAAGAATGTGTGTTGTAGCTGTCCTGTTACTTCTCTTCAGAGCAGCCCAAAATTGCTGATTTTACTGGAGCAGGGTGAGCTGGAGAAAGGTGTCTGATTTAGACACCAAAAACCATTTTTAAAATCTAAACCTTCGTATTTCTGTATTGCTTGTAATCATGGTAACTTGTCCTCTTGTTCGAGTATGCTTTTGAGGAAAGTGAGCTCTTTCCTTTTCATAGCCATGGCAACGAGTCATTTTTACGGCTGTTCAGACTCAGCTGTAATCTCTTCTGGTCCAGAAGGTGGACCTGAGCTTGCACTGGAAGTCACCTTCCTGTCAGTCAGACCATTTGGTGGCACCTCTGGTATCTCTCTCTCCTCTCCTTAGGTCCTTGCTTTTTATTTCTTTCGTGTCCTCAGGGATGGCTGCTAATGAGTGGTAACCAGGTGTTATTACCCTCCTTTTCAAGGTACAGGCTCTGAAAACTCTGCTGTTAGGATAGAACAGCATAGAGTAGCATAGAATGTCATATCCTGAATTGGAAGGATCATCAAAGTCCAACTGCTGGCCCTGCACGGGGCAGCCCCAGGAGTCCGACCATGTGCCTCAGGGTATTGTCCAGATGCTTGAGCTCTGCCAGGCTGGTGCTGTGACCACTGCCCTGGAGAGCCTGTTCCAGTGCCTGACCACCCTCTGGGGGAAGCACCTGTTCCTCATATCCAACCTAAACCTCCCCTCAGACAACTTCAGGCCGTTCCCTCGGGTCCTCTTTTAGCAGCAGAATGTGGGTTCTTATGAGCATAACCTGGAGCTTCAGTCTGAACTGGCTAAGCACATGGCAGGTACAAAATTTCTCCTGCCCTTTATTTCACTTACCTGATTCCTGGAGAAGTTATAATCTGATATAGTACACTAACTCTGTTCCAATGAAGAGAATTTTTAACAAAATAGTGGATTTACTACAGGACAAGGCTTTGTTTCTCAGAGCTTGACTTTTTTATACTCCTACTCTTCACAGGTTACGCAAGCAGTGTGTATTCCCTGACTTTTTCATTATTTTCTATTTTCTTCTCAGTCCCCTGGGGCTCCCCTTCAGAAATTCAGATGGATGCTGGGCTTCTGTCTTTGGTGACCTGATGTGAGTTGGAGCTCAGACCCCCAGTTTTTTCTTTGGAAAGGCAAGCCTGGTTTGCTTTTTTCTAAACAGCTCTTTGAAGTTTTATTCAACAGGTAATGAACACTGATGCCTTTAGCTCAGACCATGTGGAGGAGAAAGGAGTCTGTGACCTTGTGGTTCCAAGCCCAGACATCCAAGCCCAGGAATCTAATTTATGTTTGTATAGCATAAATGTTGAAATATTCACTCATACTCTTTATTAAGAAGTTTTTGCTACACCCACTAATTTTAGACTTTTCAAAAGTTTTTGTTAGTATCTCTAATGTCTTGTAAAAATAAGGCTTAAGAGGAGAAGGATGGTTATGTTACCTAATCTAATACCTACACTTAAATAAAGAGCATCAAAGAACAAAACAAAACCCAGTAGTAATCAAACTGCAAAGTACAATCTACTTAAAATTATTACCATTTTGACAAGCTGAAGGGAAACTCGTTTAAAAGAAATACCATCTTCATGGCTGTATTTTAATTAGCTTCCACCTCATGTGAAATGCTGGAAGTTGCTTTCTCCCCTTTCTCTTGATTCAGTGTTAGCCCTTCTTTAGCAAAAGAATGTGTCTCTATTCTCCATGACATTTTTGATGACACTTTTGTAATTAATTTCCCCAGGTTTCTGTCAGTTCTTCAACCATTTCATTTTTGCACCTCAACGCCATTTGCTTTCCTCTTTCCTGCTTCTCAGTCCCGTTGGGAAATAGCTGACACATCAAGGAATTTGCAGAAATTAGGGTGGAAAAGGTAAATCCAAACACAAGTCAGTGAAACAACAAACTGGTATGTTCATTGCCAGGAGGCACACGAGGACCACGGTTCCTCAGCCACCATAAATCCGTGAGCCCCACTGAGCTGTTTTTTCTTGCATGCTGCTGAGGCCCAGGTACAGTAATTACCCTTTGCTTATTTGCTCAGATTGGAAGGTAAAGCTCCTTTTAGGCTTCCTGAGACAGTTTTCTTTACAGCTCTGAATGGAAGGTGGCTCATCCCTGCCCACTGCCCGTGGATAAGGCTGAGGGTGATGAGCTGCCCTTGCTCAGTGTGTAACTGAGTTTACTGTGGTGTTTGGGTGCTGACTCGGTGCTGCAGAGAAGGAAGAGCATTTTCATCCAGTCATCTCCCAAAATTATTAATCACATGCTTCAGTGGAAGGAAAAATAGGTCCAGAAGAGATGCAGGACTTGTGTCAGAACACTCTTCTTGCTGGGCTCTCTGTACTTTATGTGTTGTGATTTTCAAGAAGACTCTCTAGTCCCTTTTGTAACTTTAAGAAGTGTAGAAAAGAACGAGGTGAGATTTAAGGACTATCTAGCCAGCAGAACAGCTACCTTTCGTTTACTTCCTGCTCTACAGGCCTCAGAACTGTCAGCTAGGCTTAAGAGCTTATAATTTATTTCAGCTGGAAGGTAGGTAATTATATTTTTCTACATGCCACCTTTTACTTCGCCTTGTTCCAAGAGACAGAGTTGGCAGATTAAGGGCCTTTTCTTTAATTTATGTTCATCAACAAGTCTCTCATCAGTTTCTCTATAATTTTCTCTCTTGCACTGATAACTCTGAGCATGCATTGCACCCTTTGGTGAGCAATGAGGGGGCCTAAATCTCTGCCACGTGAGCAGTGCTGGGTCTCTGAGAAGCCCCAAAACTGCTCTGCAGAAATTTGGCCTCTTCTAAGCCCAGGAGGTGTCCTTGGAAGGGAGCTGGCTGAAAACTGAGTTGACTTGCAGGACAGTCCCATTTCCACTGAAATATCAGTGTTTCTTTTGAAGGTGTCAAAACATGCACCACGTTTTAAGTAAAGGTTTAAGAGGGGGAGGATGGTTAGAGAGAGGAGTTAAGTTAATGTTGACTAAGGACAGGTAGCCCTGAACTCCAGTATATTCATCTTGCTTATTTTTCTAGTCCTTGTTGGCTGCCTTCTTCCTTCGCCTTGTCCTTTGCTGCTTCTTTGCCCCTGGCATGTTTTCAGGTGTGATTTTGCTGTACATGTATGGGTGGTGAGATCTGTGTGTATTTTTTAACTGCCAAATATAATCTTAGAAATGCTGAAGAGCTCTGTTCAATTCCAGACTGTGGAATTTCTGGTGTGGAAGACAGGTGACCCTGCCTAATTTTCTTGTTTAAAAAATATTATTTTTCCATAAATAAGAGCTTCACAAAAATCACTTGTTGAAACCTTAGCTAGAAAGAGATCTTCCCAAGTGTGCAAACTACCATTAATTTTTTAGCACGTCAGATTAAATTTTTTTTCCCCTGAAGTTGCCTGGTTTTGTAGCTGAATAATAACTTCAACTGGTTTTAAAGTGACACAGGATCATCTTTCTCCATCCTAGGAACGTGTGCTTTTTACTAGTGCTTCCCATTCCTTTGGATACTATGGCAACTGTGTGTGTAAATTTTGTGTGTAAACCAGCAAATGAAGCTTTATATTATCACATGACAAGGGAACAGTTGTTTCACCTGGATCTCTGTGTATTTGGTGCTAGGATTTTATACCATGAAAACACCTTTCCCTGGGAAGCACATAAAGCTGTTTGTCTTGTTCATCTACTGCAGCTGTGTTTGAGAAATGTACAGTTTTGCAGCACCTTTTTATTTTTGCCTAAAATTCCTTGACTTCATTCAGTCGAGGGATGTTTGTCTGTCTTTGGGAACAGCTATGGCAAATAGGCACCTGGGGCTAGCGTGTGCAGGTTGAAGAGGAAGAGAACTTTTAACAGAGTTCTGGAATATATATATATATATATAAATAAATATAAATTTCTTTTGTGGTACTGTAGATGGTCTTACAAATCCGCATCTTAAAAATTTATTGCGGAAGAAGGTGCAGTGATGTAATTGGATTCGCTGCACCTCAGGGGAACATCCATAAACATCTCCATTGTAGCACGCAAAGCTTGGAGTGTCATGAAAATTTTGTGAGCATTAAAAGGAGCTGTAAACACAGCAGGAACCCACAGTGGGGGATCTGCCGATGGCAACCACATCGACTGCCCAGCATGGGGCTCCCCTAAGCAGAGACTTCACTGATTACGGTGAAAAACCGTTCGCTTTTAGGTCCGTTGACGCTGTAAATGGTACGCAGATGTAAATAAACCACCTCGTGTTGCCACTCAACAGCTTGGAGTGGTGATGGCAGAGGTTTGGGTGTTCTCCCAAAGGGGTACGTTACACGCTTTGTCTTTTGGGAACCTGCAGACAAATGGAAGTGTTCAAAGGGTGGAAAGAATGAGACGAGAGTATGTGACTGGTGAGGACAGGCTGGGCGAACTGTGGGGTTTTTAGACTAAAAAGGGTTCCTGTGACTTTGCAATGTATTAAAGTTTGTTGTGAAGAAAATTTTCATGAATTATTATCTGGCTGTTGCAGAAAATAAGAGAAGTGAATAATGAATTTTGACTTAGGAAATACTCTCAAACCTCAGAGACTGTGAAGCATTAGAGCTGGTTGCTTGTAGAAGTTATGAAATGTGCTTCACTGATTAATTCACTACGGGTTAAAGCCCAGTTGGGTGATTTATAGTAAAGGCAGATAATATATGCTTTTTATCCTGCCTCAGAACAGGGGAAAGGGAAACAGCCACTTGAAGTCACTGTCAGCTCTTTCAATTCATCTCCATCTGCATGTTAAGATGAGGAATAGATATTTACAGAGCTCCTGTAGGTTTAATTAACACTACAGAGGGTATAATTTTCTTGCCCATCTGTGTGAGAGCACCCAAAGATGACACCACTGCTGCTCCAGAAAAGCAAGTCAGTGTTAAACTTGGTAGTGAATGCAGGACAAAATACCATTCTGCAAACAAGACAGCTGTAGTCTTATCAGTGTGATATCCTACAAAAATAAATCTACTTTTCATCAATGAATATTCAAAATAGGAAAGAATCAGGGGGTTTCGAATATGAGGACCCCAACAAGTAGGTATCAAGCTTCTTATCTGAATCAATGAAGAGGTAAATTGGGTAGAAACATGCTAGCTGCTGTTATCCAGTGTTTGGAGACCAATGCACAGGGTCTCATTGGTAATTTAAATGGGCCGATCAAGTTGGGAGTAGAAAAAAGATTCCAGCTGGAGCCTAGAAGTAGACTCCAGATATCTTAAGACTTGATGTATTTCCATACTTCCTGAAGGAGCTAGATCCTAAGAAGAGATGAACATTTCACTGTGTTGAAATGCATGGAAATTTTGGAATTCTGGAAGAGATTGTCTGGACTGGATAAAATGAGCACTGTCTGTGCTAAGCCAGGCAAGGAACCGTGGTGTTGGTCCACCTTTGTCAGAAAGTGAGCTGTGCCCCAATGGGGAAATGTTTTCTGAACTGATTAAAAGTCAAAAAAAATAGAAGTTATGTATTGAACTTGTTTACTGTTTTAAACCTTCAAATAGAAAAAAAAACAATTTAAATCACTGAGGACTTTAAAGATAATTATATCAGCATGAAAAGAGGCTTTACTTTAGGAATTCTTCTTAGAAAAACAAACAAAAACCAACCCCCCAAGAGATTTTTGTTCTACAAATGTAAAATTAGTTTTGTATTGCAGCACTAGATAAAATTAAACAGCTGCACTTAAAGATAACCAATTATTTGTGCATTATGTAAGATTAATACAACACTAGTGACAGGCCTCCAACTATACCACCAGTAAAACACTACTGGAAGAGTAAAGTACTTCTGGAAAACTGCATAAGGAAAGGAATTTATGGAAATGTGACTCTCCAGCTTAATCTCAATCACTTAAACAGCTGATGTTGACACTTCCATTTTCATAAAATAGTTATTCATTGCATTCACGTTTTCTTTGTACTTTTACTTTTCCTAATGGCCTGTTTGGAATGAAAAGCTAATGTCAGAGATGGTGGCAATGTGTTTATTCCCCATCTCCTTTATAACACACAGGTTAATTCTTCTTCAGTGTTTAGTCATATAGCATGTACTGCCCCAAACTGGGGCTAATTTCAACAGAGCTGTGGCAGGCACAAACCTCATCTTCCAAATCTTGTCCCTGGGGCATCTTTTCAAAACCTGAAAAAATGAATTAAATAATAAGCAGGGTCTCCTTTTAAAAAAGGACATGTGAGGTTTTATTTCATCTGGAATACCCCTTTCAATCTCACTTTCTCCTGCTAGGTTTGTTTTATATTTGATTAGTTCTAGGAGATGGATTTTGACATTTAAAGTATGTGTAATAGAAAGAGAATAATGACATAGCTGGGATTACAGAAAAATATTTGCCCTTGAAAATGGTAATGCATTGTTAAATACCGGTTGCATCATATCTGAGTGTAATAAAATCAAAGTGGAAATGGAATGATTTTGTGGGGAATGAATAATCTCAGTATGTGACAGAAGAAGGCAGAAGAAGGGACCTTGGCAATTCTAGCAGTACAGCACAGCTGAAAAATGGATTTTGAAGAATGGGCTCATTGGGTTTCCAAACCTATATTTTAAGTCCAAAAAACAAATAAAATAATACCTGTATTAAAATTGAAAAAAAAATTAAAAGTACTTGAATGAAAAATAACCAGTGATCATCCAGCCAGTTCAGACCCCACATAAATCCTTGGATAAGCTCCCCCCAAGAGCCATGGTGTGCTGATTTCTCAGATGAGGGGTGCATTTGTCCTGTTGGTGCTGCTGAGGGGTTAAAGGTCAAATTTCGCTGGGGTTAGGAAATCAGAGGTTATTCTCAGGGTGGATCATAACTGATGTGCAGTATGGCTCTTGTGAGAGCTGTGTTGGCACAGCTTTGTTGAGCTGAGGGCTGGAACAGGAGTCCAGTGCATGGGAGAAAGAGGGGAGAGTATTTAACCTCTGTTTTCCGTGACAGCCACCTGCAGTGCCTGCAGTTTGGGGTGCACTGGAGCATACAGATCTTTCCTCAGCTCCTCTCTTTCCCTCATAGTAGTGTGCAGATATGTTTGTTCCCAGTTTTCTGGTCAAAACTGAGCTGTGCTGAGACCAGAGAAATGGGTGAGGAGTCCTCTGGGGCTGGTAGGATTGGTCACAGTTGTTTGGGTGGTTGTTTTCATAGGGGGTTGGACTATTTTGTTGTTTTAATTCAAGCCATTGAAGCCAGCTCTCTGGAGAACTTCTGGCAGGGTTTTAGTTTTCAAATCAAACTGAAGTGATGGCAGCCACCTGCTGTAGCTGGTGCCTGTGCTGGGACAGCAGTTTAGTGGCTGATAATATGAGACTGGAAGGGTTTTTGCCTGTGTTTTTACTCCCATTAATGGTTCTCACCCTTCCACGTAAGCCATGCACTGGTGCCCCAGCTGTTGTTCTGAGTGTCTGTGAATGGGCTGGGTCCTCTTTTGGGCTGAGCTCTCTTCCAAATTATCTACATACATACCTACCTGGGAAAAAAAATTTACAGTGTGAGTGCCTGAAGAAAGACACAGAGAGAGAGAGCAGCATGTGTGCTGATGATCTATGCACACATGCTGCATGCTAAACTTTTTGCTCAGTTTATTGTAGCAGGTCTCAGGATCATATTTTTCTTGCAAACGCACTTGTTTTTTTTCCCCTGTCCCTATCCTTTATGTTTTTCAGCTGCTCTTAATTCCTATTGACAGTAACAGAATTGAGTTTTGCCCTATTTGTGTTTAATGAGGAGAAAACCAAGCCCTGGGAGCAGGGAGCAAGCGATGAAGCCTCCTCCAGGTCTCCGTTCCCCACAGCTCAGTTCTCTGTGTTAAGGGTGGCTCTCAGAACACTGTTATTAATAAAGTGTATTGGGTGGAAGGGAAATTCAGGAGTCTTTTTTTAATTATCTTTCATCAAACTGGATGAAATTTGGGCTTGATTCTTGGATCTAAGTGCTTGATTAATTATCTGCCTTATTTCTCTGCTCTTGCCTTTTCTCTGTCCTCTCCCACTCCAGTACCTGTGCGCTGTTGGAATTTGCCCAGCACCTCTACACCGCTGGATTTCTGCTCCTGGCAGAGACACCCCTGGGGCTCATCTGACTCCAGCTGGGGAGGAGTTTGTTGTGCCTCTGGCACGTTTAGGCTGTAACAAATGCAGTGTATCTGAAGAAACGATTTGTTTGTTGTGCTGTAGGCTTCAACTCTTATTTTCAAAGATGTCCTTCCTTGTTGCTGTGGGCTTCATCCTTGCAAGCCAGAGCAAGAGCTGGTTATCAGGGTATGGAACACAGCTACCACCAGGTTGTGTGTGATGTGCTCTCCATCTCTAACCGGCAAAATACCTTAAAAAACTCCATCTTCCTTTTCCTTTGTGGGGAGATAGGGCTCACTACTCATGACAGAAGGTGTAGCCCAGTTGGGCCCCTTCCCTGTGTGCACGCAGCAAGCAGCTGTGTCTGGATCTCTGCTCCCATCCTGTTGCACTTCCCAAACATGTTTTCCCTCAAACCCAAACAAAGGTGAGACTTGATGCAGACCTTTTGTAACCCCTTCAGAAGGGGACTTCGGGAGCTCAGTTGCTGTAGGTTGCAAGTCTCAGAGGACTCCTTGTGCTCTGGTATCTGCCTTTCCCTTGGGCTCTGGCTGTGCTGTGACATCTTGTCTCAGGAAGACATGTATTTTCCTGGCTCCCTAGAACTGGTATCCCCCACCGTGGAGATCCCCAAATGCACACAGGCAGCTGTTTACCTTTCCCCTGACTCACAGGCATGTCTGCTCTGCAGTGCTCTTCGTGATTTCCAGGGGTGGCCTTTCAGACTTCCAAACACGCTGATCTTGTGCTGTGCTGTGTGCCAGCTGACTTCACTTTAAAATACGGAAGTGCCCCTTCTTATTCATCTTTCTCTGCTGTAGCACTTGGGGCTGGTGTCATTCAACTGTAGAGAATTCTTCAACAGCTTTCAATGCTCTTTAAGCTCCTGTTTGCACATGTCTGATATTGAAAAGTTTGTGTTATTTAAACATGCACATCTTTGCAGGGAAACTGGCATTCCTGATTGATGTGACTACTCATTGTTCTGCTCCAAGCAGTGGTTTTTTATCTTGATGAAGAGGCAAAGTCCATAATTTCAGACAAAATGAATCATTTGCTCCCTGAGTGATCCATCAAGTAGTGTGCTGTCACATGTTTCTGAGACTGATGTCTCAGAGACCTGTTCCAAGGTTGGTGGCTCGGAATTTCTGAGGGTAATTGTTGGAGAACTGTAGGCACATTTGTGGAAATAGGCAGATTAATATATACATGCATGTGTTATATGTGTATATTAATATATATGTACATATATTTTTATGTATAAATGTGTATTTTATACATATGTATGTCATGAATACTCAAGGTTAGCACATGGAATCTGTGGTGGGATGTGCTCCTAGAATAGTCAAAAGAGTAATCTTTAGAGAATAGGGAACTGGTTGGAAGGTGCTTGAGATTGTTAGGGAATAAAGACAGTAGGATGGACTGAGTGAGACAAGAAATTAAATCACACAGCAGCTGAGTGGATGGTGATGCCAGAGGAAAGCCTGAACACTGGAATTAAGTGGCTGTGGTCTGTGAGATGGTTCTCTCAACGGACACATTTGGAAACAAGAGTTAAAGGGCATGTTTAGCATCAGGGATGTCAAGAATGCAAAGTGATAGTAACAGCTATATTGGCTGAACATGGGCAAAAAATATTGTGCAGCGGTAAAAGATGGATTATTAGATTAATAAATGAATACATGGTGTAAGGGGACACCTAGAATGGGTTGAATGTGTTAAATATGAATAAGCAACACAGTGTTGGCTCCAGCTTTGTAAATGTTCCAGCTCCTCTGGACTGCTTATTTTGGTGTAAAGACTCACACTGGGATGTTAATCAGCATATCCAGCCATTAATCTGTTTTATAGGTACAACATCACTGTTGTTAATGTCAAAAAGTACATCTCCAGAAGTGGTAATGAGTCATAGCTGGCACTATAGAGTTTCCAGTGGATACTTTTCCATGAGTTCAAAAAGACCTCCTGCAGAAGATCAGATGTACTGCAAAAGTTGCTGATGATGCTGATACTGGGTTTAGAACATGGTGTGGTCAAAGTGATAAAATTGACAAACTGCAGGGAAAATGCAGACAGCTTATTCCCTTGTTTTCCTCCAGCACACATTCTGTGCTGTTCCAAAAAATTGTGCAAATGTCAGTAATACAGAAAATAATCTGTCCAAAGTAGTTCTAGATTTTTTTAGGGAGGTTGGTTACATTTGCCCCTTATGGATTCATTTATGCTTGAAAATTCAGGGAAATGAACCACATGCAAGATGACTATAATGTATTTTCTAGATCTGTGCTTTCTCAATGGGTCACAAAGGAGCTGTTCTGCAGAAATCTTGATCCTAAGGAATGACTGTTTTTATAAGGTTCTTCAAACAGAAGTTGTTCTTCACAACAAAATGGAAAATATTTCCATTTTCATAATTCTCCCACTCCTGTCCCTTTTCCTCAGTTAATTAAATTTTTATTAAGTGTTTATAAAACCAAAACCATTTGACTATTTGGAAACTATTTGTTCAAACTACAAAGAGGAACTCGGGGAGGAGAGCTTGGCACAAGCTTCAAAGCTGTAGTTCCTGAAACTTGTCCCACTTGTCTTTAGCCAGCTTATGTGTTAAAGTGGGTCTGTGTAAGATGGAGAGAGAGAGAGAGAAAGCAGAATGCAAAATGACAGAAAGGAATAAACTGGCAGTGAACCAGGCTGGATGCTCCAAGAGGGAATAGCTAATTGGGTATCATTAGTACCGTTCACATTCTGGTATTCACACACCTGAAAAACATTGGCTGCCCTTTACAGCAGTCCTGGCTGGTTCTGCCTCCTGTCCTGGGGAAGTGGTTCCTTCTGTCTGAAGCCCAGGTTTGCTTTCAGACCCGTTTCACACCCAACAGGGTGCCCTTGCTCAGTACTTTGCCATCAGGCACAGAGAGAGCTCTTGCCCTGGACGGTTTAGGTTTGTAAGCAGGCTCTCTGGTTCACTTTAGGTGATGATTTAGTTCAGTTTCTTGTGGTAAAAAAATGTCTCTAATATAGGAAATTAATAAAATAATCTTCCACCATACCAGCGGAACTGTGGGAGAGAGACTGGAACTAAGAGGAAGGCCTTTGAATCCAACGCTTAATTATATTTGTGGCTTTTGAATGCAATGCTGTAAAGTGGAAAAGGGAAAACTGTTTCCCTCTTAGTTTTTCAATAATAAAGGAATAAAATGTCTCCTGTGTGCAGTGAGTGTGCTCATATGGGAATCCTAGAGGCATTGCTGGAGTCTTGCCTGAGTAAGAACAGCAGGATGAGAGCCCCATGGAGCAGCACTGATGTGCACTGAAAGGGATAATGGAAGAGTGGAAAGTACCATCATTTAAAGGACACATCATGGAGCAGTGTCAGGAGGTGCTTCTACAGATGAAGATAAATCACCATATGCAGTCATCCCATCAGCCAAGAGGAAAAATAAATTTTACTTATGAAAAATAATAGACCTGCCTTTGTAGGAATGGTGCAATGCAGAGTGCAAAGTGGTCCTGATGGACTTCCCCTAAACCAGAACGTCACTGAGTTTTGAGTTTATAAAGGCAGCCAGGAAGATGCTTTGTAATCTCAGTTCCTGTTTTGCAGTTGTTTCTCTTTACTGTACAATGCAGTCTTCACTGCCCTTGTTTTTCAACAACTAATTAGTGGGCATTTTGGACTTGCACCACTAAGGTGGTTTTAACTGCTGAATATGGCATGATTTCAGCCCTGCTCTCAGCTGAACATCGTTGGGCTCCTGTGCCACCGCACCTCAGTGGGGCTGGAAAATGAGGAAGATTTTGGTAGTACTGTGTTGCAGGTCTCACCTCCTTGTTTTCCCTTGGTTTCACTCTGTTGTTTCTCCACCTTGGCAGGCACTGCACTTTCTGCTACACCCCACTTCTTGTACTGGTGCTGCGGCCTCGTTCTTTAGTCGGTCATATGGAGGGGGATGTTCAGAAATGTGAAGAAAGCTTAACTTGAATTTTTACTGGGTCTTAACTCAAATGTTTTTATTAGATCAGTGAATGGAAATCTTGGAGCCATTAGAAAAGCACTTGCACTGATATGGCCTCAAATTCACCCTTGATCCTGTAATTATGCTTTCCAAGATACCATCTCATTATCTAAAACTCAACTGTGTCATTAGTTATATCTCATTTTAGTAATTACAAGCTATATATTTGTCATATCCGTGGAAGCAGAAAACATTGCCATTATAAATCTATGGTTTATGCAGCTTCAGCAGGAATTGCTAATGAGCAAATCTTCCTTTCTGTCTCTTTCTAATTTTTTTTCCAAAAAGCTTTTCCAAAGCAAACTCCTGCAAATGGAGACTGAGCCTGAAAATTCAAATGGGGAACTGCCTCCCTTAGGCCTTCTTCTTGCTTTGCTCTTGAGATACCTGTCTTTGTTAACAGACCCTGAATTTGTTTTGCTTTTCTGTTCTTAAAGATGCCATTCTTTCTTCCACAAATAATGTGAATGCAAATCTCAGAGAAGATTAGTGCAACTACAAAAACAATAATCTTAGCACACATCTGTCATCATAGGAAAACTTTGCATTCTGGAGGAAAGCAAAGCTCAAATTCATAGTCTTTCTTCTTGTTTTAGAGTGTCTGTGCATTTGTAGTCACCAAACTGAACTGTCCTGGCTGAGTGGTGAGAGCAGAACATTTGGAATACGCTTTTCCCAGATCAACACCTTGAGTTTAGTGATTTGTGTTCTTTCCCATCTGAATTATACATTATAAAATCATTCTAGGTGTCTCCATGAAACCATAACCAAACTTCAGTGCCAGGGGAGTCTCATGCCTGGCAGACGGCCTTCCTTACCCTAAGAAGGGTTTCTCTGTGCTTCTGGTGCCCTCCTAAACTATGTTTTCCCAGCCTTTCCTCTTATCCTGTGTTCTCTCTGTGGATTGTTTTCTTGTTTGGTATCTTTTCCCCCATCTACCCCCTTGATTTTGATTTCTCTGCTGCTACTTTCAGTTCAATTTAATTCTCGCTGCTTGCCTGGGTTTCCATGCCCACGATATGGTCCCAGCCCCCCGCTGGACATCCATGTAGGACTAATCTTTGCTCTCCAATAGGTCACAATTCTTGTTTAAGATCACTTTTCCCTTCTTCCCTCTGAATTGCACAGGAGGACATTTCTTGTTTATTCGCACTTTTTTTCCTTGCTCCTGTTGTTGCTAAAAAGCCAGCCAAGCAAATAAATATTTGGAGTGGGGCGACTGTGTGAAAGGTACAGTTTGAGCTCAGGATACAGTAATGAACTGTAATTACAACACTTCTTTTGCAATGGTGTAAAAACATTCAGCAAACGTACAGAATACTTTTAAACTACTGCTAAGTATCAGTAGCACAAGAGTTGAAATTCATAATCCTTTTTCTCAAGTTCATGCTGTCTGTGAAGATTAATACTTAGATCACTTTTTGTATAAATACAGCACTGACTTTCAAGACTTAGTAGATTTGTTTTTTATGGAAGTGATGATGTGTTTCATTTTTGCTTGGCAAAACGGTGACAGCAATTTACTGGATTTGTTGCTTTTATGACCTGTAGATGCAGAGTGTGTGTGTGCGCCAGCATGCATAATCCCAGTTTTATTCCTTTATGCAGTTAGAGTAAGAAAAAAGATTTAATACTGTGATGTCATTCACACTATGAAGCCTTGCAATGAATGGTAGGAAAACAGCTGTACCCACCTTATGGGAACAAGAAACTTCAATGCAACAGCAATTGTGTGTGACTGTAGCATTGTGCTGCTGCAGAGGAGCCTTTTGGGAATGTGCCAGTGGATATCACAGGCTCTGAAGCACAACTTGAGCAGATATCTGTTGATTTCCTAAGGTGCCATGAAAATAACGTTGCATTTTTTGGTGTGTTTCCATTTCGAGCATTGCCACAGTTAGTTGGTTATTTCCCTTCCAATCAATCTTTCCTTCTGGCTGACTGACTGATGTCTTTCCATGTCTTCATAATCATCAGTGCTGAAGTCATTGATTTCAGTTTGAGGCAATATTTTGTCGTTTTCACATCTTACTTTCCAATCTTATTCTGCAGAGTGCTTTGTATATAGAGGGAAAACTAATATTATTCCAAGGGAGTTCTAATGAAATGACAAAACATTTCAGCAATTCTGTTTGCCTGAGGCAGACATATTTTCTATATCCACAGCACTGGACTTAAGTTTGTATCTGTAGAATTGAACTTAAATTTGTATTTATCTAAAACTAAAATTCTAGTCAGATAATATATTAAATTGTTCCAGATGCATAGTGTTGCTTTGTTGACAACAGATGTCTGTTCTGGAAGCAACAATATTGGTGTCTAATTAGAGCTTATATTGTGAAAATTTGTCTAGACTTTGTAGAAGATATTGTGATTTCCGCAGAAATAGAAGAAAGACCTAGAGGATATTGGCACCGCTCCACAGGGCTGAAAAAAACCTGACATTGTTTCAATTTATAGTTACTGAGATTAAGTGAAAAAACTACAAAAATCATTTATTTTGTAGCCTACAGGCCCCCACTGGGTTGTGGGTTGTTTCTAGAGCCCTGCCAGCTCTCCTGGGGGTCCTTTGATGATGCTCTCACCAGTGGCCAGGGGCCTGTGCTGCTGTTCGTCTCTTCCCTGTCTTTGTGCTCCTTCAGACTTTGCTCTCCACGAGGCAAAGAAAGAGCAGAGCCCGCTTCCAGCGTGTCTGACCACGGACGTGCCCTGGGAGAAGCAGAGCATGAAGTGAAAGGTTCACTCTGCCAGGCCCATTCACTTTCCTATCGCCCATCTCGTGTGTTTTTTAGGGAGAAATCTGCTGAAATAACTGTGTAGATCTATAGGGAACAAGGTCGCTTAATGAAAATCCTTTTGTATATTTTAATTCAAATTAAATTAATATTTAAACTGTTCTGTTTAGCTAAAATGTAAATTCAGATGCTAAGCTGAACCAATCTGTCTGGTGCATATGCTTTATCTTCGAACTGTCTTGACAACCCTTGTTAACATTTGCATAAACTGTACAGGCTAATAATAATGATGATGATGGAATTAGCCTGTTACTATCTTATTTTTGTTGTATAATTTTAATCTCTGTAGGAAGGAAAACCACTATATCTTTTGAATTAGTCAATGACTCTGCTTTACTATTATTAGCTATTTGTATGTATTTGTCTCCCTAGATACCACAGCAAAGCCTGCTGGTTTCCTTGTGGGGAATCTTGAAAGCTGTCTGTTGTGCTTGTCATCTCAATTATTATATCATTTAATAGTAATATTTTAGCATGTTTAACTGACCTTTCTCTGAAATGTGTTCAGTGCTGAATCTGGTTGGCAGTAATTTGCAGAGTAATTGTGGACAGCATGATCACGCATCTCATCTGCTCTGTATAAATCCTTTAGAAGTCAAGTCATGGACTTGTAGGGAGAAGTTGGTGAGTTGGTGTTGAGCTGCTGAGCAGTCAGCAGGGCAAGGGAACGGGGACAGCAGTCATCCTACAGCCTTTGAGGTCCTGAGTTTTTTCAGTTCCACTGGTCTCTGTCCTTTTATAAGATATTTAAGTTTGCGGTTAATATTTTTCTGTATTTTTCTATGCTGGTATACAGGGTTTTTTTTCCCCATCTGTTTCTTGTATCAGTAATGGATCCCGACAAGTACAAGTAATTTTAATATTTTGTATTTTGAGTATGAACTGTTTAAGATCTCTAGAATGCACTTGATGAAAATGTCTAAAAAGAGATGTAATTGTGTTTGTTAACCAATGTACAGGAAAGGAAAAATCAGTCTTAAGTGGTAATATGAAATATATACATATACTCAAGAACATAGTTTCATCATGTAAAATGGTTTTTTAAGCTAGTTTAACTTCCTATTAGGATTTTCCCATGAGAAATAGCAGCATATAGTTTTGCCAAAACCCCCTCATTTGACTGGTTTGACTTCAGTTTTAATTTCTCTTCTAAACTGATCCTTTTTTAGATAATGTGAGGGAGCAAGACATGTGACTGACTGAAGTTTGAAATATCTGCTTGATAATTACAGCTTTTAAATTATAGGAAAAAGGAGAGATTCCCTTTAATTTTAAACTTTATTTTTATGTGTAGAGAGCAAAAGTCAGTGATTCCAAAGCACAGAATTATAGCAATATATTACTAATACTGAGATATGGTATTGCCACAGAGGAATTTTAAAAAAGGAGAAAAAAGAAAGAAGGATGAAATACCCCACTGGCCATTTTGAATGATGTGAAAGAGATTTCCATGCTGTAAATCCTTGCCTACCAGACCGACTGGTTTTGATCTGTGCTCTCAAGTTTGTGTTGGCCATGCTTATTCTGTTCATCTTTGCTTTTGCTGAGGACCTTCAAAGCCATGAGCAGCCCTCCAGCTGGCAGCTGCCCAACCCACTCCTCCTGCCCTGTGTCCCAGCCTCCAGCTGGTTCCTTTCTGCAAGCCTGCTCCCCTTTCCACATGCTCTGGCACCAGCCTGTGCACCCAATCCAAAACCATTACATAAGGAGTGTGACTTGTACAGTGCACAAGTGGTGTGTGGGTGAAGGCACATCTTGGGGAGAGTGGAGCGATGGGCTGAGTAAAAATAGGCACTGCAGTACGTGCCAAAATGAGTAAGTTACATTGTCGACTGAACAACGAAACCTAATCCCCCTTCTCCTGCCCACTTTCCTCCCCCAGCTCCTAATAACTGTAATCCAATAAAATACATCACACAGGCTGAAAGGAAGTAGAAGCTGGCTTATTTTCTGTCGCTTGTCAAATATTCAGTCATTTCGCCTGATGTGAAGTTTTCAAGTCCATAAAACATTTTAATGGGCAGGCAGAAAGCATTGGTCAGTTCTCTGTGTGTGTGGATATATATGTATATGCACACACAAATAAGAATCTACGTGAAGGACCGTGATTCACTGGCTTATTTAAGGCTCATGGAACTGCTTTTAAAAATATGGTAAATAGCCAGCTGGGTGGAAGTTGCATGTAGTTTGGTTATCTGTGATGAACTAGTGTCAGAATGTGAATTTGATGAGTCATTTTGTATTAGTTGTAATTATGGAACATTAGTGCAAATAAATCATGTACTCTGGGATATACCAAAAGGTAATGTTATTGATTGCACTTGACATTTTGATAATAAGCTCCTGTTGAAATCATACAAAAGGTAATTTTAAATCTTATATCTTTGTCAGAGTTATGGCTTTATGGTCAAAACATTAATTAGTTTTATCCTACAGATGTGATGCCGTTTAATTTTGCAGTGTTGGAAAGACAGCTCTGTGTATGAGAGGCTAAGTTAAAATTATTTCTCGTGGGGCACTGATGTGGACAGTTTCCAATCTGGACTTTCAGATCCTACCAGGGCTTTCAGGTGCCAATATCTACCTCTTAATATTGCACTGACTGGCAAAATGCCTTTGAAAGTCCAGTCTGTAGGGACTTCCATCTTGCACCAATCTATAAACCACTGGTCTGTGCTTCAGCTTTGGGATTTGTGACACATTTTTTGTATGCATTTGACTCGGAGCCAAAGGAGAGCGGGAACTTTGCAAACCAGCTCTCACATTAGCAGCCAGCTTTGGCTCAGCCTTGGTGTTTGTACACAGAAAGAGCCTCCCGTGTGTCAGGAGTTACCAGACTGAGTGTGGGTTGACTGGGAGAAGTTCACAGTGTTAAGAAGGGGGCAAGGAGCTTGGTTTTCTCCTTAAAAAGAGTTATTTGCTATGATGGGTAACACCATCCCATTAAGGTGCCTGGTGGTCCTCGAGTCCTGGGCAGCCCGGAGGAAATCTGTCACTGCATCTGCAGAGGGAACAGGTTTGTTCTGTCTGAGCAGCCACCGACGGGCACTTGAGGCAGTTGGGCAACACCCCTTGTTTACAGCTCTGCTTTGCTTGTGTATTGCAGGCAAGGCTTGGAGAAAAGAGGGGAGCTGGCAGGTCTGAGCTTTCAGCAGCTTGTGAGATGCCCCCAGCTAAGGAACAACTTTGAGGCAGGTGGTAAAGGGTCGTGTGATGTGTCCACTCTGTGCAAACAGCTCTTCCAGGGCTGTGCAGGGCTGTTGTGCTGCCTGTTTTCCCTTGTGCTGCCGACCCTCAGGGTTGTTGCTGTGACGGGTGAGCTTTGTTTCTCTAGCAATTAGAGAAGTCTGCTATTTGCTAATTAGAAGTGCGATAGTGAAAGGTTTGGTGGTTTGGTTTTTTTTCTGAGAGATTTAGCAGTGGAGGTTAATTGTGCTCAATAGACCTGTGCGTGATTATATAAATTATAAATTATTTAAAATGATGCTTGTGATTCCATGAGCTTGACTACTGAGCATCTTGTGGGAGGGAGGAAAACTTTTAATGGTTTGTTTGGCACAAAAAAGCTTAACTTGAATGCTTTGCTGTTCATGTTTGTAACGCATTCGCCTTGGTCTGTGTTTGCAAAATCAGTCAGTGGGGCAACACTTCAAACCTTTGAGATCCAGGCAAGCTATTTTTGATTTTATGAAATCTTAGCCTGGGAGGGATAAAAGGCTGCATGTAAACAAATTCAGGAGTTATTCACTGGAGTTTACAGATGGATGGGCAGCCTGGCCAGAGCCCAGCACGTACCTTAAAGACATTGGAGAAAACATCTCTTACCAACCTGAACTTGCCAGCAGAGGAGGAAACTCACGTGTGGTATTACCTCACATGTGACTGCTTATTGTAAATATTGTGGTCATACTGGGATATTTTTTAACTCCTCTCAATGTTGTCTCGGTTAGAAGCACACGACTGACTCATTCCTGCATCTGGGTATTGACGTCATTGTGATGCACTTTTCATTTCCAGCATGAGTGTTCCAGTCTCTCCAGTATGGAATTTAAATGAAAACATGATGCCCTTTATTATTACTGAGAAGTAAATGAACTAGAAAAATTACATTCATGGGCTTTCCAACTCATTCTCTATTGCACTGAACATATTGGACATCAGAGCCTGTCAACACAGTCATCTGAAACTGTCTCCTTCAGTGTTTCACTCCTAAGAGCCTGAATTATTCATCAGAGATTCTACTATGTTAACATATTCTTATGATCACATTGACTTTAATTCCAGCGCATGAAAAAGCAAGTTTGCTGTTTCTCTTTGCATAAAAACAGATAAATCTATTAATGCTTTATCAGACGCCCTTCGAAATCCCTTGTAGCAAGTCAGAGCAGAACGAAACACAAAGTAATGTCAGATCACATCAAATTAAAGTGTTTATAGCAGCCAAGGCGTGGTCATGAAGCTAGCTAGAGCTAGAGAAGAAGTTTCTAGAGGTCTGGATGGAGAAAGTTGAAGTGTTTTATTCTTCAGGATGAGCAGTCTGCAGCAGGATGCCTTCCACGATCAGGAACACACGTGCCATCCATGTCACAGCACTGGGGCATGGGGAGTCAGAAATGTCCTGGGCAAATTAGAATACTTTGAAGGTCTGGAGTTCTGATTCAGTTACTGCTTAGGAAAAGGGTGAGAAGTTTATTTTCCTTTTTTCTTTTTTTTTTTTCCTTTTTTTACCTCCTTTGGTGACAAAATAAATGTATTCTAGAGAATTTCTCTGCGCTGGTGCTCAGGGGTTTCTTTATGACCAGCACCATGACAAGGGACAAAGCAAAAGCAAATTGATGTTTTAGGAGGAGAAATTTCATTGTCTTGTGTCAGAGGGCAAAAAGGCTCTGATGACTTTTTCTGAAATCTTATCAGAAGTGTGATAGTTATAGGGCTTTTATAGCTTGAAAATCAGTTTTCAGAGTGAACATGTACACATGTACATAACGCAGATAATGATGTCATGGTTTCAGTTTTGCCAACGTAAGTGAAGGTCAGCATCCTGGAGCAGAGCTCTGAGCCAGAATCCATGCAGTTCTTGTGCTTTGAGCGCTCACTTGGAGAGAAAGACAAGTGTGGGTTTGTGTGTTCAGAATGTTTGTTTTCGTGTAGCCATAAAGCATCATGAGGGTCATTTCCGGGTCAGCTCAGAATGACAACTCATGTCAAGGGGACGTGTGCTCCTGCTGTGGGAGCTCACAGGGTGGGGACAGAGGACAGGAATAGTGTTCCTGACTGTTCACGTGCTCTTACTTTTGGAGAGAGGCCCAGTGCTGTGGACAAAGCTAAATAGACTTAGTATGAACAGAACCCAGTAAATGCATTTTGGGCTCCGAGTGCATCTCAAACAACTGAACATTACCGCTCATGCAAAAAAGATCTCTTCAAAATACTGGCATCGTTTAGACGTGGGTCGAGTATGAATTTCTTAGATACTAAATTTAAGCATAAGCATAAAGTAGGCTAAATAGCAGGATTGTGGGTTGTGGTTTTTTGGTTTGGGTTTGGCTTTTGGGGGGTTTCACTTGTTCTCCTCTCTGATTTCTTTCTTTCTCTCACTTGGGTTTTGGTCTAAATTGGGTTTTTAAAAACTTCCACGATTTGGAATTGCTTAGAAAAGCCTGTTTAAGGAACCCCTGTCCACACACCTTCCTAAATAAGTTGTATCCAGTGACTTTGTCCTTGACAGCTTAGAGGATGTCAGCAGAGGGGAGATGGGATATGCTGAGCACAAGTTGATGCCCTGGGGATCTCTTGTCCGCCCGTGTCTCCCCTGGTCAGTTTTAAAGGCAGTGATTGTACGAATCCCACCCACAGACACCGAGACCTGGGTCAAGTCTGGGCTTTCCAGTTCACACACAGCAGGGTTTCCTTGGCTGCTGGCTGTCCAGGGGCCATGGGAAAGGGGTGCCTGTGTTTCCCCATCTGAAGGCAGTGGGGGAGCCCTGCCAGAGCCTCCAGAAGCTGAGCAAAATTGAACTGTCCATGTTCTCCAGGGGGGAACCCTGGAAGCAGAACAGTGTCTTTTCCCACTGATTTTTGCTAGATGAAGCAAATCAGCAGTCTGGTAATTATAATCTGTCTGTTTTGAAAACTATTACTCTCAAGCACTCAGTAAGCACAGGCTTTTGATATGTATATTGACAATACATGTCTAAAGTATTGCCATTTCATTTGGAATATTGAAGGAAAAACTATTTTAAAATTCGCTGCCTAAGGATATGTATTTTTTGTAGCAGGCACATTTCTGCAAAACCAACTTAATTTCCAATATTCACATTTTGTGAATGTGAATTCAACATAGATATTTAATTACAGTTGGGAAGGAGTTCTGTATTGTGCTGATTGATATTGCATTTCACTGGTAACAAAATCATGACAGGAATGCATGCCTAGAAGTTCGTATGCTGCATATTTTCACCTGAGGTTTGAAAATACCATCCTTTCAAATGTTTTGCATAGAAATTAGTAAGTAATGCTGAATATGACACCTTTTTACTCTACTCCTACATATTTTGCAAGCAGAAAAAAAAAAAAGCTAAATCCAGTAACAAAATATTCATTGCTAATTGCTACTTAAACCTCTGTGACCTTAGATTTTTGTCTGGTGTTTAACGTTGAATAAATTATTTTTAAAAGGCCTCAACGCGTGCCTTAAGTTACTGTTTTTAGTGTATTTCCACGAGGTTTTCAGAGCCGTGCACAGACCACGAACGTATGTGGTGTAAAAGAGGTGGAGGAAAGGTGACAGCAGGTTTCACAGGGCTGTCCTGTGAGGAAGGCAGGCAGTAGGCAGCACTGAAGCCTTTGCGTGGAACAGAAGCCTCAAAGCTTCGAGCCCCGTGTGCTGTGACCGCTGCCAGAAGAAATACAACAATTCTCAAAACAAAGCAACCCCCCCTGCCACCCCCGTACGCTCTGGAGGTGAATATCACCACCCTGGTGCATGCTGATTTGTGAAGCTCGCTGAGAAACACTCTCTCTTTCATTTCATTGAATGTTTCCTGGATTTGTATTTTCTGGTTTTGCGTTCGGGAATTGTTAGTGTTCAGCTCTGCCCTGTTCACACCTGACTCGTGGTTTGCTCGCCAGCTTTCATAGCTCGAGCTGCCCTGCCACTCCAGCCTTTCAGACAGTTTTCGGAGTGTGGTTTAAAAGGCTGTGGTTCAGATTTGATCTCGTGCATGAGGATTTGCTCCTTGTCTGTAGAATTTCATGTCGTATGTTCCTGGAAAAGGAGAACCAGCAATACCTCCCCTAGAAATCTGCTCGTGTTGGCAAGGTGAAGAACTGGGGGCACCAGCACCCATCCCCTTCCCAAGGGGCCAGAGTTTTGCCTCAGGATGGGAAGAGCACCTAGAACAATCTACATGTGAGGGCACTCAAGGGATGTAAAAGCACAAAAGATCAAACCCAGATTCAAAATAAATCAGCAAAATGTCCTGTGTTCTTAGCTTTCTTATCAGCATTTTGCTTTCTAGGAACTTCATCTTCTGCACTTTGCTTTGTACAAGAATAACAAAGTCCTGCAATAGTTTTCCTTTGTATATTGATTTAAACTGCAAGTTTAATATATAACTAGGAGAGAAAATATTCTAGGAATATGGAGTTATGCTAAAATAAGATTGAGAACTTTAGTTTGATGCATAACATCTATTTAAAGTAGTCACGTAATTTATTGGAGCCAAGCTTTTACTGAAATAGTTCTGCAGTTTCATTATCACTTTTGTAGGCAGACCTCTGATCTAGATAACCAGGGGAATGCTATTTTGGAAGAAAACACCCTGAATGCCTTCCTCTTTGTGAATTACAAAGGGATAAAAGGAGAATACTTCCCTTGTGAATCAAAGGATGATATTTGTTAAGAATTCCAGAGCTTGCTTTTCTTGAAACTTAAAATAGAACATTGAGAGTTCTTTACCTTAACAAAATGCTAAGTTTCTAGAAACGGAAGGATTTCTGATCCATATATTCTGGCAGTTTTTAAAATAGGGTTATTTTTGCCCAAGCTGTGAGCCAGGTTTAGCAGTTCTGAGCGAAGTACGTGTCTGTAGGCTCTGCATTGGGGTAGTCCTTCAAATCATCCTGATACCTTAAAAGCTGAGACCCATCTCTGAAATACAAAATTGTTGGGGTTTTTTATAGAGAGACTTTTAGAACTGATTCAAAGTAGCTATAAATCAAAGCTGCAGCCTGTGTGTTTCCCTCTCAAAGGTGGCTTTGGAAAGCAATGCTCTCCAAATGCTTGTGACCCCGACCTTTCAGGCTCCCGAAAGTGCAGCAAATTATTGAGAGTGGGAAATGGTCAGGAACACCTTGTCTCTGCATTGTAGCAGCAGGCTGGTGATGCATGCAGTGCAGGTGGGTTCTGCATTAGACTCTGGACAAGTCCTGGCTCTCCCTGTTCTGTGACTGCGTCTGCAGGGCTGTGAATGTGCAGGGAAAGGGGAGCAGAGAGGCAGGGAGAGCTGCTGGAGGTCTGCTCTGTGAAACACACCCCTGTGGTGAGCAGCAGAGATCAGATCGCATCTTGGAGCACACACAGCCAAGTTCCCGCGTTTCAGAGAACTGCTGAAATTTGTGCAAATAATTTTGTTCACGTGTTTGGGTTGTTTCATTTTGTTTTGGTTGTTTTGTTTTTTCTCAGCACTTCATGTGCTGCCAATAACAGGAGCCAGGAAGCTGCTGTGATCTGCAGCATGATTTTGGCAGTTTTTCTTGATAGAGGTTGAAAAAGCTTGAACCCTACTAGGCCTCTCCTTCCCTCGGTAGCAAAAGGGCAGTTAACCTCTTTTATCTGCAAATGCTTTAGTAAGAAATAGTTGGGGAATTTGCCTAAAGCTCCAAGCCATGAGAAAGCTTCGTTGGGCAAAGTCATCCGGTGTTTGTGGGGATGATGGAAAAAGCTCAGACTGTGACCAAGGACAGCTGCAAGTCCAGTCCTGGTTCCTACTAAAGGCAGAGCTTTCATTGCATGATCGTTTTTGCCTCCTGAAAGAAAAGCCTGATTGCTGATATCTCTGGCATGTTTCATAAGTATCCATTGCACTTACCTGATCTGCTGATTTTGGGGAGATACATTCTTAAAAACTTAATTTTTTTTGCTAACAAACTTTCTGATGAAAACTCTTCTACAGAAAGGTGCTTCCTGGTAGTTTTTGTATTTGGGAAGAAGAAGGGAATAACCATTTTATATGGTATTTAAATAAACTGAGAGGGGAAGATGAGCACTGAGTCTTCCCTGAGAGTTTAAGACTCTCACCATGTTATTGCGAGGACCGCAGGGCACTGACCATGAAGGTTTCATGAATCATCAGACCAAACCCTTATATCTGTGAATTAAACTAAATATATGTAGGTAGTGCTGGAACTTCCTTCCTCTTTTTTTGGTTTCTTTTCTTTTTTAGGCTATTTCTTCTTGGTACCGTGGGAACATTTAGTCCCCCCATTTTCTTCTGAGACTCTCCAAGCAGTAGATGACAATTTATCCATGGTACTCTGTCCAGTAAACTAAATGTTCATTTTGGCTAACTGCTCCAGTGCTGCTAGCTTTGTAGCCTGAGAGAAACTGAAAAACTAGAGAAGGCTGTTCATAACAACCCAATAGAGCTCTAAATATTTTTATTTCAATAGTAACATGGGATCTTTTGGACGGTTCTTAGGAAATAAATCCTGTAGTTCGTAGCTGGTTAAAAAGGATCTGGAAAGGAGAGGGCAGGGAGCTGCAAGGCCGTTTGATTGTGCTTTAGGCTTTAATATCTCCCTGGTCTTATTTCAGATGCCCAGCGTCACTCTTTGCTTGCTCAGCTAATAGTACCCAAAGTGATCATTAATCAAAGTAAATAATGTGGCTGTAGCAGGAAACATAAGGCACTGAATGCAGAGAGAGTTTGCATTGATTCCAGGGGATTTTGGACAGATGGGTATCATCACTGCAATGTAAATAGATAAGGTTTCAGGTTCACGATTAGTTTTGCAGAGCTGTGGTAATGGTATATGAGCCCTTCGCCTCTGGTAATGTTGCTGTTTTTTAAATGTAACTTCAACTATCTTTTCACCTCACTGCAGGCCAAAGTCAGGCATTCACACAGCTGCCAATGCTCAGCCCTGGTGGGCTGCAGGATGTTGGGCTGCTGTGGCTTCAGTGCATCTGGGAAGGGTTCCCAGGAGGAGTCTGTGGAGCCAAGGCTGGGAGAGGGAGCTGCTGCCACGCAATCTTCGCTTGTCAGCTTTGCCAGATCATCATCCAGTTTTGTGCCACACTTCTGAAAATATATTAATGAAGAATCTAATGAGGTGGTTGCACGCTTAACATCATGTTGTACATGATACGTACATTTTACCTGTTGTCTTTGGAAGGCTGCAGCAGAAACAGGTGATTTGAAGGAGAGACTGTGGTAATCAGCCAGCAATATGTAAATTTATGAGCAGGAGGGCAGGCAGGCTTGTTGTGTGCTGGACCAGGGCAGGTACTGCAGTGCCAGCCACGGGGGAGGAGGAAGCCCTGCTAAGCCAGCCTGTTCCACGCTTGAGCTGAGAGCATTGGCACCTTCACAAAGAAATCCTGTTTTACCTCAGTAGCAGCAGTTTTCACTTACCCACAGAGAGAGAGGGCTATGAGCTAGTTGCTTTAGCACTGGAGGAGGAATTTTTTGTTGTTATTCTGTGTCAACAATGTTTTGTCATTTCCTCTCTTTACAACTTTGAGGAGAAAAAAAAGTTTGAAGTGACGTAAGTTTGGTTTTTTTTTTGGTCTGGTGATGGGGTTGGTCAGAAATTGCAGCTGCCAGGCACTTCTCACTCAAGGCTCTGATGATTCCTAAACTTGGGATAGGTTTATCCTATCTATGGGTCATCTTAACTGTCCAGCTTCTGAGCTCCAGGGTGGGAAGCAGGTAGTGCAGGCAGACTATGGGCTGGCACAGGAGCTGGCTTTGCAGTGAGGAGAGGGAGGCAGTGAATGCTGGTGATGGATTACAGGTAGGAAAGCTCTGCTTTGCTACCTGGAGTGGGAAACTCTATCCCAAGCAAGTTTATAGCATACTTGGATTTAAACCCAGAATCAATAAAATCCAGGGTCTTGGAGCCATAAACACTCCTGAAGTAGCTTACACCAGACAGGACCTCTGGAGATCTGTGGTACAGCCCCCTGCTGCAAGCAGGGCATGACTAGCTGAGCTCCCTCAAGGCCTAATCAGTTGAATTTTGGATTACAGCCAAGGCTAGAGGATCACATCCTTCACAATTTCATTTTTATATTCTATAATTAACAAATCTTTCCTTCCCCAATTGCAGAAGTCACAGAATGTGATTTTACACAAACATCAAAATAACATGGGCAGAATTTGATTATTGAGTATCATATTGGTGTGGGAAGCTGCCCAAGTAAGTGTCATTTTACTGCCTCAGGATTGTTCACCTGGTGAGCTGAGCTGCTGCCCTGATCCAGGCCTGTGCAGGGCACAAAGTGTTCACTGAATTGCGTGACTGGAAGAGGATATACTGAGGGCTCCCACTGCCGTGGGGACACAACCAAGACTAGTAAGGTTACAGCCCAGAGAGAAAGACTTCTATTTCCCCCTTTAAAGTCCCAGTATCAGCCTTTGTTTTTTTTTTTTTTCCCTTCTGGGTAGAAGATAATTCTTTAATCAAGATTTTTCAAGTTGGCACCCAAGGACTGGGTAGATGTGAAAAACAGCTATTAGATGACACGCTTGGACACCAAAAAGGTCATTCACAAGCTCAAGTAAGAGGAAAACCTGGGGCTTCTTTTGTCCTCTTTTCTAATCATCGAAACAAAATTTATTTTTAGTATTTTCCTTAGAGTAGCCTTGTATTTTTATAAACATACATTTTTTAACAAGAATTTGGGGTTTTTTCCCAACAGAAAAGTATATTAGCTATTACCCTTATAAAGGTGCATCATTGCATAGTTTGTAACGATTTTGAAGGGCTTTTAGAATGTTCCCTTTGTAACTTGCACTGCATTTTGTCCAAAGAGTTATAACTTTCTGGAACGGTGCGTCCTAGCAAGTATCATTAAAGAACATCTCTATGAGCTTTTTGTTTTATGGAAGCATTGCAGATCTGACCTTATAATATTTCTTGTAACACCCTACAACATAAATCGTTGTGGACCCAATAATCAAAAGTTGCCTGGTAATGTGGCACCCGAACTGGTGGGGGTTGGTGAACCTCTTAATAGTTGGACTCATGGAAGGCTTTTCAATTATGAGGGTCACTGTGGTAATTTCATTATCTACAGACCCTGTCTTTGCTACGTTTTATGGCATCTTGGTTTAGCCAAAGCTGCATCTCCTTTGCAGTTTGTCCCTGTGGTCTGGATTCTCTCCCTGTCTCTGAGGCTGGCACAGTGCAGTGCTAAGCTGGATGTTTAATTTTTTTCTGTGCTGTTGTTTCCTTCTCTGTGACTCTGAAGTAAATTCCTGTTGTTTTCAGAGGATTTTGAGAACGCAGATACGTTAATGTTGGCTGGTTCACATCCTTTTGCAGGAGAACCCATGGAAGGATTATACAGGAGTTTTAGAAGACTGAGGCTGGTAGGACTCTGTCTTGGGTCCAAAAGGTCTTTTGGCACAGGCCATGATCTGAACGAGGAGGAAGGGCTGGTACAGCAGGAAATGGGTTACAAGCCATGGAACCTTATCTTCTCCCTGGGCAGGGCTGATGGGTGGATGAAACACTCTTGCCCTTTCCTCACGTAAATCCGCAGCTGATGCCCTCCTTCCTGAGCCCCAGATGCATTGAAAATCGATTTGACGGTATGGGTGGTCAGCTGAAAAATCACTGGTTTCGGGTCTAGGATTTGCTGTTTTGTGGGTTTTTGATGCTCTATAAGGCAGCAGTATGGACTGTTCAAAACAGCTTCAGACTTCGGTGCATGCGTGCAGGAGGCCTGTGCTCTCCAGGGCCGTGCAGAAGGATGGACAGCATGGATCCAACATCCAGCAGGATGCTCTGGCAGCACAGCACCACTCATGTGCAACTGCTCTTGGTCTCACCACACTGGTACACTGGAACCTGGCCCTGAAGGAGGCGTAAGCAAAAAATTTTGGCATGCCTTATGTTACATCGGTAGAAATTAAAAACCTGCCTGTTTATGTAGAAGTTAAGGTACTGCCAGGCAGTGTGAATTCCGGGAATAATAAATGCGCTGAGGAGGAATATCTAATGACTGATTTCTACGTACCAGGCCTGAGAAAATGTAAATATCAAGCCATTCATAACACAGACTTCCTAGTGGCAATGTACCCATGTTAAAACACAGCCCTTGATTTTGAAGAGTATGAATAAAGAGATAACAGGAATAGGCTGGTGTTGTCTCTCTAAGAACAGTAAGAAGATCTCAGGATCTGATGTGGCCATTTGCTTTGGTGCCATAGAAATCAACAGAATAACTTGCAGAGACTTCAGAGTGAGACTCTGATTGCAAAAGGACATTTTCCCTCCTCACCTGTAATTCAAAAGTCCTTTGTTTTGGGCGTTGTTGAGTGTAGGTGTGTAGTTGGCAGCATGCTGGTGAAAGAAACTGTAGTAGTAGGACAAATGGCAGTAAGGAGGTAGGAAACAACAAAATCTGAGATCAAGGGGGACATTCTTGTGCCAGCCTGTCAAATTCATAGCAGAGACAGAAGGTAATGCAGAGCACTAAAGAGCAGATTTTGTTAAGGCATCTGAACTGCCCTGGTTTACATGTAGTGCCATGCAAAGTGACTTTGGAAATTATTTAATTTTTCGCTGTGCACACATGTTGTCCTGAAAATAGCACAAATACTGGAGTAGATTTGCCTAAAACCATGAATATTTTCCCTTCTGCAAGAGCCCCTTTGCTTGTTGTGGTTTAAAATAAATCACATTTCCATGCATTTTTGACTTCCTTGAGCATTCTGGGAGATAATAAACTGCTTCATTTGCAGGGTGATATTTCATATGTGGGTGTATGGGACCCTCACATCCATTTTGCAGCTATTTGCTTTATCACTTACTTCATCTATGCCCGACCCTTCTCCATCAGTGGAGCTTGACATGTTCTGCAGAGTTCCTGCTGGCTCTGGTTTGCAGGGAAGATCTATTTCTTCCTTAAACTATAAATATGTGGGTGCTATCACTCAGCTTCTCTGCAGTGGCTGTTTATGTTATAAACAGTTTTTGGGGCTCTTTGATCCCAAACCACTTGGCAATTCTTGCATGCCTGATGGTGGCTGCAGTTTGAACCAACCCTCAAACCAAAGAGGCTGGGTGGGATTCCCTCAGAGGTCAGAGAGCATTAAGCATGAGCCCTGTAGTAGCATCCAAGAGGTTTTTGGGGTTAGAGCTGTTTTAGTGGCTCTGGGATAGCTGAGGATTTCCTGATGCAGGCAAACAGTGAGCTCAACCATTCTGGGGTGCCTTTGTGGCGCTGTAAAATGCATCTTGTAGGGTGTCTTATTCATCTTGCTGGGGGAGGCTGGGAAAGGACAAAAATGACCAAAGGGTAAAGCAGAAAGGCTGAAAGGGAAAAATGAGAGAATTTTCTCCCTTGAGACCAGGTACCAGAACTGTGCAGCTGGAGATGGCCCTTGCTCGTGAAGTAACACCAAATACCTCCCGTCTGTGGCTCTGGCAGTGCCTGGCAGCAGGGAGACGTGACATTGTCAGAAGTTGTGGGTGTAAAGAAATGCTGGGCCCCTGCAGATGATGCTGGCTCCAGAATGCCCCCATGTGCAGCTGGTTTTTTGCAAATAAACCTGCTGGTCCTCCGGGTGACAGTCACGGAGCAACACCTGGAAACGGGTTAAATGTCATGGACACGGTGACCCACAGCCAGGATACCCTGGTCACTCTCAAATCTGTGCTTTGCTGGGGTTGTCCTTTCCTGAGGTGGAGACCATCAGACCAAGAGCACGCTTTACTCCTGTGGGAAGGGATCACAGCTATCACCCAGTCGTGGAGACTTGTCCCCAAAGGCAATATTCAATCTCTGTATTGATAGAATTCCAACTTTAAAGAGACAAGGTGACGTTCCTGTGTCTTTTCTCAAGAAGTTTTACTCACCAATGGCAATATTGTGTAATTTTAAACAAATAATTTACTTACTGCTATCTGGTGCTTCTTACTAAGAAGTTTTCTTCCTCAGGGTACTGTGAGAGATATTTCTTTGATACTGTTAACCTGAGCGAAACTCTGCAAACTAGTAACTGAGAAGCTTTCTGGGACTTCTAGTGAAAGACATAATTTTAAAATAAAAATTGAAATATTGACAAAAATACAGTAAAATACAGTTGAAAGCAATGAGCAGTAGCTGCACGCATGCAGCATGGCTCCTGTTTTCTTGTTTGAAGAAGTTATTTATTTAGTGATGCACTCAAAACCAGCTCAATTATGAAAACAAGCCCTAACATAGCTTTTTTTTTTCTCTGAGTGCTTTAAACTGGGGAACTGCCTGAGTAATTTTCTTCTGAGTACAAGTAATTACTTGGGTTTACACTCGGTGACTTTCCTTTTATTAAGGTTTAGAAACAATACTGTATTTTGAATCCCATTATTCTTTTCATCCCCAGCATTAAGCAGAACATTAGTGAGCCAGCTACGGGGCATAGAGTGAACACAAAGGTATTTTCTTTGTTCGGGGAGGAAAATCGTGATTGACATTTATCAGTGGTTAATAAATTCTGTGGCTACAGTCAGTTTGTAGCAGCAGCAAAGATTGTTTTATAATGCTATTTCCTCAGCAAATGCCATTTTAAAATTTCCTTGATTATTCATCTTTCTGGCTTTGAAAATTTCTAATTTATTTTTGAAGCTGGGTCATAATGAGCTTGCAGGCAGCTTATCACATAATTTCCAAGAGACATCAACACTGGTCTGTGGTTGTATTTTTGCTTCTGATAGTGTGTGTTTCCTTTATGCTTTGCTAAGCATTAAGATAAAAAATACACTTTATGGTAATTGGGAGCCCTGCCTGTGCTCCTCTGGAGGGAAGATGATGTCACGGGTACCTTATCTGTCAATATGCCCCTGAAAACAGGTTTGAGTCTGTCTGTGAAAACCTTGTAGTGGGAGATGGCAGTGGGGAAGTGACTGTGCAGCTGCTGTGCATGGCTCTGATGATGAATTCCCACCGGTGGCAAGGGAATTGTCTTCATCCTGCACAATGTTTATTTTCCCGTATGGAATGAGCTTAGAAAGCAAACACCGCATTCCCTGATCCTCCAGAGGCCGAGACTCCAGAACCCGAAGAACCGGATTTGGGCCATGAAAATTTGTCTTCTGGGGCGCAGGGGCTTTCCTTCCCGGAAGCACAGCCTGATAAACCCAACCCAGCAAGGGAGTTGTAGTGCTGACCCTGAGCCTGCGCAGCAGGAAGCGTGGCCAAGGCTCCCTCAGCTCCAGGAGGTTTCCTGCCTGGCTCTGGGGGGGTTTGCAGCCCCTTTGCTGAAGGGAGCCCATGGTCTGACCACGGCCTTTCCCCTGCTGCAGTCAGACGACGTGTCTCACAAACAAACGCTTTCAGTGTTCCCAAAGGGTGCGTGCTAAACGAAATGCATCGTTAGCTTTTATCTTGCAAGTGTAGGGTTTTCAAATAATCATCCATCAGAACCCATCGTGTTTTGGGAAGCTTTACACTCAATAGAACAGGCAACTGAAACATCATCTTCCAGTATTCTCACAGCTAGTACACTTAAAATTTAGGTTGTGTTGGGAGACAACACAGCAACGAAAACACGGAGACAGGATTGAGAATAGATTTTTCCAAGTCAGAAGGATTAATCCCAACTCCCACAGAAGATTTAGCTCTTTCCATGTAGGATGCAAGCCTTGTGGCTCTGAAATAATTAGCATGCAGACCACAGAGTTAGTGTGTGCTACACAGGATAAAAATGGACTTTCTTTAAAAATCATGATGAGTACAAAAAGAAAGGTATTTTGAAAACTTAGGAGAAGTAGTTTAAGAGCTTATACCTATTTGTTTATGAGCTCACAGGGGAGATACAAAGGTGAGTACACAGCTCTGCAGTTTTAGAGTTGGGGCCAGTTGTTAACTTGGCTTCCTTCTAACAAAAAATTCTTTACTATCAACAGCAGATAGCCAATAAATGGACGTTTTCATACACCTACCTTTGCTAAGGATGAGAGGTGCACATACAGAGTTGTATCATGCTGAAAGCAAGAGCAGGTGCTTTTTTCCCAAAATTAAAGATGTTGCACCATGAGGGTGTTGTGGGTTTCCTTAAGTCTTAGGTTACAGATGAAGAAAAGTTTGATTTATTTGTTCTGGATCTTTGCAGAGATTAATTTACATAAATTACATTGAATTTCCCATAGTAAATGGATTATTTTCTCCCCATCTCACCATTTGGGGGGATCTGATTTAGGTGGTGAGGACAGGAGACCTCGTGCTGTGCTGCAGTCAGCAGAGGAGCAGGATCTCCTGGGATGCAGCTGGGGGTCTCTGATGCCTGATGGCCTCAGCAGCACCTCTGAAGGTCTTTCTGAGAGCTCTCCAAGCCTGGCTGTGGCCACTGGGGAGTTCATGCACAGCTCTAGGTAGGACATTACAGCTTCCAGCTGCTGTTTGCTTTGGAGAGTGCAGCACTGAGGGCTGGGTTTACCTCCCTGTGTGGGTGTTCCTGAAATGTGGAGCTGCAGGGGCTGCAGGGAGCAGCTGGATTGCACCAGGACTATGGCATCTTCCAGCAGGTGCACGGGAATGGATGCAATATTTTCTCCTCTATTTCCCAACGTGACATATAACTCTGAAATAACAGCACAGAGATCTTTCAGTTATAAAGAGATTAAGAAGGGGGGGGTGGGTCTGTATAGGAATGTGCATCTCTATGTAATAAAATATTGAATGTGATGAAGTGAATTCAGCCTCATAAAATGAATTCAGCCTCATTTTTAGTACTGTAAAATGATAATGTAGAGGAAAACCTATTCTAGACATTTCTTCAGGCATTGCAGTTACTTCATTAGCCTTTATTTCTTCTCACTTCTGCTCTCTTGACAGCTTTTCAAGTCTCAGGTTCTTCCTTTTTGAAATGCTTTGATGTGCTCATCTGTTTGACAAACTGTTTAAGGTCTTGATCTTAATTTAACATTTGTAGATACCCACAGAGGGTTTTGTTAATGAAGTCTTTAAAATACTAAGTGAAGTTCTAGTTTTCTTCAGGAACAAAGTTTTATCCTTGACATTATTTTTCCTTTGGAATGATATTCCTATTTAACATCTAGGAAATTTTTAGTCTTACAAAGCAGCAATGGACTTGTAAGGCTAGGGATGTAATTAAATCAGGATTTTATATTTCTTTGGGGTGCCTTTTGTTAAAAGAATAGGAATACATCACAATGGAAAATGTCTTTTCAATGACAGAAGCCTTTGATACCACAGAGGCATGAGAGGAAGTGGTTGCCCAGCCTCAGATGAGGAATGCTCTTATACATTGATGGGTAATACTCTGTTTTCTGGATTGAAGCTATGGTTTTTGCTAGTTCCTTTGGTGTAAGGTAATTAAATTGAATTAAGGGCTACTCATAAACTATATTCATTAATTTTAGCACTACTGACAGACAGCAATCTGAGTTCCTAAGTCTGTAATATGGACTGACAGGAATAATTCATGGCCCTGTTGTAGCTGGATCTGGCATTTCATATCTCCAGTACCAGATGCAGTGGCTGTAAAAACCTCCTTGAGGCAAAAGGAAGAGCTGTGTATAAGAGGAAAGGGTTGACATGAAGAGGAAGAAAATGTTTCCAAGAGGCCTGTGAAACTAGGAAGTCACATGTGTTTTATTGTTAAAAAATATTTGGGTCTATTTTGGGAGCCCCTCTGGGGTGCTTAGGGACCTGCTGCAGCCCGGAGAGACTGGATCAAGGGGAGCACATCCACACTGTCCTCCATGGCTTCACTTTCTCTGGAACTGTTTTCTACTGGAATCACACAAAATGTTTCTTTGCTGTAGTAATATTTGCATTAAAAAAAAAAAATTACAAAATTGGGTAACAATTTTCTGGCAGTGTGAACAGCATAAATGTACTGTTGGTTCTAAGGCATTTGCTGTGACTGGTCAAAATGTGATCTCTTTTTGAAAAGACAAAACAATCCTCTTGTTTTCAAGGGGAAACTTCAGGGAAAACTTACTTCTGAAATGTGGAATTTGCTGTTGCTTTTAATCTGCCAAAACTAGCATAGTTTTGGCTGGTTGGGATTTTTTATTTCTTCTTTTTCCTTAGTGCTTTCCCTCATAAATGAAATAATGTAAATAAATTACATACCTTATCTGAAATAATGTAAAATAATTCCATTAGCTAATTCCATGTGGCTAATTTTTAAAAGAAAAATATTTTGCCTCTGGTTAAAGCTAAGGCTCAACATGCACAGCCCTGCTGCCTTTAAATGCTAATGGGGACCCATCCTTTAGATAAGGACCAAGAGATCCTTAGAAGTGAGAAAGCTGCATCAAGAGGTTTGACAAGGCTCATTAAAGTTCAATTAGAAAATTCGTTTTAACACCAGGCATCCTGCCCCTTTTATTTCCCAAGCACAAACAATAAAATTTTTATCACATACAAATACATACTTAAAATGTGTTATGGAAATAAATAATTTTCATGTTTAATTCATCTTATATAATAATTGATGTCCATTAGGAATTTGGATCAGGCATTAAGTATTACAGCTACAAAGTGTGGCATTAGATGTATGATTCCCAACTGTCCCTACTGGGAAGTTTGTCAAGTGGATTGAAATAAAAATTATTTTCAGAAGAGTCATGATAGACCTTTTCTAAAGAGTTCATGTTTTCTGAGCAGTGCGGTCTTGGCACCCACTCAGAAAAACTTGACTCAGCACCTTTACATTGAGGGATTTCGTGATTCTTTTAACTACTTCTGTGAGTTTTATTCATTTAGCATCATACTATTTTCAGTTGTTGGTTCTCAACCATAGGGAATAATCCCCTCCTCCTGCCCCCAATGTTACAAAAATTTTAATTTTCACTTGGCTGTTTGATTACAGGATATGAGTTTTGTGACACTCGTGACATGGACGTTTACAACATCAGTAAATCCAGATGTGAAACCCGAGCATTAGGCAGGTCCCATGTGCTGTGGCTCTTAAGGCTGCTCTTAATTCCTTTTTTCCAGCGGTAAACCTGCCAAGAATGCAGTGCTTGTTATGCCATGATGGATGTCTTGTGGAGCCGGTCCTTGTCCCCAGTGCCTGCCCTTTTGCTGCCTTTGTTTCCTCTGCAGTGCTGCTTATCTGTGAGACACTGTGCAGCCTCCTGAAATGGTGCAAACCTTTAAATAAATGTGGTATTTTTGGCTGAATGCAGACACGGAGACTGGTGTGGTTGCTTCTAAAGTGCTGGGTTGTGGCTGCTGAAACCCTGCCTTTGAGGGGCCCGTTCTACAGAGTGGACACTGTCTGCATGTAAAATTATTCATCAGAAAATGATTGGGAAAAGTGAATGAGTCCTGTGATGCTTTTTTATTGCATTTATCACCTACTTGCATTAATGCAATTAATGTAGAAGTGTTTAGGGAATCTTAAAACATAGAAAGCAAATCATGTAGAATGATTCATGCCAGGGAAAAAGATGCCCTTTGTGCTGTCCCGGCAAGACTTGGCTACAATCGGTTTAGAAGGGTTTTTAATTCCCAAATTGGTGATCAAAACTTTGCTGGTACTTGCAGTTGCTTGGTTCTTAGTCCTGTGGCACAGGCCATTAGGGACTGCAGCATTTCGGCTGCCCCACAGGACTTGTATTTCCATGAGTTTTAAATACTGTTCAATGGTACTGACCTTGAGGGAACAGTATTTTCCAGAGGAAACTCAAATATTAAGTCTTCATAATTTTCACTGCAAATCACTTTGGAACCTTGCAATTAAAGTGAAAAATCCTCTTAAGATATTTATTTCCCAACTGTAGTTATAAAAATAATGTTCTAATCTAAAAAAATTTAAAATACTAACAAATGGGAAATCCACAGAGACCCCCTTAACATCTAAAACCAAGCCAGCCCAGTGACTCAGATATTATTGATTATTATTGCTTGGTGTTCTTAAAGAACCCTCCCTGAGTCTTTTTTCAAAAACTAATAACTAATTTAAATAAGCTGCACTTTTCCCATCCTAGGTCGGCTGGGTCTTAAAGCTGAGAGTGCAAAGTGTAACCTCACAGCCATTAAACATTAAATGGGCATTTCGTGGAGGCAGTGGCTGTAACAGAGGCCCAGGTGTGTGTTTCTTCCCCTCCTTGGGAGCACTTAGCAGATGATTTTGGTGAGTCCCCGGTGCAGGGACAGAAAAAGCACACCCCTCTTAGTAGGAACGGCTCAGTAAATTTTAGGTGACAAAATTCACTTGTGACTATGACCTCTTGGGTAAGCACATCTGGTCATTCCTAAACAGTTGTCTTAACTTCGACCCAAATGTTTCCTGCTGATAGAGATGCCACTTCCCTCATTTTGCGTGTATTCGGAATCAGCGCCTCACACGATGTCTGCAGCTTGGCCAGCTCATGTCGTTCTGCGGAGACAGCGGGGCTGGCATGGAACTCATCCCTCCCAGTGATGCTTTCTGCAGAATCAGCTCTCTTTTTGCTGCCTGCGCTGCTGTCACCCAGGATTAAAAGCTGTAGGTACCCCAGGGCTGCAGCGTGGGCTTTCAGTGACTTGGATGAGAGCTGCACAGATGCATCAGAACAGCATGGGCAGCGACTTCTGGGAAGATCATGAAAAACTAAAGTCTGGCTAATGGACCCCAGCTCCTCTCCCTTCCCTTTTGGCAGCCGTTCATGGTAACACAAAGTGAGTACAAAGCCTGGCGCCAAGACAAAACGCTAGTGATTTGTGCTGTAAGTGTTCCTAAAGGCGAGAGGGATCTTTAAGGGCTTCCCTGAATTGATTCCTGTTTGAACTAAAGCCAGAGCCTAAGCCAGACTTTGCAGAACTGCAGCTGCCTGCCCCGTGGCCGTGGCACTGGGGAACTGAGGTATCAGCCCAGCTTTGCTGCAGGGTCTGGGCTGAGTTGGGCACATGGGGAGCCTGCCAGAGGGTGTGGGGGATGTTTGCCCCCCTGAGCAGGGGCACTGCTTTCCTGGGTGGAAAGACAGCCTGGTGTGGGGATGAATCTTGCCGAGCATCTGGGCCCTCTTGGGACCAGCACGGCTTGTGTTTGTGATGCTGAGTAAAACTGACATGACAAATTCACCACCAAAAACATCACACAGAGAATCTTCCCACTTTGGCAAGGGGGTCAGTGGGATCCAGTGAAAAACAGAGACTGAAGGAGTGGGTGTTTGAGCCTTGTGATGAGCTGAGATGATGTACCTGACATCCTGCTCAGCCCAGGCGCTGTCTCCTATTTTGGATAAGACCCCTTTGCTCCTGTGAACTGCTTATGTGGGGGTGCTGGACTACATTTCCTGTCCCATCTGCTTTGGTTCTGATGAGCACTAAGTTTTGAAGCTGCCCTGTGCTCTTTCTTGTTGATGGCATCCTTCAAATCTGTTCCATCTCCAGGTAAGGCGAAGTTTTGGGGGAGGGGGTGAGGCTTGGTGGTGGTTTTGTTTGGGTTGGTTTTGTCTTTTTAACTTAAACCTTTTATGTCTATTTGAAATAAAAATGTTTGAAATACACCTCTTCAGAATTAAAATGACATTGCATAATTCCTATATTAAGATTTAAACCCATCATAATATCTCAAGTTCACATAAACCAAATATTTAAACCAAAGATGTCTCCTATTAACGTGTTAAGAAAGCTACAACCCAGGGAATTCTCTGGCTAAACACATGAATTATGCTTAATTGCAAACCACCTTAGCTCATAAAAGCAGCAGCTATCATCAATACCTTCTTAGGTAAAGGTGAGGTGAGGTCTTCTCTAATCTTTTGATCATATTATGATTAGCCACAATTGGCTCAAGTCACTAGTTAGGTAGATAATTTTCTCCACGTGATGACTCTTTTAAATGCAACCTCAATGGTTTCTTTTGTAGCCAGTGCACCCATTAAAATACTCTTTTTCCGCATTGTAAATTGAATTCCAGCTTTGATTCAAAAGCAATTTAATGTAAGTTGGCCGTAAAATTAATTATCTAAACAATAAGAAATGTAAACAATAGGGAAAAGTATAGTTGCTAACATGGTGTGCTATTAATATAAAAATATTTGAAGTGACTGTAAAGCCACAAGCCGTGGTAACTGTTACCAGGCAATCAGAATTAGTTTTCTTTCTTCGGGGGAAAGATTAACAGGTAACTAGGATTAGACAATAGGATTAACAACAGCTACTTAAAAGGAAATATTTTGGCTGCAGTCAGTGGCTCCGAGGTCGAACTCCTATTTAGATAATCCTTCTTGTTTGCGTTGTGCTTCCTCTAATATTTTCTTCTCTTTGAGTACATAAGTTGGGTTTCACACGCATTGTTTTGGAGGTGAAGCAGCGACCTGACATTGCTGTCACCCCTCCTGGCTCCAGAGCAGCAGGACCCCTTCCCTCTGCCCACCCCAGCCCCAGGGCTGGGCTGGTGTGTGGTCCATGAGCTGAGTATCTGATCTAGGAGGAGGGAGAAGACATCCCCAGCAGGGCACCAGCGCAAACGCTTTTGTCACTGGTGCGTTTGGCTCCATTCTCAAGGGACAGTTTTTTGCTCTGTTACAGACAAGCATCTAGGCTAAGGACACTTGGGCCACTTCTCTGTTGGCCTCAGGGTGCAAAAGCGTCAGGGCAGAAAGCACCTCCTGGCTTTGTAAAACGTGGGCAGCCCAGCTGAACGTCAGTGATGAGGAAGGGATGACGTCCTGTGCTCTGAGGCATCACAGGACAGGAAGGTCGTCTCCTGTTATTTGACAAATCCACTCCCTTTCTTATGCAAAGCATATGGGAGCAGTAACAGGAAGCATCATTGACCTTCCTCTCATTTGGGGACGAACTGTTTGACTGCACTAAAATTATTATGAGTGATATACTGGATGTGAAACAGGAATGCTAATTGGAAATTAAGTCTGAAGAGAGGTGTCCGAGGGACAGAGCTAAAGGTGATGCTTGCATATGTCTCGTTCTCTGTGCAAAGGACTGCAGGAAAAAGGAGAATGACAGAGGGCAAAGCTGAAGCCATGAAGAATTGCTGTGGGTTTAATGTGTTTGCTGTACCCCACCTTGCTGGCAGAGACCGTGCTCCTATGAACCCAGTGCCAAACTTCCATGAAATGAAAATTCTAGTGTGGTGGAAAACATTAATGCTGGCTTTTTCTGGCTGCAAAAATAGTGCACTCTTTGCTTTGCTCTATTCCACTCTCTTTCCTAAGAGTGTTCTAAAATACCTAAATACCCAATATTGTCTATGCTGACTCTTTAGCGGGCAAAGAGCAATGTGCTCATGCCTTGGGGCTTTGGATGTCACCAGCTGAGTTGGTAGAACAGATTGAAGTTAGATGGATGGCAGTTTGAAAATCCTCTCTTGGTCTGTGCTATTCTGAGTTGTTTGGCGTCCACTGGAGAAAATGCAGTTTTGTGTCAAAACTCTGCTCTTTCTCATCAAAAGATCAAAATGAGAGTTAATCTTCTGTCCTCTTGTGAGGACACAATCTGTGATTGTGTCTCTGTGTTGCTCTTTTGTGGGGTGCTGAGTTGGGGTTTTGTGGTGGGCTGTTGATTTCTAGATCAGCAAGTGGCTGTTGGTTATGAATTAGAGATTTTCAATCAGGCCTACAGAGATACGGAGCTATCTTCTTACTGTCTTTTTACATGCCATGAAGTCAAAGGAATACTGAAAGCCATTCTCTGCAAAATACTAATTTCCTTTGCTTTAGTTAGTAACATTCAGAATTACTGAAACTGGGTTTAAATATTGCTTTTCTTCTGGTTTTTTTTTTTTTTTGGGGGTTCTCTTTGCTGGTTCCCAGTTCCATCCCATTTAAGCAGTTCTGGGGTAAGGGGCAGACACAGCCTGTCCCTCCACTTCTGACTTTGTCCCTTAAACCAAAGAAAAAATTGTCCAATACAGTGTCCATGTCGTGATAAAAATGCAACTACACTCTATGCAGGCATCATTTCAGAGATTAGAACAAGTAGAAGAAATATTTTTACCCTTTTGTGGACTATGAGAGAAAAAGACTTGCAGCTGACCGTGAGATTTATAACCTGTGCGGGTTCCCTGTGCTGGGGATGTGCTCTGGGGTGTGTGGGATACCCTTTGGTGCTCTTGGATTTATTTCGTACAAGCGCAGCCCATGGATGGGATTCAGATTTTGTAACCCTCGTGCAAAGAATAAGTCTTTGTCTTAAATAGGATTGTAACTCTCTTGTTGGAAAAGAATAGTGTGAGGCCAGCACAGGTGACTTTTCTTCCTAGAGCCTAAATCTCTGTGAGACTCCTTTGTCACACCCAGTGGGCTCAGGGAGGGAGTCCTGAAGAAACTGAACTTTGAATAGAAATAAAAATGAGGGGAGGGAAAATTGAGTAAAACTCTCTTCTGTGCCTCAGTCACAGCAGTTCAAAATTGAGTTAAGTTTTCAACATTTTTGGTTTTTTCTTTTTTTTTGAAAGATAATTCTGAGCAGTTGTGTAGCAGCATCAACTACAGTGCTAAACTCAGCCTGCAATACACTGAAAAATATATTATTAATGGTACAGAATCTTAGATGTTTTCTCATTATTCTTCTATTGCACTGGCTTTAAATGCTTACACTTTTCAAGGGAGCAGCAACTTAATTCTTAATTAAAATCACTAAGCAAGTGCAGATTGTATTTAATTTAAATATTTATTGACTTTGTTTAAGCTTTCAAAATAGATTAGGCTTTGAACAGCAAAAGTGCTAGTATCTGAATGATAATTTTACTTCTGAGCCCAATCAAGAAGCTAGTCAGGAGTACAGCTAAGAAGTTGCTGTGTTTGAGGAAATGCTTTCATAAAGTATATACAGAGGGCCTTTAAAAATGAGTGCTCTCCAGTAAAGAAAAATTTTGTTGCATCTGATAGTATTTTAAAATCTTGCATCTTCTCTTTGCTTTCTGGGAGTCGCAGTTCTTCCTGTGGCCCTAAGTACAGCTGCAAAAAATGTACAGTGAACCAAAGACAGATAAAAACATACCAAAGTGCTAATCCACTTGCTTTTTATAATGCTAAGCATGTTCAATTGAAGCCCATGATTATCCCAGTTGATTTAAGTAGTCAACACATATAAAGTTAAGCATGTATGTAAATGTTTTCTGAGTAGAAATATAAGCCTCACACAAAGGAAATTTTTACAATTTTAAGAGTATTCCTATGTGTAAAGAAGTTATTTGCATTAAAATATTCACCCCCAGCAGTATTTGGCAAGCCAGAACATCCTTTGGCACAGCATTTTCTCCAGTATGGCTCAGCCACAGTACCAGACCACCAAGGCTTTTTCAAGGACCAGTTCAAACTCTTGGCTTCTCATTCCTGTTCTCCTCTAAGCCAGTTTTATTCCCTGCTGTACCCTTTCACTTTGAGAAACAGCTGCTCTATTGCATTTATCTGTTGCATGCCTAAAGGCCATCAGATCCCGAAAGCTTTAGGGTGTTTTAGCGTAACTTGTAGGCTTAATTTTGCAAAGATGTTCATGTTGCCCAAATAACACAATAGCTACGAAATCTTTCAGGACTGAGTTTGAACCTTCTGGAAGTCTGTTTGGCAGTGTCTCACATTTTTCAGTGTGGCAAAAAGTGCTCCTGAGATTGACAGGCTCTTTGTGCATTTCATGTGGATGTTTCAACTAGCCTTACAGTCCTCCCTCGGTTTTTGCTCTGCATTGTGAAGTCTGTAAGAGCTGCAAGATCTTTTCTGCTTTTTCTTTATAATGCTATGGAACATTATGTGAATTGTTTTAGATTGTGTTTCCTGTCTAATTGTACACTGCTGTTTAGGTTGGAATAGAGCATGTGTTTAATTTTTTCCTGGCCTCATTACATTTCATTCCCTGCTTCACGCATCGCCTGCCCTGCTAGTCCATAAATCTGATCTATTCTAATCACTGTAAATTCTCTCTTTCCCCTAGCTGTGTGTCACCAGCAGCACTAGTCACTTTGGAAATTGCTTTCCTGAGAGGTCGTTTTATAAACGATAAAGGAGGAGGCCTTGTGCAGTGCTGGAGGGTAAGGCTGGGGGCTTCTCACTGGTCTAAGCCTCAGAGCAGCTGCTGCAGTCTGTCCTGTGTTCGTAGGCTCGTCTCAGCAGCTGTGACAAGCTGAGAGAGTCACCTAGGGGAGTGTCTTGGACAGACTTGGAAGACTGTAGCATGGCAAAGTCTTCACTGGGGTTTGCCATCTGTATGCAGTACCAATTACATCATATTGGGTGGCCTGGTAAAGGAGAGTTACCAGCCCAGAGTCACTTCTGTTGTAAAAAAGACTTTTTTAAAGACAGAAATTTTGTGGTACTTAAAACCAGATGGTGATGCAGAGCCAAGAACCTGCACTGGATGGTCCATCACAGGATCCCCTTATACAAGAACACATTGTGCAAGTGTTCTGTGCCTCCTGCTTGGCTTCCTCTCTCCTTTGAAGAGCACTGATGGACTGATATTTGGTATATTGATATGTCAGTAGGTCTCTGGGTTAGCTGAGATCAGTTACATCAGTTATTTTCCCCTGTTTTCCATGCCTGTAGATGTCAGTGCCTCTCCTGTGCTCTTGTTTCTGTGCTGACCCTGCTTTGGGGCTGGTTTGGTGGCACAGACACTGTGCTGCAGCCAACACACATCTGCTCGTGGCCTGCCTTGTGCTGCTCCTTCCCTCTCTCATTTAACACTTCTGTGCTGTGCTAGATGTCACAGGAGACTCCTGGGAAGAGATTTTGTTCTTTCTTGGATTCCTGCACAGCCTCTGTGTGGAGGCTTCCCTGGTGCTGCTCCAGGCTCTGGGGTCTCTGTGAGTGCGTAGGGTGCACTGGGGAGTTTTGCCATTTTATTTTCTTGGGCTGAGTGGCAGAGATGTTTTGGAGCAAGAGCTGCTCAAGAGTTCCTCAAAGTGGCAGGCTTTTCCCTGACCTGGGCTCCCGTGCTGGATCACTCCCCTTGCCAGTGATGCTGTGCTCCATGATTTGTGTAGTGGTTTGTGGTTACAATCCACTCTTGCAGAAGGATGCCATCCATTGTCTTGGATAAATGAGTTTAAGATTCATGAATGTAAAGAACACGATGGCATTTAAATACTAGTATTTATTTTTCCTGAATCCCTCCGACTTGTTTTTTATTTCCTTCTGATATTTCACTAATCAGGGAGAGTAAGTGGGGATGGGAGCATGCCAGCTTTTGGCTGGATTACTGAAGGGCAGTTTCCACAGCCACATGACTACTACAGCAAAATTCAATTAGGGTGTTTCATCTAGGGGTTTTAATTGATTAATGTATTTATTTGATTTTGTGAGGTTTAGTAGCTTTTTAATGACCTTTTGAATGGTTCTGGTTTTTGAGTGACTCATATTACTTGCTTTTCTAGCCCAGGGGTGCTGCAACATCATGTATCATGCTATACTGGCTTTTTTCAGTCCACTGGTGACTGCAGAAGGTATAAATTCTCCCTGTTGCACAGAAATACGGCAGTGTATTCCCTTCTGCTAATTTTTCAGAGGTGCTACTTTAATTAACAAAGCTAATGTTTAGGAATCTGATTGCTGAAAAGCTCTGGTGACAGATTAAACCATCCTATATGGATCTGGTTTGTTGTGTTTCCAGAGGAGCCACTCAGACCAGTGAAAGTTTGCATCAGTGGAACCCAGAGAAGAAATTCAGTGATAAACCAGACTAAATAAACAAGTGAAGTAGAGTGGAGGATGAGTGGTATGAGCTCTTGCTGGTGTTTGTGTGATGGAAGTTGCTTTCATTTGAAGATGTTAAATATGGACACTTTTTCCTTGGTGTTGTGCGGTTTGAATTACTCAGAACTATGTTTAATGATAAAATAGTAAAACCAGAACAAATTCTGAGTAAGCCACAGCTGACCAAGCTGTCCAATTAGTAGGATTTTGTCTAATGGAGTAATTTAATTGGGATGTTTCAAACATACTCTGGAAAAGCCACAGACATTTAAATTTCAAGGATAAACATTGTTTTTCATTCATCTCTCTCTCTTTCTCCCTCCATCTCTCTTCCCCAAAGGTCTCCCTGGCATGTTTGAGTCTCCTCCCCAGTGAGCAGCGCAGCCCAGTGCCACCCACAGGTTCGGAGTGCTTTGAGAAGAGCCCCCTGGATTCCTGCTAGGAGGGCCCTGAGTCACAGGCACAGCAAACCTGCCCAGCTCATCACTGCACACAGGCCTCGAATCTCCTTTGGAGCGGCTGCCAGAGGGGCTGAGCTTCCCTCTTTCCTGCTGTGCTGCCCAGATCCTGTTCCATGTCAGCAAGGGCTGGTGGAAACCTGCGCCTCGGTGGTTCCACGTGAGCGTGAGATCCTTGCCCCGCTCGCCCACGGCCTCTCCCCGCTCCAATCCCCACCAGCAGAGCTGCATCACCACCCACCAGATGTGCAAGTGGCTGCAAAGAGCTTCCCTCCCTGAGCACAGGTGCTCTCTTTCAAGAAAAAAGTGAGTGTTGCTCAGTAAGTGCTGGGCAAATGTATTGCTGCATGTTCAGACAAAGAAACTGCTGCTCCTTGGGGGCGGGCAAGGGGGACAGGGCATTCCAGAAGTCTGGCAGTGGCTGGGTTGGGAAAGTGCCCGTTCCAGCCCATTGCTCTTAAATTGCCTGGCAAGGCAGCTCTCCCAGGTGAGGTGAGATGTGGTGAAGCCAAAATTCTCTTTAGGAAGCGTTACTTGGTTTACAATGCTTTGTTATCAAATACTGCTCCTGACTTCTTCTAACTTTTAACTAGCATCAGTTCACCTCTGTCTCTGTTTTAAATTCAGTGGTACTTTACACAAAGTGTTCTCATCAGCCAAGCCACTGCTGGGTTCATACACAGAGTAGTTTAGTGTTCATCTGTCTCATTTCTTTACTGTCCAAGATGAATCTCAGGGGACTGAAGCTCTGAACCAAGTGGCTTCAGGCTATTCATCTGGAAAACAGAGCCACTTAGACCTTTGTAAAGAAAATAATTTAGTAATCAGTGCAAGAGACCAGTCTCTAAGCCAAGCCATTTGGAAAAATTGCCACTGTAGTAACTACAGACATTTTATGACAATAATACTGATTAGGTCCTTCCATTATTGCCAGAAGTTCTTCTTCTCTGCAGCTTTAGGACTGAGTTGGTTTTGCACCACCTTCTATGATCCTGTGCCCTAGAAATGCTTTGTAATTTGAGATTGATGCTGCAGAGCTGGGTATTGAGCTGCTGACCAATGCAGATGAAACCACTGGGAAGTGGGGAAGTCACTGCTGCCTTCCCAGCTCTGTACATCCTCCCTCTGGGGCAGGGAAGGACCCTGGCCTCTGCTCTCTTGTACAAAGGGGAACAAGAGGCCAGTTAAGGGTGTGTTTGGCTGCACCTCCTGCCTGCCAGCCCACAAAATCCACAGCACACTGCAGGCTCAGGTGTCTCTGTGAACACACCAGTGCCAGAGGGATGGCACTGGTCTCCTACCCTGCCCTCCAGGTGTGCCAGCTCAGGGCATTCTCACCCAAACACAGAAGGTTCTCACTCTCTTGTACACTGTCACTGCATCAGTGTTTCTGTGCATTCTGCTAATCAGATATGTATAGCAACTCTTAGAACTTTTATCTAATCTCATACTTCAGGCCCTTACCTTGGAGTTTTTCCTCATTCTCTTTGCAAATTAGAAGATACTTGTGGTCCTGAACACGTTTAACAGTGTTGTTTCTGTACCTTCCACCCAGCAAGGATGTCCCACGGTGCTGGATTTTGGCCACACACAAAAGACACTGCTGTCCATTTTGAAAATCTTTCTGGCAAACATAAAGTTTGAGGTGAAATACAGCATAAAATAAAGTGAAGGGGTGACTGGTCTGTAGCTATAGTGTTAATGCAAGGTTTTGGCTGTGTGGTTTTTAGTTTTGCTTTTCTTTAGATTGCCCATGGTTCATAATATTTTGAAAGCGTAAGGACTGGGGTAAAGGATCGGGTTCCTGGACCTGTGCTGGTGAGATACTCACTGCTCCCTATCAACAGTGACATGTCATTTAGGGAAAATTCCTGCAGAGGTTTGCTATCCTGATGTTTTCGCTGTGGGCTGCTACATGGAAAAGATGTGGGGAAAACTTCCCACAAAGTGGGAGCAGGGGGACAGGTAACATGGAATGGCTCTCCCACTTCAAACTCAGGAAGTCTCCAGGTGCCACTTCCTCCAGCAGTTCACAGCAAGGCAGTCCAGACTCAGCACACAGATCAAATCTACTGTTTTGCCATCTTGGTTTCATGTGGTAAAGGATACTGCCGAGTTCAATTAAATACATGGAAAAATAAAAGAAGGAGCAGAAGTGATGTGCCTTGAGGCACAGAAGGCACAGAGGCCTTTATGGTGCCTTTCACAGGCTCAATTACGTTGCTGGCAACAATTTTCAGCATTGTTTTTGAGCAATGTTAGTGAGGAGAGAGCAGAAAGAAAATAATTCTAAATTGATGTGCCCTAAATGCTCATCTAGAAGATTTTCACTAGCTTCATAAAAGCTCTGTATGCTTAATCTAAAAAAATATAGCAAAATGGTTTATCTATTTTGCATGGTCTTGTCTTTCAGCCTCTTGATTTTTATTGTACTATTCTCGTCCCTTAAAATTCAGAGAAATGTTTTGAAGTTTACACACCATAAAACTGGTAGTTACGGATCTTGAAGGATGTTTTGAGCAGCACTTCAGCAGAAAGACAAGGTCTGCACACAAGGTCAAAACCCCAGCAATGTCTCACTGGTGACTGGAGACTTGTGAAGTCTCAGTCTGCTGTGGCATATCCTCCTCTGATGGGTGGGAATGATTTGTTGGGATTTGACCAAAAATTCATGATAAGATAACTTTCTGGCGGGAAAACAGAAAAGCTTTAACATCACCAACCCGTTACTGCTTGTGGATTTTAACAGTGAAGGATTGTACTTTTGGAGAGGGTAACTATTTCCACGAAAAATCCATGGTTGCTCTCCAGCAGCAAAAACACTGGAGAACCACACAAGTTTTTTCTGGGGGAAGCATTTCTCAGTGACAGCTGCAGAAGAATTGCTCTGTGCTTTTCTCAGGAGAGAAAATACCCGTGTGCTCCACGTGATCATCGACAGGATTCACCACCTGCCCTGCTCGTCACCTGGTGGGTGGAGGTGGGGATGTCCTGCTGTCAGTGTTCAGAGACCAAGAGGAGGGGAAGCCAACTCCAGCTGGATTTTATACAGAGCTATTTGTTTCCAAAAGTGCCAGCAGGTTTAAATTACTGCTGCGGTTGTCAACAAGTTCCCCCTGCGTATTCTGTAATGATTAAGGTCCTTGGAGGTTTTGGATTGCTTATGTTTCTCAGTGTAGCTGCAGATTGTGAACATAAGGGTTGCATCAAGTAATTTAAATAATTAATTGAAAGGCAGAGGTTCCTTTCCTTCTGTGCACTTTGGGTGGGAACATCCCTGCTGACTCCACATTTGAATCACAGAATATTCCGAGCTGGAAGGGACCCACAAGGATCATCGAGTCCAGCCCTTAAGTGAATGGCCATACAGGGACTGAACCCTGACCTTGGTGCCATTAGCACCAGGCTCTGACCAAGTGAGCTGTGCCTCTCTCCTCTTGCTACTGAGAAGCATAAGCTGGCCAGGTAGCCAAATGTTAACTCAAACCTTGCCAGCTTCTGCACTTGACCCACAGCTGCTCTCAGAAACAGCTGGTGCCTTGCTGCTACCGGAGCCAGAGTGCTTTGTCTGATGACTTAATCAACGTGTTATCCTATTAGGAACCATTTGTGGATTCGAATACAGATGTAGGATGATGATTCCCGTAATTTAAAATAAAAAGGCAATTTTCTCAAATTCAAAACATGCCCATGATGCAACAGCCCATGTCCTATTCCTGATTTGCTCTGAAGCCAAGCCTAAGCAGGCTGTGCACCTGTGACTTTGCTATTATTTGACCAAGTCATTCAGAGCATCGAGAAGGTTCAGGTTGATAATATGCCTGGTGTTTACAGAGCTTTATTTCTAAAAAAGAGAGAAAAGGGTGATTCCTTCTGCTCCACTACAAAGATTGTTGCTTTTTATGCTGGGCAGAGATGTGCTTGTTTATTTTTCTGCCCTGGAATTAATTGAAACTCTTTACTGCTGCATTAAATTAAAAGCTTCTTCTCCCTATATTTTTATAATATTGCAGGAATCCCCTACCTGGTACATTCCAGAAGAGACTTTTCACCCAGATTTATAATTTATCTTCTGCTGTTCTTGGTTCTAGCTAGTATTAGACACTTCAACAGATCCAGTATATTCAGGTTTTTTGGGCAATATAAAAAGGTACATTTAACATTATTGACCTTAGATTTGGGAGTGGATGTGAGTTAGGTTACATCTTACATTTTCTTTCGAAGGGGATTGCAGTTTTTCCTTTTTGCAAAAATTCAGTTGCAGCAAAATGAAGGTCAGCTTTTCATTTGACATGACTTTTTATTACTTGGGCTTCCTTCTAACCTTGTTCTCTGTGGTTTTATATGGCTGCAATTTCATTGTGCTCAGAGTGTGTGGGACCAAACCCAGGAATATTATTCTGAAGACCTTGAGAGCAAGCTTGCTTTGCATGTGTCCAGAGAATTAGCAGCTGGTTTTGAATCCTGCATGTACAGTTTAAGTGTTAATTTAGCTGCTAGACTGCCCTAGAGCTTCAGCATTAATCAGGAGATAAGTAGTAATCCCGGCTTTCACAAACTTTCGTAAGTTTACAGAATTATAGAGCTTTCTCTGGCAAAGAAACTTCTTGATCTTGTTAACAAGGAAAACAAGAAGATTAAAGCTGACAAAAACACAGTGTTGTTGTTTGGATTCGGTTTTTTGTTTGGTTTTTTTTTTTAATTTCTAGGGTCTGATCATAGCATGCTTCCTCAGGCAAGGACATAAAATGTACTTCATCCACAACAGCAGATTTGCCCCAGCCTCTGCTGGGGAGACTGGGTGTTCTTATGTCATGTTCCTTATCTCCTTTCTTTTCTCCCAAGTATCTTCCTGACTAGGAGTGCCCAATTGCGTTTTAATTGGCTTCTTTCTTTTAACTGACCATCTCTCCTTCTGAATGGCAGTCCGTGCTGACCTGCTTTCTCTGCTGGACATGCATATTATCGCAGCTCGTTTGAGACAAGCTGTTAAAAAAAAACAAAAAAAGAAAGAAATTCTAATTTATCTGGCTTGTGGGTAAGCAGGATCTTAAATGCTGCAATTCACTTCACAACTCCCTTTAATGGGCAGGAGGGGGTACCTACCTATTTTCTGAAGCTTAACAACTCTAATGTATCCCCTGTGAACAGGGATGTAAGTATTTTTTCTAACATCTACTTTTCTGTGCTGGTTTTAGCACCTCACGGACAGGTAAATGAGTAATTTTAAGTGCAGTGTGTGATTATCACCTGTGATCATGCAGTGGAGGTCACCTAAGGCTGTGCTTTAAGCTGAAGCCAGGGTGTGCTCGCTGCACCTTGAGAGATGTTCCTTTCAGCTCACTGAAAGAGGTCTGCTCACTTAGCAGACCTTTCCAGAGGCTTTTCCTGGTTTATTCTTAGCTTCTCCTGACACCCACGAGTGACTGCAGGAAGATGGGTGATCTGCACTGCGCAACAGCTGTCAGCAAGCAGGGGCTCCTTCCCTTCCTTGGGCCGATAGCAGCAGCAGAACAGCCGACCCTCGCCCGGATTTGTTTCGAGGGATGACGCTGACTCACGGTGCTCTGGAAACTTGTGGGGGATCCTTTCCGTAAAAGCAGCGATGTATTAATGTCATCCAAGGAAAAAAAAAGCTTCTGCTCCTGTGAGTTATTTCTGTCCATTTGGCAATCTGCTCTCTTCCTCAATTAAACACCACATTGCCCTGGTGTTCCGGCAGATTTGTTGCTGCTCAGACCAGGTATGGAATAAAAGCTACTGCATTAAAGGAGATGTGAGACCACACAAAAGGACTTAGGTGCTTATGGAGATGACTGCTGCAATCTTTTCTTAAATACACTGATTTTATAACTGGTACTTTGAACAGCCTGGAGAGGCTGGGAGCGTGTTCTCCCTGTCTGACCTCTTCCTGGGTTTAAGAGACTCTTTGACTGAATGTCTTCAGGGTTCATGCCTTGCCATTCTACACGGTAGGAGGGGACATTAGGACATCCTGCTTGATGCCAAAGCACCTGATAGCTTCAAGAGGAATGACATTAGAAAGCAGCTTGCTATAATAGGAAAGTAGTAAAGGCCCTATCTTCAGACCTTGTAAAATGTCCTTAGGTTGGCATTGAGAAAATAGGAGGTGATATCTGCAGTGATTTTCACACAGTGATTTTGGCTTTGTACTGCCACTCAGCAGAGAAGTGCCAAGGGCCCAAGCCAGGTCAAGCATATTGTCACTGTGGTCTGGTCAGTGGCTCAGGGACCATCACAGACCAGAGATTTGGCTGAAATTGTGCAGATAAAATATCAGTATTTATGTAACTATCCATCACTCACCACCATTCTCTGGCTCGCTATCAGACCAGTGAGGTTTTCTTATCAAAATCCTTGTTACTATTGTTGTGTTTAAGTAGGAAGCAAGATAGGGCTCCTGAGCTAGGGACAGACAACTTCCTACAACCTTTGCCATGAGAAGAGCACCTGTACTGGAAGTAAAGAGTTCTCAGTACTTAAGGTTGTGTTTAATATCCTGCTCGTGACCTTTTTAAGAGAGCTGAAAGTGCTAATGGACGGGGTAGTCCGTGAAAGGATATGTGCTTTTAATCAGCTTCCCAATAGTAAGATAATAAAAGCAATAATCCTTTCAGGATCCTGCTTCTATGATCTCTATCTGTATTTTCCAAGGTCACCAAAGGAGTAAGTAGAAGGGAAGATAAGGGATGATAAGCTTCCAAGGAGTGGAATTGTAGAGAAGTGAAAAACATCACACCCACCAGATTGTTCTGCTTCCAACTCACAGTGAGGGAGTCAAACCACGCAGAGAACAGACTGAGTGGTTTTGCAGGGCACCGGTCACAACAAATTTCCAGTGCAGCATGAGCTTCATCTTGGGGTCTCCAGCAGTATTTGGTGCACTTAGACTGAGAATTTGGACTTTTACTTCTTAGCAAACTATTTAGCTTGGAGGAGGGGAGGAAATTATTTTTATGGTTGGTGGCTCTGATTTGATTTGGCTTCAATGAGTTTTTTTAGTTTCTTTAAAACCACAACAGAAAACGCCCCACTTGCCCCCCAAAAGCTCTCTCCCAAAAACTATCATCTGCTGCAGGTAAAAAAAAAACCCTATCAACCCCTCTTGGTGACTTTTTTTAATATTATAGGTTGGATACAGTAGCAAAAAGGTGTCATTTAAATACCCAAAGTTGTCTCTGTTCTCATCTGTGGTGAACTCTACCCCTCAGTTGAAGTCATCCATTTTCCCTCGACTTCATTAGGCTCTGCATAAAAGAACCAAATCAGGCTCTTTGCATGTTAAAGCAGCATAATATTGAATTGTCCATCTCTTGTGAGTTCTTGGCACTAGAATGTCTCTGGCTGGGTCAATCCATGGGTCCAGCCAAGTGTGCTGGACCAAGAGAGACCAATAAAAACTGCCTGGGCGGGAGTGGCTGAGCCCAGGGCAAGCACACAGAACTTGCCCCCGTAGTCTCCCAGGCTCCAGCAATTTCTGCTTAGTGGCTTCTCAAGCCAGATCTGGGATTATCATGTTTAAATAGCCCCAGATGTTTTTTTCCCTCTCCTCATTATTTGGTTTAATTGCCTTTTGAACTCATCTGAAATGATGAGGGTCAACAGGAAGGCAACAGTTGTTTAGGGGACTTCTCCTATGAAGAAAGGCTGAAAGAGCTGGGGTTGAGACAGTGAGAAGGGACCTTACCAATGCACGCAAATATCTGAAGGGCTGCTGTCAAGAGATGGGACCAGACTCCTTCCAGTGGTGCCCAGTGACAGGTCAAGGGCAATGGGCACAAACTGAAACACAGGAAGTTCCATCAGAATAGAAGGGAAATGTTCTGTACTGTGAGAGTGACAGAGCACTGGAACAGAAAGGTTGCGGAGTCTCTGAGAGATTCAAAACCTGGATACACTCCTGTGCCACCTGCTCTAGGTGAACCAGCCTGAGCAGGGGGGTTGGACTAAATGATCTCCAGGGCTCCCTTCCAACCCCAGCTGTTCTATGATTTTGTGACCAAGCAGCAAATTTTATTCTCCTGCACGGAAAATGCACTGCATTTTTGTTTAGGCCCTGATTTTCCTTTCTTTAATGCTGGTTTAAGTAGAAGAAGCAAGTTTTGCCCTGGAATACTAAATAATTATTTACTGTAGATGTTTTGGTTGATGAAAAGATGTAGCAGCTGATAGCACAAGATTTATTTTGATTGCCAAAGCACAGGACTGCCTTTGCAGCAGAACTCTTGTCCACACCTGAGTTCTGCTCCTAGTCCAGCTCACGTGGAGCTCTGCAGGCAGTTCTGGCTCCATTGGAGGAAGGACTCCCTGTGGTGGACAGGGTGTGCAGGAGCACATCATTGATACACACGTGCTGTGTGCGCAGAGGTGATGGAGAAATGAAGAGCAGTGGTAATAGATTATGGGATTAAACAGTGCTTTTGTATGCCAGAAGACATATCTTGGGATCTAATGGGAACTTTTCACATCAAATAAACTACAAAATTTAATCTCTTATGATTCCAACCTGGGAACTTCTTTCTTTGATTTGCTGCCCATGCACTTTTTCTCTCTAGAGCGTTACTGTCTGTGTTAAAGCCCAGTTTTACTGGGTACTATGGCACAGTAATGATTTTTTTTTTGGTGTACCATGCTGAGAACATCCAAGCCAAATTGTTGACAGTCTTAACGTGTTTTGGAGCAAGTGCATTTCCTGAGGTACAATATGTTCCACCTTATCCTTCAGTTAATATATCAATTCTTCTGCCTCAGGCAGAGATGCTTAGGCTCATGTCTCTTGGTTGCTGCTTTTAATTTGAATTCAGTTATGGGCATTGAAGAAACTCTCTCAGACATTACAATTGCTTTAAATGCACAACAGAAATGGTCCATGAGCCGTCAGACTGTTTTCAGACATTCACAATGGATGCTGAAATTCAGGCATCTAGCTTAGACTGTGCCAGGCAGCTGTAGAGTGTTGCACAGGACAGCAAGGATATTCAAGTTACATTGTAGTTGAATAAGATGGGTTGATCTCCTCTGCTCAATTAACTGCTGAGCATTTAGCTGCTCTTAAAAGGAAGGGTCCTGTTCAGGTTTCCCCACCCTGCCTTCGCTCATGGCTCTATGCCCCCAGCACTTCTCTTGCATTAGTTTTTGCCTTTCAACTCCTCAATTAGCTGGGATATTTTCCAGCTGAGAAAAACCAATAAAATAAAGACAAAAAAGAAAAAAACCCTAGGCTAGTGAGCTGATACAGCTCATTCCAAGGTGCTGAATTTCAGCATGATGAATAGCCAGTCCAAACCATGCCCAAAGTCATATTTTCCCTCAGGTGTTTGATGGAACGGCACCAAAGCATGAAAGTTCTGTGAAATGCAGTCACGACTATCTTAATTTTATCATCTCCCTCTATTTTCTGTCTTTCTGTTACTGCTTCTAGTCTGACAAGCAGAGCGGTTATCAAAGAGTTCCAGTTTGATAGAATGGTGTGCTTTGCTCTCGTGGCTGAGCTAAAAGCTTGAAATCCTCGAGTGTGCTCAGTCCAGACTTTCTGGATGAGAATCCAGGGTTGAACCCAGCTGGGGTATAGTGTCTGCTCTACTGCTTCTCCCAAATTTCATTGCCAAGGTAGCAGGTCTTGATTTATCTGCTTGTAAATTGAACATAAGTGCATTTACGTGTTGTGCAGATACTGTGTGCCTGAAAGGTTGTCTGAGAGCCTGAGATAATAGAGAGGCTGTGTAAGAACTTGTAATGAAGGAGTCCTGCTAAATTAGCTGTTAGGTTTCTGTAAAAGTTTTCCTGTGAAGGTATACAAATATATTGGTGTTATAAATATACTTTGAAAGATAGTCAGGTGAACTAGCTCACCTAAAGGAAGAACATATCTAAAATGTAGTCCTGTTCTCTCTGCATCTAACACAAGCTGATTTCTAGGGTGCAAAGCCAAAAGAAACCCAGGTTGTGGTGGTCTCCATTTTGCTCTTTCTTTCCCATCCATCTTGACAGCTTGCATGGCTCCTGCCTCTGGCCAGGTATGAAAGTAGAAAGTTGGCTGTGTTAGTCACAGGACACCTTCATGCCTGGCTTAAAGCAAGACTTGCTGAGGATTTTGTGGGGAGGCTTCTTCACCGTGTCCCTGCACCCACTGTGCAGTTCACCAGCGTTGCCCTGGCCCTGTTGGGTAGGTCCTGGGGCTGGTGAAAATCCATCAGTGTCATTAAGATGTGGAACTGAGCTGATTAGTCGTGCTGATTTACAGCAATGACTAATGGTTGGTGAACTTCTGGGTGCAATCTGAATTTTGGGGAAAGCTATTTGCTCTGTGACACTTCCCTGATTTTGCACATGATTGAAAGAGGGTGGCCTTTTATCTGTAGGTGAAGCAATTCTGGCTGCCCTCTGACAGCTTCTCACAAGGATGCTGGGACTTGAGACAAACATGAATCAATTGGCTTCTGAGAAAAATTCTGAGAACTGGCTCTCTGCCACTCTGCCTGGAAATGGGACAAAAGTAATGTCATTGCTCCATTCTCTTTCACTTTGCTGAAAATTTTTCTAGCCAAAATCCTCAGGCTAGAAAAACGGTCCATGAAACCAAAAAAAACCCTCAGCAATGCATTTTTGTTGTCAATAATGACGGGATTTAGGGTGACTGAAAAACCCAAAGTACTTGGCTTTTCCTCGGTGAACCGAAGCGGAGAAATATGGATTGAACAGTCAAGTGCTAATCTGCGAAGAGCAAGTGGTGTGATTTTGCCTCGGGAGGAAAGGATGGTGGGGTGTGACTGAAGCACAGCAGGGGAGCAGGGCTGGGGACTCCGGAACCAACGCCACAAGCGGCTCCTGCCCACGCCAAGGAGCTTCACTCCCCATCACTCCCCCCAGAACCTCCTCGCTTGGGAAGCCTGGGCAGGTGGGAAGGTGTTGCTTCAGAGGCGTGGTTTCAGGTTATTCAATGTGCCTTTAGCCTGCCTGTGTGAAAGAGAGGAGAAGGTAGGGGCAGGTGACAAATGCAGCAGGAGCCGTCTGGGAAAACGCTCCCCAGTGGTTTTAAGGCTGGGACCACACCTGTGGACAGCCGAGGTTATTATTTGTCAGAGGGGAAGATGATTTACTTTCAGTGATACAAACACACTTTTAAAAAGTTCTCAGAACCTAATTAAGAAAGGTTGTACAATCAGCAGTGGAGCTGGGGTGACACCTGGCACATGGTCCCACCTGCTGGGCTCTAATGCCAAAGCTGTGACATTCCCATCTCTGGAGTTCACCTCTGGCAGCTGAAGGTCTGTGCATCTTTCAGCACCTTGAATTTCTTCTAATTTATTGGCAGCATTAATATGCTCTTATTTCATAGCATTTTTGAAGATAGAAAACCCGGCTGATTTCAGTGTTATCTCTGGAATGTAAAAACGCATTTGTGCGATTTTGCAGGGTCTTTTATACTCAATAGTGCATTTGTATTTTTCCATTCTTGTTTAATTAATTTTGGATTGAAAGGATATCTCTAGAATGAAGTATGTTCTTGCCAGTTTAAAATCACTTCTTAATAATATATTTAGACCTTGAACAGAGATTAAATTTTATTGTAATTTTTTACTTTTAGGCAGCTTAAAATTTTTAATTGTGAGAAAATTCTGCCTTGAGTAACTAAGTCTATAATTCTAAATGAAACTGATTTTGCTGATCTCATAAATAATTAGTGAAATTGGAAATCAGATAAATGCTGATTCATTAGCATCTCGTTTTAGATTGTGAATGTAAGAAAATATGAATGGGAAGAGGATGCTGGAAGTGTAATTATTAGAGAGGGTAAAAGTAATTTATTCAAGATTTAAGATGGCCTTAGCTGACAGTATTCAATTTTTTCCCACAGTGAAACAGTGCTAAGGAAAGATTTCCATTGTTATAAAATGAGAGTGGGGGTCATAAAAACTGCTCTGAGGACCATGAACACATCAAATAAACTCAGATGAATCAGTAACTTGTATTGAATAAGAAATAATAAATTTATCTTACTGACTAGTCTCTGGATTTTTTTCTGGGATTTTGGGGATTGCATCATTGAACTGAGAGCAAGATGAGGCAAATTAATTGAAACACAGCAAAAACTGAAGGAAAAGCTTGTCCCACCCACTGCAGAGAAGAAACCTCAAACCAGCATTAATTTCTCTTAGTTTGCTATTTCAAGTACAGCACACACTGTGGTTGTGTAGCTGCTTGATATGAGCTGTTGTTAGATGCTGCTGCACTTCTTCCCCATGCAGGGTTTTCTTCAGCTTGTTTGTGGGCAGCTGCTTGCCTGTGAAAGACTGGCTATTGATGTGGCTTCTGACCCTCATTTCTAATCCTGAGGATGTATGGAGTACTTCCTTCATCTCACTCTTCTGCACAGCAGAATTACCCCAAGGCTAAGCTCTCTCTCTGTCCTTAACTCATGAACCCTTTGTTATATTTTCTCTCCCCTGTCCAGCTGCGGAGGTGGGAGAGAAAAAGGCTCTGGAGTGTGTCTGGCATCCAGCCAGGGCCAACCCACTACAGCTTGATCTGTGAAGTACAGGAATGAGAGGATCCATGACACTGTGTGCCTGGCAGGGGTCAGTCTGTGCTGTGGAAATGTCTGTGAACGTTATGTGAAACACCAGAAGAAATCCCATTGCTTTAATAATTTTTAAAAAGTGTTGGATCTGCGAGAGACTCCCTGCAAACCACCATCTCTGCTGTTTTTACAGTGCCCCTTTCCCACGCATTGCTGTGTCTTAGACAGCAGAGAAAGATGATGCTCTCATCTGTTTGGAAACTTCATTTCTGTTCCTGGCAGTGGGGTAGGTCCCCAGGTGTTTCACACGGGTCCTCCCCACCCTCTCTGCACCCCTAAAATACCTGCACAGTGATTATTCTGTTCCCTGGCCTGTGTTCTGGTGAGCAAGCAGAGTTGGTGTGCATGTGGAAGAACTGAGCTTTAGGTGCTGAAACAGGCTTTGGACCAGCTGAGATGAGTGCACTGGAGTGTCTGAGCCCAGGCTGGAGGTGAGGGATCGTGGGGTGTTGGGGTGAGAACTCGGTAGGGCATCCTGAAAGTCCTTGAGAAAAGGTGCCAGAGCCACCATTGACTTAAGGTCTGTGGGAAGCTGTTTTTATCTCTTGCTCGTCATGTTAGCTACAGATGGCTGAATTTTTTGTCCTCTGCTTCGTATCTAGCATGCAATGAGTAGTTTCCTCAGCCTGTAGTGAGCAGGGTGTTGTCATTGCAATGATTCATCACCTCACTATTGTTCTCTACACGATTTGTCAACCCAAACCCAGCTTTAAGAAAATGCCCAGTATGTTTACAGGATGGGAAAAAATACTCAATAAAAGGAAGGAGCTCTGTAGATAATTAGATATTGTGGTCAGGGCCATGGGTAATACATTATGGAAATGGCCAGTTCTGTAAATATGTGGGTAAAATTCAGAAGTACTGAAAAGTAAATTAACAAATAATAATGGTCTAACCATTCAACTGGCCCCAGGGTAGCCCCTAAATCTCTGTGAGCAAATGTTTATGAGCAGAATCAGCCCATTTGGCTATGCAGTCTACGCATTGTGTGCTTGCTTCCATTTGCAGTAAATATGCACAAATCCTCTCTATTACAGCACTGTAGAGGCAAATCCACTCCCTGGCTCCACAGGCTGTTTGGTGATGCACAGTGTACCTTGGTGCAGAGGCCAAACTTCAGACTAGTTCCTGAAAAGGTGACCCAACAAGTGAACTACAGAGCTCTGCTCAAGTTCCACAGTTCTGATTTTGCAAAGCAAAGTCCCAGCTCTCTCCTTCTGATACCTACTTGCTTTTTCAGTACCCTCGCTGCAAAACTGGAAATTATTGGAAAAACCCAGGGCATGCTTCCTTCTTTAAGGCTTTTCTTTTTTTTTTTGGTCCTATTAAGAGTAACTAAATACATCATAATATACTTTCAATAGTTGAATGACAGAAATCTTTCTTTTGCCTTTCTTGCAAGGCAGGTGGCCTTTATCATGTTTTTCAACATATTCAAGAAAAAAAATATTCACAAAGTTTCAGAAATCTGAAGCAATGTGGGTTTTCATTTTGCTGTTTCCTTCCTGCTCCCATCCTATCTGAAAATCAAGAGAGATATGAAAAAACCCACACTTTCCAATTTCAGAAATTTATTTTGTAGATACCAGAGAAGGGACCCCACCAGGTCAGGATTTTCTTCATGTGATTCACACAAGTCAGTTTCCCTGGCTGAGTGTTCTTGAGGATGATCTCCCTGTAGCAGAAAAATCTCAATTATTGCTTTCAGCAGAGGTTAAGCAAGATGCCATCTTGAGCAGCTTGGAGGTAGTAAACTGTTCTGAACCGAGCTCAGCTCCAGGCACGCATCCCACGCGAGGCTCTGGCCCTGGATGCGTGCAGACTGTGAGCTGTATTCTTTATGCTCCAGGGACTATTAAGTTAGGAAACATTTCTCTTTGTACAAAAACTTTGTGAGTGACACATGCCAAAATGACACGTGGATTGTCACATTTTTGGGGCTCTGATGTGTTCTGTTTGCCAGGGAAAGCATCACTTACAGGCAGAGTGACAGCCTGTGCACCCTGGGAACCCGTGTGGGTAATCCCAGTGCCACCACAGAATGAGGCTCACAGAAAGGCAGCCCCAAATCAGTGCAAGTTAAATAAACTTTTGGAAAGTTCGGAGGACTCTTTAGTTGAACCATAACTAACAGCAACACATTTTAAAAAAAAATTATCAGGTAATTATTAGAGAACAATAACATTGTTAAGCTGATTGGGCTATGCACCAAAGGGCTGTCAATCATGGTTGTTATGAAAAGCAGAGCATTTAGAGGCTGTCAATCATACCTGTTTGTAAAAGCCAAAGGACTTCAGAAATTGTTACGCCTGAATTTATCAACTGCAGAAATAACAAAAGCATCAGTCTCCTGCAGACTTATATTACAGTTTACGTAGAAGCTCTTGCATCAGTTTATGCCTTTATTCATCTGAAAATATCTTGTGGCATTGGGAAACTGGAAAGGTTTATTTTTCTGGCTAGTTCCTTTATAGCACTGATTGTTGCTGGGGTTTTTTTTACGGCTGCTTAAGTGTGTCAAATCTTGTAACAAAAAGTAACTTTTGTTACATTCCTTTGCTGTGAGGCAGAAATGTCTGAAATCCTTAGCATGAAAGTACTCACCCATAAATGTCGTGGGAAATAACCTGACAAAGACCTGTGGAACCTTTACTTTTGAGAAAAGTGTTGAATGTACATACCCACGTGATTTAAACCAAAAGTAGAAGTTAGTTGGTTGTCTGTGTGTGTGTGCTTACTGCTCTTCCCTTCCCTTCCCTTCCCTTCCCTTCCCTTCCCTTCCCTTCCCTTTAAAGGATTATAAAGGAAATACCTTTCTGAAGATGCATTTCTGCATTTGAAAATTTGAGCTGAGCACCAGCCCACTGTGCCCGGGGTTTGTAACTCATCTCATTCTGTAACCCAGGCCAGGTGCAAGCACGTGTTCAGTGTTTACAGCACTGCTTGAAAACCTGTTTCTTACTGAATAAATCGCGGGTTCCTACTGCTATGAAAGGCTTCCATCATGGAATCAGTGTAGTTTGGGTTTATCTCAGAACCCCTAGGGCTTTCAGCAGGTTTCTTGCCGCTCTGGGCCCCACGGAGCCCCAGCATGAAAAACTGTGGCATTAAACACTACCTAGGCATGGAGTTTTTTATTTATTTTTTCTCATATTGGGAGCTTCACGTTAGCAGACCCAGCATCGGGAGCTGAGTACTGATACCTCCCACCCTTGCCAGCAGTTACTTTATTGCAATTATGACCCCGGTGTCCTTGTATGGGGCACTTCGTTAGCCCTGGAGGGAGTGAAGGAGGAGAACGGGGAGAAGTCACTGCTCATGGCTGGACAGTCTTAAACAGATGCAGAAAGGAAAAGGAGAGAGATAACCCGCCCAAAGCCATCCAGGGAGCTGATGGCAGACCCAGAGGTAGGAACTGCATCTCTCCAGCATTCAGAGGTGGACGTGGCCCACACCACCTCCCCGGTGGAATGTGCACAGAGCATCATCCTGCCGGAGCAGGAGTGGCACTCACACAATGGGCAGTTAATTCAGTGAGTTATTAATGCAAATGTTAATAATTAAACTCAAGTGGTTAATGAGTTTCTAGAGAAAAGATCAAATTATACTCTTCAGATGCGGAGTTAGAATTTTGCCTAATTAGAAGAAATATGTTTCTCCCCGTGAGGGGCAGTTGCTGAAGTGACAGTTTGGAGTCTGTTGTGACAGCATTTACAGAGATGGGTGCCAGCCAAAGAACAAAGCTTTTTTAGTATCTCTGATAGCATAGTAGTTTCTTTCGGAGGCATAATTATGTTGCATTCTTCGCACAGTTCATTAGGGAAAGAAAAACAAAGAACTTGTGTTCCATGTGGTTGACGTTCACACGTTTTTATCTTAGTGTGATAGAAGAAGCTGTTGGATCCAGAGAGTAACATGGTGTCTCTCTCTTTCCCTGCTAGCCTAATAACACAACCAGTGCTAGATGGAAGGAGCTCTTCTAGCCCACAGCTGTTTTTCAGGAGTCCGTCTATTTTTTTCCTCAGCGACATCTCAGAATGTGTAAAAATGTTTAAAGGCTTATGTAAACTAGAAACCTCAACCAGAAATAAGTTTGTGGGACTGTTTCCAACCAGCTACAGTAATAATTATTTCCTTCCTTACATCTTATCATTTGCAAGCAAACATGGTGAGCAAAGCTGCGAGCGAGGTGCTGGAGCGGTGCTGGCACCCCCGAAACACAGCCCGTGCCAGGGCCCAGAGGGAAGTTATGTGCAAGAGCTGCTCCTTTTCTGACTCTCGTTTTATGAGCCTGGGACATGTAGTGCAGGGATTTTATGAGGTAATTTCTTAGAAAAGCCCAACCAAACCTTCCTGCAACTCTCTGTTGGTTTATTCACACTTGCAGAAGCCTTTTCCTCTGCCTAGGGCAAAAAGAAACCCTTCTGCAGAAGCTGGAGAACTCACCAAAATTAGGTATAGTCCTCCAAATTTTGTAGAGAAACATAATGTGGGTTTAGTCACTTGGTAGTGCTGCTCCAACCTTTTCAGGCAATTTGCAGCATCCTCCCTGAAACTGAGGAAACTCTTCCAGCACGCAGAAGCACACAGTGGAAATGTTCCCTTGTTAAGTGTATTTTCTGTCTGTGACTCTAAGCTATGAGCTGTGAAGATAAATCACAGCAGCTGTGCCACATTTGTTTTGGAAAGAACCTAGTGTTACCCCAGGATACAGCTGTCACTGGGAAAAGGAAGGGTGGAAGTTACTTTTTTAAAGTTACATAGGAAAATGGTGCTCAGCATTGAATTCCCAAACCCTTTTCCGGGTGGAAAGGTCCTTACACAGATAACAGGGTTTTGAGGCAGAGATTGTGATAAGAAAAATGCCCCAAACCCAAACCCAGAAGTCCATTGTTAATCTCATTACTTTTTTTTTTCTTTTGCCCCTAGATTTTTTTTAGAAAAATAAATTATTACAGAGTTATTTATTAATGACAAGAGGATTTAGATCAAAATCTTGCATGGATTATATATATATTTGTGCATATGTACTTATATACATGTACAGAAAAGCTTATTGCCTTCCAGCCTGAGCTGGATGGTGGTAAATTGGGAAGAAATCTTAATTTTACATGGCATGGTGCTCTGGTAGGGCAGGCAGGCTCTGTTCTTAGATCACAAATAACAGTGCAGAGCTTGGTATTCTGTGGAAAACCTCAAAAGCACCAAAGGAAAAAAAAAACCCAACAAAAAAGCAACTCATGAAATAATGGATATCCTGGCAGGAGTAATGGAAGAATTCAGGAATTCCCTGATGGTTTGCTGTTCTCACTGTATCAGCTCTGCAAGTGAGGCATGTCGAAGCATGGCAGCAAGAAAAGATGGTTAAGTGCACAGCTGTTGTTACTCAAAAATCAGGCTAAAACTCATGAAAATCATCACACCAGGCACACAGGGATATGTATGACTTTGCTTTTGATGGCTCTGTGTGAGGTATACCACAGAAAAAGTGCTTCTTTTTACCTGTATTGATAAAGAGATTTCTTAAATAACATTTATCTAAGTAAGAAAATGTTTATTAAATTCTTTCAAGTCCTTGTCTTGTACAGGATTCTTTAGGCTTGTAGCTTTGCTCATGTGTTCTTTGTGTACAGTTTGTATCACTGAGGGCCTCTATTTTCTGACTTCACAAAAAATGTCAGAGCAATAATCATGCAATCAGGTGTTCACCTCTGGGTGGAGCGTGACCAGGGAGGCGCCTGTTGGGGTAAAATAGTGCAGTGCTGTTATTTGTCAGTGCAGTATTGGTGGTCCTAAAGCACAGGTCAGGATCTGGGGGGTTGCCTTTTTTCTGTGTGTCTACGATTTTTATTTTGGCTTCTTTAGTTTCTGTTGTGATGCTGACAGCAGAGATTTATTTCTTCTCCAGAATTGTTCCAGTCTGAGGTGGTCTCCCTGGTGAGGAAACACGTTCAGCTGACTGCTGACACAACATCTGCAGGCAAAAGGCTGGTGAAAGTCAAACACATTCCTCTTTTAGGAGGGATAACCTGTGGCTTTACTCAGGCTGTATGGACTTTGGCTCATGTAATGTTTCTGTTATGCTCTGTAAATACATTTAAAAAAAAAAAGGTGTTCTGGATGTGGAGCTTTTTAAAAGTCTCTAATTGAAGTTGTTGAGTGCAAAGTCACTCGACTTAAGATAACTTGTAGGAACAAGAGTCAAGTGCCCAAGATCAGAAAATTCAGAAGATAACACGCCCTGCTTTTATATATATATTTTGCTTTCTGTTTCTGAAGCCTTTAGGAGGTGTGTTTTTCTTGTTTTGTCTGCAGCCCTGAGACTTTCTCTCTCAAAGGACTGGGATGTAAAACCCAAGACACAAGACACTAAAAGACTTGCAAGGAAAACCTATGGCAGTTTGCAGCACTGCACTAGTTTCATTTTTCCCAAAGTAATATGAAAGCAGGGATGGAATAACTCACACTGCCATTAGCTCTCATGGCTGCTCTGTGCTTTTGCAGCTTGAAAAAAAGGAAGTAAAAAGAATTCATTTGATATTACATAGTAGCAAGTGGGAGCAAGAAGTATTTTAAGTTGTTTACAAGAATTCTTTATAATCTTTAAAAAATAAATTCATGACTGAAGTTCAGCCTTGTCCTGTATTTCAGTCATTCCTGTAAAAAAAAGCTTATTCTGTATTTTTCCTGTTGTGTGTTAAGACTCAGATCTGTGAGGGGCTATCTCTGTTTCTCTCCTGGGAGCAAGCAGGATGGAGCATTTGGCTTTGATGTAAGCTCTTGCTTTTCTTTGGTCTTTTTTCATATGTTTTTAAAGAAGCATATTATTCTAACAAGCAAGCCTCCAAAATAGCTCTAGTTCTCAAGAACTAAGCCTTGTTTTTCCATCCTTTTCTACCCTGCCCTCCCAGCTGCACTCCTAGATGCTGCTGTGAAGCCTCTCAGCTCTTCTGGAGCTGGGTGAGAAATGCCTTTCCAGGCAGGCTGGTTTTGTCTCCAGCACCTCTCCCTGCTGGCACTGGAGCTCAGGGCAGGCTCTGAGTGGGAGTGCAGCCCCTGGTTTCTCAATGAACCCAGTGCTCCCATTCAGAGCTGGGCCTCGTGTTTCAGGGCTTCTGCACTGCAACACGAGGATGATATTTTTGGCAGAATAAAGCCCTTCTGCATCCAAATTACTACAATAGTGCTTTTATCTGGAAAGCACAAAGTATAATCTGCTTCAGTTTTCTAAATGAATTTAATGCTATAGAAGCATCAAAGAGAAAAACTTTTGTTTGGTATTGTTATGCCTTATGAATCCTCAATGAAGTTACAATCTCTAGGTTTTGGTAGTTGTTTTTTTTTGGCTTTCGTCCTTGGTTCTGTCCTCCCAGACAATGTCTGTCCTCCCACACAGCTTTGCTGGGGAAGTAAAAGCAGGATTAAGTTAATGTTTCTTTACTTTCAGAGCTCTTCTCTGCCCAGGGCAGAGTTGTCTGCTGGTTTTGTGGGGCTCAGGTCCCTGCATTTGGTGAAATTTCTGTGCCTTAGGTCAGTGTATGCAATAGTTACAATATTTGCACCATCCCTTGATCTTCAGCAAATGTGAAGTCTCACAACTTGGCAGTAATGAAAGAGATTTAAGATACTGTGCCTTAATTTGTGCTTGCCATCAGCTCAAACAGGATCCTCTTGTGTCCCATGCTTATTTTTGATTGATACAAACTGCTGCAAGAGGATTTCTTGGTTTGCTTCAGCTGTGCACAGGTGACTTTCTCCAGTGCTTCAGAAATGTTTGGTTTCTAGGATCTTCTATCTCAACAGCTCTCACAGCCACACACAAACACTGAGACTGCAGCTAGGTCCAAAACCCTCAGTTTTGCTCAGAAGCTGTAAATTGATATTCCCACCCACTATGTTTAATGATTGCTGGTTGCCTGATCCGTCCCTGAGTTTTTTAACAGCTGATGTGGTGCTCCCCACTTGGGTGAACACGTGTGCCTTCATCCTGTCCTCCTTTCTGGTGCAATGATGGGTGTTCCCAGGTTTTGGTAGTGGTCTGGAATAATGCTCAGGTGTCTGTTTTGCCAGATCTTCTTGCTTTCTTTGAAGCTCTCGTGAAGTGTTGTGCAGTAGCACAGCACCACCAGCAGTTTTTATTATCCACCACTTATTGATGATGTTCTTGCCCAAAGGGGTTTTCCATCATAGAACATCATCCTGTTTTGTGTCAGTGTCTGTACTGAGCTCCTTGGTTTTCTGACAGCTCAGACTTTGTTCTTGACACTCAGAACAAAGTGCTTGAGCAAGATACTATTTTTAAGGACATTGAGAGGTCTGTTATAATTTGGAGTAGAACATAAGGCCTAGTTCTGCCTGAGGCAATCTTATGGAAGCTTTAACTCTGTAACTGGAAACCTGGCTTGTGTCACGGTCCACACAGGAATCTTCCTGCAGTAAGGGTCAGATGTTCGTGTAGCCCGGTATTATGGGCTTCTGCATCCCTCCTTCTTCTACCTCAAGTAAGGGGCACATATGAAAGGAGTGAGTTTGGTTTTACTTCTGGGAGCTCCATAGACGGGTCACTAAAGGCCCTGTAAGCTGCAGTCACGAGTTCAAAACTGTGCACCTCTCACATCAGCCACATGATGGTCCAGTGACTCTTCCTCCAAGTGGTCCAGGAGACAGCAAACATACCCAGGCCCCGTTTCTGCAACTGTTCCAAGTCGGCTGATACAGGGGACAGGACCTCCCTTCGTCTGGGATGTGCAGGAAATGGGCACCATACAGGAATCAGGGTTTTGGGCTTTTGCTTCTTGGCTTTCCTGTTTGCTGCTAGGTCAGCAGGCCAGCATAATTAATTAATACAGCCTGCAGAGAAGTTGTAGCTATTTGTCACAAAGCGTGTGTGCATAGGGAATCCCAAACTCCCCTGGATGCATCTCGGCACTGGCAGAGCTGACTCCCAGAAGCAGCCTGGCTGTGGTGGTGTTATCCTCCTCCCCTCGCTGATCAGCGAGGTAATTAATGGGCTCAGTGTCCAAAGAGATTTCTCTGCTGCTGATTCCCTGGCTCCCCAACCTCATTTGATGTCTCTCCGTGCAGTGCTTGCTGTGTGCTGTAGTTGTACTTATGAACTAAAGCAATTTCTGGCTCAAACTGTTAGAATGTTTGAACTTTGGCAAGAAAGGGACACGCTCCTTGCTCAAAAACTTCAGATGTTGCCTCCAAACACACTTTTCCTTGACTCACTGGACACAGCAAAACTCTCATTCACTTATAATCAGTGGTGCCAGCACCCAAACTATTTTGGTTTGTGGTGATACTGAAGTTGTTAGAGATCAGAAGCCAGGAATGATGGACTTGCCCTGTTGCTTTTGATGGAGTATTTCCCTTGTGTGAAGGGCTTGTTGTTACCAGAGAAACAGAAGTGTTTCTCTTTCAAATGTACTTTCAGTGTGTGTGGATGTGTGTTGTTTTTCTCCACTTGACAATTGGCGGTTTGTTACTTCCTTAACTGAGCTGTTCACAGAGATATTACGTTGCTGACAAAGTGGAAGCAATTTAGTAATCACTTGCAAGAGAAAATCGACACCATTAGACTTCAGCTGTCTTTGTTACAGCCATTAAAATGCAGACACTACCTGATTCATATAGAAATTGCTTTGATAGTTTCATTATTTTTCCTCAGCAGGGCTGAATAAAAGTGTATTTAATGCCCTCCCTTTGACATTCCCATGCTGGTGTGACCCCTGGAAGGAGAGCCTGATCCCCTGACACCCATTGCTTACATGGGGATAGCTCCCCTTGGGGCTCTGACCACACAACAGCAGCATCCACAGTCTGTCTGGCAAACACTGATGGTACACCTGACAGATTTCACCCACATTTTAGGTAAACGTAGGAAGAATACTCCTTTTAAAAAGCAAGTGGCTGCTTTGGATCCCGTTTGGATGATGTAATTTCAAAATACCAGGCTTTTTTCATTTCTAAATGCAAGTTTTCCTTCTTAGGCTGTCACTGAGACCAGAGGTTGTCTTTCACATTTCTTTGTTAGCCTTTAACATTTGTATTTTCTCCATTGTTGCTGGTTTTATCTACAGCTTCTCTCCTATTTCCGTATTATTCTCAGTGGTCCCAACCATTTTGTTAAATACAGTCAAGCACCTGCCTGCTCTTTTCAGCACCTCGGGACTGCTCCCTCTGCTGCAGGCTCAGCGTGCCTCAGCTGGGATAGAATCCGAATTGCACAAGATCCTTACTCCGTGTGAGTGCTCATAAAGAGAAGCAGGTTAATCCAAATTACCTCCGCTTTCACAGACTGCCTTTGCCTTTCACGTCGTGCTGGAAACCGAAGTATTTTCCATTATGTTTTGTCTCCTTCATTTCATTTTCCCTGACTCACATGTTGATGTCACAGATGACAGTTTGTGTCAGTGCAATTTGCTCCCATGGAAATGACTCCTGCACACATGCGCGTGGCGCCCGGCTCCTCGCTCCTCTGCTTACATAATTTGGGAGCTGTCAGAGCTCTACCCCAACATTGCCCATCTGTCTATTCTCTCAAAGTTAATGAGCCTTTTTCTTCTTGCTCCAGGCGTATTACGCACCCTGACTTATTCATAGATGATGTCTATTAAAATTGTCAAATGCTTTGAAAATTAAATTATTTCCCTAAATAAAGAGCCTGCTTCTAATCACGTTGAAGATGTTTCAACACAATTGGCCTGTTTTCTAGTGCAAATCAAGAGTGACTATACTGAGCTCTGCCTGGCCCCCTGGGCATTGTCATTTAATTGAAAATACTCATGATTTACTATAGTGTAAGAGCTCAGATATGTCCCCTAGCTTAGGCTGGGAGCAGCATCACAATGCAGAATTTATGTGGAATAAGGGATCCAGATTAAAGCAGCCTCTTATGGCATGAAACAGTCAATGTGTGATGGGGGTGGAGGCAGGTATTTGTTTGATTTTAGAGTGATGGAGCATGCAGAAATCCCTTGCTTGCTATATGTGTAGCTTGGATTATATTTGTCTCTTTCATGTTCCACTTGTGCCTACATATGGCTCAGACGCTGAGGTAATTATCTTTGTATCCGACTGATAAACTCATCATTTACAGCCAAATTCTTTTAGTTCCCTGTGTTGTGCTCCAGCCTTTCCTGATGTGGGTGTTGCATCTTGGTTTTGAATTACAAATGTATTTCATTCCCAAAGTAAATGTTTTGGTTAGGCAACACTTAAAAAACAAACCAACAAACAAAAGAACCCCAATTTGCTATCAAGATCAAACCTTGCTGACCTCAACAGACACCTTACTTCCAGACCAGGATTTGTTTTTCCAGTCTAATCCATTTTCATCCCCTTTGCAGCCAATACCGTGGCAGTTTCACAATTGCTCTGTTCATCTTGTTCTCTGGAGTTTACATAATAACTTCCCTGGTGACACCGTTATCAAGTGGTTTAATGAACTGGGAGTTAGATACACTGCCTTCTTTTTTTTTTTACCCTCCGCCTAAAAAATGGGGTGTTACAGGCAAATGAACAAAATCCCAAGACAGCAAGTCAAGACTTACGAGGTACATCTGGGAAGCTCACGTTGCCTTTCATAGCACTTTCCACGCATCTTTGTGTCTCAAATTTTCCTTTTAAATCTGTTCTGAATTTTTGACTGGTTAAGGTCAAACTAAGAGGTTTGTAATTGTGTGCATAATTTTCTATCTTTAAATGCAGGCATCACGCAGACCAGGAATTTTAACTGTTTCAGTCTTATCTTCTTTGTCCTTTTCCTGTTTTTTTTTCAATACCAGTTTTTAGGAGTTTTATTTTCTACTTACTTTTATCATTAGAGTTTCCCTTAGTACCGATTCACCAAAATACCCAGTTATGACATACCTAGGTAAGAAAAGTGTTGGCTTTTTCAATTTATACTGTCAGCCATTCCCTTTTGGGTCCATATGGGTCAACTTTCCAAGAAAAAAATGAAAAAAAATTAAAAGGAAAAAAACGCTATGAGTAGCTACATTTTCTATGTAATTACTGTATCAACTATTGCTAAGCGTGAGATAAGTCAATTAATTTATGAATGTTTCAATAATCCCTTCTCTGGCTCTGCACACATATGTGAAAACACATATTTAATTAAGCTATTACAGTAAAAGCCCTGAGCCATTTGTCAGTTCATTAGGCACACTTTTTATTACGCTTTGACCTTTGTTTTCCTTTTCCTTGGCTTATTTGATGCTGCAATTTATTCTTTTTAAAGACAGACAGCAGTGACAACAGGAGAGGCACTCTGTAACCTGTATTAAGAGTGCACCACACCAGTAAGGAGGGGACCTCTATTAAACATCTTATAATTAAAAAAAAATCCCAACTTCCTGAGCCTTGAATTAGAGAGTTCTGCAGGTTGAGGTTCTTACTGGGAAAACAGATTTAGGGGAGAAGCTGTTTCAGCCATGTGAACCCCATGGTGAGCAGCCCTGTGCTGGCGATGTACCAGGCTGTGCAAGGGCACGAGGGCTCAAACTGCCTGAGCTGAGGGCCCACATGCACAGGAAAGGGAAGATTTTTCCCTGGATCTCACGTGGGATGAGGCGCAGGGTGAACACCGTGTCACTGCACTGTAAATCTCAGTTTCTTTAGAAAATGAGGGATCCCCGTGGCGTGATTTCAGAAGGCACAGAGAGCTGGAGTAAAGAGAAAGCTCGGAGAAAAACATCAAGTGATTTCTTGCTTGATTAAGAGCTGTGACTTGTCAAGTAATGAGTGAGTCACCAGCGTTCCCCCAACCACGGGCACGTGTGCTCGGGCTGGGACTCAGCTGCTCCGTGCTCGTGTTCTTCCCTCCACGCTGGCTGCTGCTCTCTGTCACTGCTGCAAAGTGTGCACAGTCCTTAAAGAGTGCCAGGCTCATTGATGCCGGGTGTGATACTTCCCTAAAACATGAATTGAAAACAAATCAATGATTATTTTTTGTTTAGAAGCATGTACATATTTAGGTGTGTTTTCCTGTGGTTCCACTTACAGCTATGAAGTTATTCAGCCACAAGTGGGATGCAGCACTGTACATCAAAAACTGCTGAAAGTTGTGGAGTCTTCTGGTTTTTAAATAGGCCTGGCTTTAAAACTTGCAAAGAAGCTAGCTAAAGAAAGTAGCGTTTTTGTTGCTTTGGTTTATTATGTTTAATTTTGGGTGAGTGCTCACTCCCAGACTTTAATGATGTAAACAAATATCTGCCATGCAAAACATTTGAGAGAAGAGGAAAAATTGGTTTTCTAGAGAGAAAGAAAGTTTAGAAAGAGTAAGAAAAAGTTTAATAGCAGTTTACTACAACAACCCTGAAAAGCTGAGCGTAGAAAAGCTACCACACGATTTTTCCACCAATGTTACACTCTATGTTTACCACATTGTGCAGCTGAATTAAAAAGGGACAGAGGGAATGTCACTGCAGTGGAGGCAGAAGCCAGGCAGAACCACAAGAGCTGCCTTGGGATTCCTGTGAACTCTCAAACCTCCATGTCCTGGGGAGCAAAAACCACGATACTCTTGCATTAAGGGCATTAAAGTTTGGCAGAAGATAAATGTCCCTCGTGTTCCAGCTGGTCCTCGGAAATCGGAGGCAGGGCTTGAATTCAGATTGTAGCCAATTCAGACTGTGGGGCTGGTCAAGCTCAGTAAGGACTTTCAGGAGCACAGCTGCACAAACAGGGCAGTTACCAGTTCAGGAATGTGGGTCTGATTGCATTCAGCAGGACTTTGCACGATCCAGATCCATGAATCAATGTGATTTATTGAAGCAACAGGAAAGCAGGGGCAGGATAGCCATGATAAATGCACTAAATGCAGAGAGTTAATATGTGCTTTGAATTTCAGCCACTGGGGACTTGTGCACTAAAACAGAAACAAAAAAGCAGAGAGGCAGTTTGGAGGTATACCTACCCATAGAAAATATGAACAACTAGGGTATAATCATTCCAAGAAGTTAGGACAGCGTGTGATGAGATTCAGATTTATTCTGTTGTAGGATTTCTGCATGTCTGAGCCAAGAGAGCAAGTTTATCATTGCAGGGAGTGGCAGAGTATCTACATCTTCTTGTGAGTTTCCCAGGTGCTCTTCCACAAAGGGAAAATAAAAAGGATGCTGGTCTTACCGCCACAAGGTAGATTAAGATCTCTCTGTGTGTTTGTATTGCCTTGAAGTGTCTGGAAAAGAAATTAATGCCTTTCTGACTCAGTATGAGGGAAGATACAGAGAGGGAAATTGATGCTATTTGCTTTTGGACAGAATGGTAGTGATTCATTATTATGATGCTACAAAATATCGTTACTTGAGCTTGTATCTGGGAAAATCCATTTTCCTCTTGCTGTGAAAAAGTGAAATACCCTTTTTCTAGTTTGCAAGTAATTAAATAGTTATTTTCTATGTCAGAATTAAAAAAAGAGCGGTGAAAAGCTGTGTTCGGGGAGGTTTCCCTAAGGTTTTATTAAGTGTTTTTTACACTGAGTTATCTTCGATACCTGTTGGGAAAAATTCCAGAATTTCTTGCAAAACTGAAGAGGGAGTATCAAATTCTTCCTTGGAAAGAAAATCTCTGAACGAAGTGCTAATAATATATTCCCAAGTTCAAAAGCAGCTCAGAAATACAGCCAAATTAGGCATACCCACTTCTTTGGACTGCAACTTCAGTTAACTTTGCAGTGGGTATCTACAGAATAATCATTAGATTTTGATTTTTCTTTCCCCACTGCAGTGACTGTGAAAACGCTGCCTCCGTGTTGTCGGTGCAGGCATTGCTTTCAAAAGACAAGGAGATTTCCTGATGCTGCCAAGTGACTAAAATGAGCTGGGGCTTTCCAAAATTGCCGCTTTTCAGAACGTGTTTGAGCTGTAGGTTTCTCAGACACGCGTGACCTCAGCGGGTGTCCAAAGGCGAGGACCTGGTGTCGGTGTGTGCGTCCCTCTGGTGGGATGGGGCCCGTGCTGGTGCAGCTGGAGGGCCCTGGCTCCCACACCAGGCTCGCTGGAGTCCTCACAGCTGTGTTTTCCCACCTGGCCGTGCACTTTGGTTTCTGGCCTTGGGGAAACCAAAGGGGAGAGGATGTGCTGGTCTAATCCTGAGCTTGAGCAGTAGGGACGAGCACAGGGTGTGTATCCAAGGGTAGGAGCTCAAAAGCATCCCCATGCCAGACAGGTTTGCTCAGAAGAGCAATTCGGGTCCAGTTACAGAATAATTTCATCTGAAAGGGACTTTTTGAAGGTCTCTAGTCCAACCTCAAGGTGCTCAAGGCAGAACTAACTTCCAGGTTAGATGGGGTGTTTGAGGGTAGATCCCAGCTGAGTTCTGAGCATCTGCAAGGATGGGGATCCCAGTCTCTCTGTGACCCACTTTCCTTGTCTGAGCACCTGCACTGAGATTTGTTTGATCTATTTTTCTCCCTACTTCATACATCCTTTCCTTAGATCTGTCACTGTCACAATTGCTTCTTGTTTTGCTGCCCAGCTTTTGGAAGAGTCTCCCTGTTTCCTCTGTCAGTACCAGCAGGTAGATGTAGGCAGCAAATACATCCCTGTTCAAAGCTTTTTCTCTGGGCTGAACCAAACCCAGTATTTAATGTGCTTCCTCCCACATCACCCTGGTCATCTCCATTGGGCTTGCTGCATTCTCACACACTGTTTAAAAATAGAACTGCACAGAAATAGAGATGTTTCCTAGTGCTGCTACAAAAAGGAGAAAGATGAGTTCCAACTGCCCAAAATATAGAATTCTCTTAATATAAAAATATGGCTTTATTGAATCACTAAAATGAAAGTGGCCTTTGCAAGTTTGCCATGAAAATCTGTATTTTAAAGCAACCTTCTGTTCCAAAAAAAAGTGAAAATTAATTTGGCAGTGGATTAAAAAAAATAGTAAATATGCAAATAGCAAGAAATGCAGGGTTTAGAGTGAAGAATGAAGCCTTAAATCTGCCTTCTTGAGCATAAATTGTGTATTCTATTATATAATTTAAAATTATTTGCCATTTTGAAAAGGGCTTCATGGAGCTATAAAAATTTATGTCATCTGACTATCTGGCTCAGATAGTTGTGAACTATCTGCAACTGTTTTCCTGTCAAAAACTGCAGTACTTGCAGTTCAGTTCAGTTGACTGCAGATTTATTTTTTCCCTGATGTAGGTCTACCATCAAAGTCAAGGCTGAAGGAAAAACTTTTTCTTTAAATATGTTTGTTCTTTAGCAGCTTGTTGGCTTTCATCTGGATGTGAATGTGACTTGGAGAACTGGACACTGCCCATAGTTTGGGAGGAGAAAATCTCTCTTGCATGTGGCCTTCCTATCTGTGATGCCATTGGATGTTTCTTCTTTTTCTTGCGGGGAGGGAATTGCTGAAAGTCCTCAGTTTTGATTGTTGAGTTCCTTTGGGTTTTTTTTTACAGCAAGACTCACCATGAATTAATGTGTTATCCTCAGTCTGCCTGAAACTCAGATTCTTTTTTCGGGCTAAACTGACAATCCTTGAATTCTTGCCCAATTTCAAATGCACGTTGTTAACAGTCAGGGTGTGAGTCCCAGAGGTTTGCTCAGTGATTCACGAGAGCGCAGGAGCTCTGCAGTCAGTCCAGGAGAGGCAGGATCCTGGCTGGGGGCCGGGGAACATCTCAAGTTCTCAGCAGGCAGCTGCTTTTCTCCAGGAAAAAGTGCTCTGAGCTTTGAAGGGTAAAAAAACCTAAAGATGAATGCATTTAATTCAAAGGGAAAAAATAATTGTGTTTATTCCAAGAAAGATTTGTGTTTTTTCCTTTCAGCAAGTGTAATGGTGGTAAATGCTCCCAAAGGCATGAGAGCCCCCCCAGAGCCCCACCAGTGCAGACCTATTAACCACTGTAGCTTTTGTTTCCCTTCAACTTAACCTTCTGGAATATCCAAAAACTCCAGCATACCAACCTCTGCTTTAAATAATTCATGTGTTTCTTGATAGACAAAAATGTTTTTCTACCTTCAGTTTATTCTAAACCAGATTTAAAGACTGAAGGGAAAGAATGTGCCAAAAGAAATCATTATTTTACTTTATCAAAAAGCAGGAGTGGCATAGAAAAGAACTTGGTTTTGCTGAATGTTTAAATTATAATTTTAAGGACTGTCAGTAGTAGATTGAACTGGAATTGATGATTGACCACAAAATTCAGTATGTGTACTTTGATGTTAGCTATTGGAAAAAAATCTGTGATAGGCACACGTTTCAATTTAAAATTATGGAGATGGTTCTTAAATAAATGCAGAATCCATGAATAAAATGTGAATTATTTTTCTGGTACAGTGGTGTGCTTAGAAGACTGTAGCTGAAGGAATTAGTCATAAAGTTTTACCTTGAGGAGACGCTGAGGGAGGCAGTGAAAAGGAAAACTGATGACTTCAAGCCAGGATCTGTGTAAAATAATAAGAACAAGAGTATTAGCAAAGGAATAGAACAGTTAATTCTGAAGGTGGAGCCCAGTCTTGAGAATTCCTGTAGTCAAATTCCCACATGATTTTTCAAACTGAATATACAAAATGCAAGAGAGAATGAATGACTCTGCTCGCCATTCCAGTATTCAGACCTGAGCAGTTATAAAAATAGACACTTTTAATTCAGAAGCCTCATATTGGAGCTGTTTTTTGTGGTGTGGTTTTGTTTGGGGGTTGTTTGTTTGTTTGTTTTCATGATCTAGAGTTAAGGTATGTCTTGCCTGTGATCCCGTGTCTCCTTCACTGTGGAAAGGTGATTTGGAAGAATTGTCATCACAGCTTTGAATTAAAAGCTGTGTTTTGGAAAAAATACTCTGAAGTGTTTCGAAACTTTCTAGAGACCTTTTTTTTTTTTTTTGAGACCAGCTAAGTTGGGAAAAATAAATGGTCCAGTGACCACTTGCTCATTCATCTGCACGTGCAGCTGCAAAATTATTTTCTGTGCCTATCGTGCAAAACTTCATCCTAAATATGAGATTTAGAGACCCTCTGGGAGAAATTAACTACAATGCAGAAGCAAATCAGGGTTCATTGTATGCACTGCTCATTTAAGAAATATTTTTGTGCACAAAGCCCATTAGCAAGGTTCCAAAACCTTCACGAATGTTAAACATTTTATGATAGGATTATGAACACTTCCTACTTAAATGAAATCTAATGTAATCTCATGAATTACATCTAGCTTTTGATCCCTGGATAGCAAATTGCTGTGTCAGATGTGTGCCACAGTACATTCAAGGGCTAAAATCTGGCTTTTATTTAGTTATTTATTTAACAGTGATAGAACAGCTCTTTTCCTGTGGGCTACACAAAAAGTTGAAGATATGCTCTAAAGAAGTCGCCTGCTATTGATTGTATTCTACTTACTGGTCCACTTCCATACCACTGCTCAGCTATAGAGCTTTCCTTCTGTGCTTTTAGCCCTGTGCTCCGTGTGGTTGTTAGGAGCTTGACTCCAGTTCAGTGGAGGTGCAAAGCAAAGCTGCTGTTTCTCATCAGTTTTATGGGATCGGCAGTCAAAATTAGTGAGTTCCTGAGGACATGATTTAACCAGGACTGGGAATATATGCCCTTAACTCCAGTGGTTGCAGGCCTGAAGTGCCTGAAGTCAAGAGTACATTTAATTTACCAAATTAGCTCAATGCATGAGGCTAAAGGACTTCAGAAGCAGCAGCACAATGTTCCCCGGCCTGTGTTACATTGGCAGTCAGGGGTTGTAATCAGACGTTCCCTCGCTGTCAGCTGCTTTGTGAAGTAGCACAAGTCGTGTGAGATACTGTGAGGAAATCTGTGTGGGATGAGGCTGCTGGGGCATCAGTCCCGAGCAGCAGACTGCTGGGATTAGGTTTACTGGCCTGGCTGTGAGCTTGTGATCAGCAAGAAGCAGTGGCACAAAAACAGATGAAAAGCAGAAATAAGTGCTCAGCTTTTGTGAAAGTTTGGCCTTTCTTTCCTCTTAACCCTCTGTTGTCTGTTTCAGAAGGATCATACAGGGTTACGTCTTATCCATCATTCATCTCCCAACAGAAACCAAACAACAATATTTGTTGCTGTAAGAGAGTTAGTCATTAAGATCTGAGGGTTTTTACAACACCTTCATTTTACCTCAGAATATGTAAAAGATATCCAGACCCTTCCATTTAAGGTGCTGGATTACCCTATGCTTGGCTGCGCTATCTGGATTGGTTGGAATTTTGTGCAATTACTATTTTACACAGCAGAGGAGTATCTGTGAAGTGGATATCAATTGAAACACATTTTGCTCTTCAGACTTGCTTTTGCAGGTTTCACAAAACATTTAATTAGTGATAATCAGCTTTTAACCAGCCAGAGCAAACTGATGTGATTCTCCCTCTCTCCCCCATGATCGTAGGCATAGTCTGTACCCTTCAGATAAATTGCTTGCAGTCTGGAGAACATCCTAGCCAGCAGGAAGGGGAAGAATACGGATGTCAGTTGCATGGGGAATAAAGAAAGTGTTGTGTATACTGTGGTTTCAGTGAAGAATGTCCTTTTCTTTTCAGAATGGTGGGCTTGGAAACCAGCTGGAGATTGCAAAGTCTCCTTTCCCTTGTGGTTGCTGGTCAGTGGTCGTCATCTACCACACCCAAGGAAACTAGAAGAGCTCCACGCTAACTTCTGGAAGGTTTACTTCACTATGGAAGATCAAATGATTTTCTGGCTCAGGTTTTGTGATGTTCGGCATCTACCTTGGACCTGGAATTTGGAAAAGGGATCGTCTCTGAGGCACGGTTAAGAGACAGAGAAACCAGCCCCAGACAATGAGCACTTTAAGTAGCACTGGAATATTACTCAGCTTAACGACAGTGTCTGTTACACTGGATTTTAGTTTGCATGGTGGTCTGATGGCTTGGTCCTTAAGCAGCAACTTGACTCTGAACCAGAGTTTGCCTACATCTGATCCTCTCAATGCCTCCGAGAAGGGCGAAGTCTCTCGGATGTCCGTGAGGGAGAAGAATTGGCCAGCCCTCCTGATCTTGGTTGTCATCCTGCTGACCATTGGGGGGAACATATTGGTAATTATGGCTGTGTCCTTGGAGAAGAAGTTGCAGAATGCCACAAACTTCTTCCTGATGTCGCTGGCAGTAGCAGACATGCTGGTGGGTATCCTGGTCATGCCCGTGTCGCTCATTGCAGTTCTGTACGGTAAGTGCCTCCCCTCCTAGTTTGAATATTTGCTTTTGCAGGGAGTCCCCCGAGGCTGCAGCAATCTGTTGTTCCCAGTTTTTGCTATGCTGGTATCTTGGGGAGTGTCAGTGCCTACTTGGTCATGGGTCTGTGCTGAGGTTCGTTCTCTGCTGGGAGCAGAACTCGTGTTCGCGCCACCAGGAATGACCCATGACTAATGTCAAACCGTGGGGTTCCTATTGCCGAGGCCACCGAGAGAATCTGTGACAGCGAGTCAGCTTTTTACCTCTTGGCTGGACTGCCCCAGAACTGAGCTGGGTCACAGGAGCTCATAGAAAAGCTGAGGAGTCTGTTCATGACCGACCCAGCTCTAAGCTGGGTCAGGATCTGTCCTTGAGCTCCCACTGCTATGATCAGTGGGATTTGAGCAAAAATATGGATAAGAAAGGAGGTTTGCACTAGTAGATTTGACATTCAAATAAAAGCCTTCACTCCTGGAATTTGTACCTCAGCTTGCCTTGTGTCTTTCAGGGGGTCATTTTGCCTTTCTGTGTCTCAGTTTCCCCATCTCTAACCTGAGAATATGCTCTGTTTTAAAGCACCCAGAGGCCTGCCTGTATAGGTGTAAATATTTATTTCTCCCCATATTAGGCTCAGTGTGTTTGCAGTGGAGTGGGGCATCGCTCCTGCACTCCAGTGTGGAGTCACTGTTACCACTTCAAAGAAGTAAAATATCAAATATATCTAACTTTCATCTGGCTGAGACTCCAAATCCCTTTGTTCAGTGTGGTGCCAGGAGTCTCCATCTCTGGATATTTCAAAGGGGTATTTCATTCTCCCCTGTATCTCTGATCCTCATGTTTGTATACTCACGTATCAGTTTTATAATGTGCGTATTTCACAGATAAAACGTATTAATTTTTGAAGTCTGTTTTCAGATTTTCTTATAAAGGTATTTTAATATTGATATTTCTTGGAAACAAATAATGCTGTTTACTTACAAATTGGATTAGAAATTGGTTTACTGTCCTATAAAGTAAAATGTAGGGATATTTATCTGACTTCTTCACTTGCCTAAATGAGTAAGTCTGGCAGAGATTAATTTCTAAAACACATTGATCAAACATACATCATTCCAAAGCTTATATAACTTGTCTACAGTGAGTTAAATCAATATGTGATTTAGGTACAGGCCTAGCTGTGGAGATCTTATGCACAAAGATCTTTTATTTTGAACTGTCAGAATAGTTCCATCTCTAAATCTTGAGTATATTACAACATGTGTATTTTATTTTTAGCATTTTACTCCAGCTCCCTGGAGCTTGAAAGGCAGCATATAAATACTGAGTTATGTGACTGACCTGCACTTGCATAAATTCTATGTTAGCCAGTGACTCTAAAAAGGTGAATTTATGGAAGTGGTCTTCCTACATACATACTCTCAAGGTCTTTGGAAACTAATAGGAATGGATTTTCTGTTGTGCCTAGAAAATGATTACTTAAGGTAGTTTAAAGGTGTAAAGCATGCCACCCCTTTAGCAGCAAGGAAATACCACTGATTTGAAGAGGCATTGTAATTATCCCCCTTTTTTGGCCAGAGAACTGGCAAACATTAGCTGTTGATAGCCCAAACATTTCTCCACAGACAAACAGTACTATGTAGATGTTTTGGCAAAAATCATAATTTGAAGGACAGACATGGATGATTTGTGGAAATACTTTGAGAAATGAGGAGGCTGCTGGGGCAGTGCTGGGTGCTGGCACCAGAGCAGGCATGTTGCCTTCAGGCTTTGTGAGGGGAGCAGGAGGAAGAGTTCCATTTGGGGAAAAATGGAACTCACAGGAACTTGTGGGTTGATTCGAGTAGGACCCCAGTGAAATAAATTTTTTATATTATTTAAGCTATTGTGTTTAAGCTATTAAATTGTGGAAGGAAGAAGGAGGAAAATATTCTTACATCAGCAGAATTCTTGTGAGGGTAACTGGGGTGTACAGCCGTGGACTGAGCAGGGAGAGTGTTACTGCTTGGAAACATAACTGTGAATGTTCAGTCATTTTTACCCTGTATATTTTATCTTGTGCGTTCTATATATTCTACATGATCTTGTGCTGGGCTGTTTCAAAGGCTGCCATATGCTGTATTGAGACGTGCAGGCAGCACATCTCTTCCAGATTTGTAGAAGTCACTTTTAATTTATGTAATCAGAGAGAAACCTTTAAAAATACATATAACAAATAGAGTAGTGAAGAAATTACTTTCAAGAAGAAATTACTTTCAAGTTTCCACATCAGCTCCCTCAGCCCCAAAGATAAATTCTAGTTGACAGAGTAGGTTCATTTCCTTACTTTTGGGCTAATAAGGTAAATGAAGTAGATTTAACTTCAAGCATAACCAGAAAATTGAATAGATACTCTCCACAAATACTTCTGGTTTTCGGTGGTTTTCTTAATTAAAAGAAGGAAAAATCAAGTTGTAAGTTAATTCAAGAGTCTTATTATAAAGGAAGGGACAGCAGGATGCAGCATGATGGATTTTTCACCAATTAATCAGGGCTTGGATATATTTATCAATTAGTCTTTCCTAAGTGTCTTACAGTAATCGATGAGTTGCATCTGACAACTGAGAACATTTTCCCTGGCATGCAGTTCCTAAAGAACTAAGTAAATTAGTATGCTGATTAATAAGAATGTACTGGGGAGAGTAAATGAGAAACGTACACCGTGTTTCATCTCAACGGAGAAATGCCTGATGAATTAAAAATACCGATATGATAGGGCATCAGGTATCTTACACATGATGGAGCTTCTGACAACAGACAGAGGTTGTTTCCCCACCTCTGAGCACTTTAGGGACAAGCAGCAGTGGGTTTACATCGTGCCATGTGCTTATGAGCAAGAAAGAGAGGGCTGCTCTTCCCCTGCTTGTGCTGGTGGAGGAATGCAAGAGAACCTCGTCAGCTGATCTGAGTGGACGTGGCAGAGGATACTGGGCTTTCTTGGTTCTATTGCAGAAGGGTCACAGCTGCCAACAAGTTGCCAGAGTGTGGCCAAGAGGCGGCCAGCAGACCCCTCTGTGACTCCCAGCGCAGGCTCTCCCTTCCCTTTGTGGTGCCGGGGGCTGACACAGCTTCCAGGGGGGCTGGTGCTGGATGCAGCATTCATCAGCCCCAGCTGCCAGAGCAGCTTTACAACCACATTATTGTTATTATTGATAATTACCATCATTATTGTGTGGTGGCAGAGATGCGCTGAGCACTTGGGCAGGCTTCGATGCTGGTTTCCCTGCAGAGGGTGAGGCAGTGCAGTTCAGCACTTTGATGTGACATTCAGGTATCTAGAAATGATCAGGCATTTTAAAGATCATACCAAGTCATGGGTTTAAATGCATCTTGACTACACTAAGTTCCAGCTGACAGTTGCATTACTTTCAGAAATTATTATTTCTTCTTGTTAGTTTTAAATGCATAATGTTTCTGTTTGTGCTAAGTAACCACTACATTTTATTCTTGTGCTAGGGTGTGAGTGAATGGAAACTCCTACACTGCTTGCGTTATCTGTGTCATAAATTCAGAAATGGCACTATTTTTTTTCTGTCCAATGACACCTTGTACCTGGGATGTGTGCAGTGAAATTTATATCCAACAGGATGTATTAGTTTATCTGCTGCCATCAGTAGGATCCATAGGCTGCTACACTGTGTGCTTACCCAGCAGCATTTATTCTCTTTCCAAGCCCTTAAGCTTTCTTGTAACCTCAGCTAACCTAAATAATTCTGTGAAATCTGAAAACCTACTACATCATTATTCACCCTCTTTCCAGATTATTAGATACATAGGAAACTTTTGTTGAGATATTGAGTGTCCTGCTACTGAATTTTCTCCACATGAACAACTGCCTGTTTACCTGATGTGACAAATGGGATTAAGTTGTGGCGTATCTGTGTTGCTGTTGGGAAAGAAAGCTCTGCATGATGTGCCCTGAATCCACGGAACAGCTTCTTTTCAGCTACCCAAGGTTTAAATTGTGCTTAGAGTGAGAGGAGGGGAGGAATACTAAACAGATACTCTCCGTATCTCGTTGAAGACGGGTCCCTGGTTGTAAAATATCTTGAGGCAGCTAAATGTTAACTTGTAGGATTTTTCAGAGCCACTGAAAATGTGGCGCCCTGTGATGATTCTCTGCTTGATTACGTTTGGAAATAGCATTAGGAACCTGCACAGCTTTGGCTTGCATTGGTGGAAAACTGATGTCTTCTGGTCATGTGAGAGACAAAGGCTGAAGAGCTGAAATTGGCACAAGAGCTCGGGACTGGAGACGGTGATGATACCCATCAAGAGGAGGGAGGGATGGTCCACACCCTTTCTCAGCAGTGATTAAATCTATTAAACCTATATTTGCATCATCCTCTTCCAAAAACATTTGAGTCAGAGCTTTTAGTTGTCATACTGAAAGCTGGATTTGCTCCACACACATAAATTTCCTCTTAGTTTAATTTCTGATTTTGTCTGAGAAATCTTTATATCTGGCTTTTTATGCAGCTTATTTTATTTTTTTTTGTTATACTTTTAATGTTGGACAATAAAGACTGGAAGCGAGGAAAGTGTCATCATCTGAGCAGTGCAAAGCACTTAGAAGGAAAGACCACAGTGCTCTGTGGTACTTTCAAGTCATCTCCTCGCTAGTCTTATTAAGACAGAATTTCTTTTAAAAATTGTCACAGCAATTTAACTTATTCTAGCCTTTTGTTATTCCTCCTCATTATTTTGATGTGTGTTTTTAGTGATGTCTTGTCTGAAAATCTCCTCAAGATTTTTATATTCTTTTGTTATGAGCGATGAGAAGTAAAACTTGATATTTGCAGAATGGCACCAATATGAGATGGGTACAGCCATTTGAACTTGATTTTTTTTTTTTCCCCTAAGTGATGACATTTTTCTTGTTCATCCATGCAGCAGCCCCATCCCCAGGACTCTCTCGACAGGCAGGCTGTGTGTGGCTCCAGTGTAATATTCTCCACTGAGATAGATACTTCGTGTGACATTACCAAATTAACACAGATGTTTTCTCTTCCTTCCCATGTCTTTCCTTTTATCTCAATTAATTTAATAGAAAAATCTGCTGGGCACTCTTCTAGAGGCATGCTGCAGTCTTACAGTAGCTATGCTAAAAACCCAAAACCCAGCTCAGCCCTGATGAAGGTGTGCTGAGGGCTGACCAGGAATGAAGAGGAGGCAGAAATGGTGTAAAACCATGGATGCAGTTAAGCTGTTTATGTGGGCACAGGTACCCCCACACCAATACAGACACAGTGCTTAAAGTGGTTTTTATTTTCAATGAAGTAAAATGCCACCAGTAACACTTGTACTGATTGTTCCTCCTGTCTGGGTACGCTCACTTACCTGAAGTGGCTTCCTCATACATGCCTTTCCAATCCCTGTTGAAGTTTTAGTCTTCATCAGGTTGAGTAAGAGAAAGATCCAAAACTGGGCAGCCCATAAAACTGGAGAAGGGTCCTCTCCACCTCCTCCGTGCTACATAAAACAAGACACACAGCACTGATGGGAAGGTTCTGCACTGGGAAGGGGTCAGTGAAAATTTTCCTGGTCATGGTTATCTCTTGGCTTGCTTTCTGCTGAATTTCTCCTTTCGGGAGTGGATTTTGGTTACAAGACTTGCAAGCAATGGAGCAGTCCATAAATAAATTGTATAAATTCAGGGAAGCAAGCCAGGGAAGTCTCTGGTGCCTGCAAACAGACTCTTGTCAATTTAGAGGTTTATTTTAATTATATGTTAAAGTACCAATTGGAGTTGTATTTGTCTTTTGAAGAGTGTCTCAACCTAAATTTGAGTAGAGCAGGAAGAGCTACAGAGTGTACTTGGATCTTCTGGGAAGCAGTTTTTCCTCACTTTTAACACCTGCAGGTGTTAGATCTGTCTGTCTTCTGGTAGATTAAATTATAACCGTGTTCAGCACCTGACCTGCCATCACTTCTTTGGGCAGATGGTCATGTACTTATTGGTAACTGAGCTGTTTTTTCTCCTTATGCTGCACCTGTACAGACAGATTTAGAAAGCTTGTCACTTTTAATGTAATAAGAACCGGCCCCATAAAAATTCAGATTTCAGTAAAACCTTGGCTTGCATTATAAATTCCTCCTAAAAAAGTTCCGTGGGAGCTGCCGTAAGTCTTCTGTGTGGATGCTCTTTTCTCTCCCTCAGGACAAGTCTGTCCCTCCCTGAGCAGGTGTCCGTGCTGCAGCAGCAGCTGGAGATCTGCAGTATTACCATGGTAAGCAGGATGTGACAGGCAGGAATATATCTGAGAGGAGCAGGCAGCGCCTGCTGGTCCTTCACCCCAAGTATCTCCTGAACTGCATCCTCGGAGCCCTGTGCCCCACCAGAAAGGACAGCAAGGCAGCACCTGGTGTCACCAATCCCCCAGGTTTGTCTGGCAGCATGTTTTGAGTCTTTCCTCCACCCCACGTGAGAGTGCAGCCACCCCAAAGCCTGACCCAGGCCAGGGTCTTTGCTGTTTCCACGGTGTAGGGGCCAAAGTCAGAGCACGTGTTTGGGGCTACAATTCCTGGGTGCAACCAGCTGCAGTTACCCCCTGGCCTCTGGGATATTTTGGTACCCTTACCTGCACTGCTGTGTGTTACCTGAGGCAGCATGAGTGACCTGGGGTTAATAACTGGCTGTAAAAAGCGCACATGTCCCTCCTGGCCTCTCAGGAAAGCTTTGTTATGTCCTGCCTTGCCCTGCCCAGCCCAACTATGGGCAGGAAGGTCACATTCCAAAAGGTGTTCTGCTCTGCACTTTCCTGCTGGAAATGGAAGCTGTTATTCTTCATTAGATGCTTCATTAGGAGGTGACTGCTTTCCTCAGTGCAACCCCCTCTCCCCTGTAGCTGCTCTGCTGCAGCTCGTGGGAGCCTGGGCTCTGTTTTGCCATGCAGCACTTGATGGCTTGTGGGAAAGTGGGAGATAAGGGGCTCTCTCTGGCTACTGCTCTGGAGGCATCCCGAGGAGCATGTCACGGCAAATAAAGCTGTTTAAAGTGCTTTTGTATAATTACATTTTTGATTGAAACTGTGGAAATGGATCCATGTCTGCAGCACTTCTCCTGGGAAGCTGGAAGAGGGATGGAGTTATTCTTGTTGCTGGTGAAGTACTTTGCAGCATGTGGAGCCCAAGTCCCCATTCTGCCAGCTTTATGGTGATCTGTTGCAAAAAATTAAAAATTTAGCCAGTAGCACAATAATCACTGGGGTGTATCAGGCTATATTTTAAGCCATAAATTAGAATTTCTGTCTTGAAAATATGTATTTTTTAATATAACTCTCTTGCAGAAATCAGGTAACTTTCACATTTATTCTAACGCTGAATGAAAATGAATTTCCAACCCTGTAACACTGCTGGGAAGCTCAAATTCTATCCAGCGTGTTCAAACAGCAAAAGCCACTCCAGGGCCGTGAAGCTGTGAGATCCAATCTGCAGTTTGCTGGCGTGAGCCATGAACTGGGCAGCTCTCCGGAGCCTGTGGGGAGCAGGAGCTGCTTTCTGTGGTCAGCAAGCACTTTCCTCCAAGGAAAGGGCTCAGTGTGTCCATCTGACAGTGATGCCACCAATCTGCCTGAGCTCGCAGGGCGCACTGTCCCACACAGGAGCTGTTCCCTACAGCTTCTTGCCCATTGCTCAGCGTCATCTGCACGTGGCAAGTCTTTCCTTATTTCCAGGAGGAAAGCAGAGCTGCCTTAGCTCTCTGATCTTGCTTCCTCTACTGCTGAGCTCTGGATGATGCAGCAAAGGCTTTGTGGTGCAAAGATAATTTTCACCAGAATAAATCAATGCCAGAGAGAGTTTCAGTGGCACCTTGCTTACTGCTGTGGGTAGGGCCTGGCAGTTTCGTGCCAGGTCCTTGTGACTCATTTGAGCTCAGCTATAATCCACATTTTGGAGCATTACTTTATAGGACTCTGAAGACCAAATTCTGCTGTCAGATAAAAAGGCAGAACAGTTGCTATTTAATTTTTTTACCACCTGCCTCTTTCTTGTTATTTCTTCCCTCCGTGCCACTTCTATATCATCCAGCTCTGACTTTGGCTGGCTTCTTGGAAAAGGCAGAGATATTCTCTACTGCCCTCTCAGTGTTTGTTCCCGTTGACAAGAGGATCTTGTCAATCTGCCAGCATTAGGAGAAGACATGAGAGAACAATTCCACATTTGTAAACATGCTTTTTTTGCTCCTCCAAACCCCTTGCTGTTAAGCAACCAGCTCCTCTGCCCGCTGTGGGTTAATGGGGCTTTTAGCCTGGGATCTGCCAGGGATGATGCTGCTGCCCACAGAGCTGGGGCTGCTCAATCCAGCACGGATGAACAGAGCACAAACCCTCCCAGCAGCTTCTGTTTCTGGTAGCTTCCATGGTGAGGGCTGGCCATGGAGATGGTTGTACGGCTGAGATAAAATTTACTGATGGCACACCCTTTGAGTCAGACTGTGTTAGATTTAATAACACCCCTCTAGGGAGGGGCAGAGGATCCCAAAGCTCCCAGATGTGCACTCCAGAGCAGGGTGAATGAGGGGTCTGTGCCAGCAGCCCAGCCTGGCACTGGGCGGGTCAGGTGTGTGCGAGCACAGCCTTGGCACGCGGCAGCGCTGCCAGACTGGGAGCTAATCCCGGCCCTTTTCAGGAAAATGTGCTTGCAGCCCAGATTTTCACAGCTTGCCAAGGGATACTGCAGAGACTCATTGTTTGCCCCAGGGGTCTGACAGGTTTTTTCGCAGACAGAGCCTCTTGCAGAAAGGTCTGCACAAAACCAGTTATTCTGACCTGTGTGGAAGCATGAGACCGTTTTTCTGAGATTTAAAGTGATACGTCAACTACTTTCTTTTTTTGTCCCCTAAATATGGAAAAAGGAAAACTAGGAATGCTACAGAATGCCTTAGATTTTGTTTTCTAGGTGTTTTCTAGCTCCTCCTTTTTTTTGCTCAGTGGCAGCAGGCTACAGGTAAATAACTGTAAGCATAGGGGGACCTGGGGAATGGCTTCCTACAAAAGGCATGAGGGGAGATTCTGACGATGCTAAAGTCAGTGGGAACATTGACAGGACATTCAGAGAGGCTAGGACTTTTGCCAGAGCAATTTTCTGTCTATTCCAACCTCTTCACTCTCCTCCTGCCTGGCCATGACTGAGGCTCTTGGCATGACTGCAGCAGCATCCTTCAGCTGAGAAGGGTCTGAGGTGTTTTGCTGCTCTCCTCTGAGTCTGAGGAAATCTCTTCTGCCACTGCAATGCAGCTCCTTTCATGCCATTGCTGTTCATTAGGTTTCAGCACCATCATCCAAAGCACGAGCCAGTCTCCTGTTAGAGCTTTATGGAACATACAGGTGGGAGAAATGAGCTGGCTTTTGTCCAGGTGAGGTGACCCAGAGTTGCACAGTGTGAAGCATTTCAGTGCTGAAATGTGCTCCTGGTCTGTGCAGGGCCTGATTCTAAAGTCTTTTTTTGTGGGCATCCATTTGCTTAATGTGGTTTGGCATGAAAAGCTTCTTGTGATTGGTTTGGTGAGGGTGGTTCTCCCTAAGGCACTCGTGTTTTCCTTTCCCTGCTGCAAAAGGAGTGAACTGCTCTCTTCTGGGTTGGCTGAGACTGTTGAGGGTTTTTTGTTTGTTTCACTGGTTTTGTTAAAAACCAAAAATATTTAAAAGATAAAGGAAACAAACTCACACAAAAAAATATTGTGCTGAATGACATAATTCAAATAAGAAAGTGAAATCACAACGACCACAAGGGGAGTTTCCTCATCCCACAGGAATGCAGGATTGAAAAGAACTTTCTGACTTGTGCCCTGTTTGCTACCAAGTATTATCAAGACACTGAGCTGCTGCAGTCATATCTTCCATTTTCCAGAGCTTCTTTCCTTTCAGCTGCCTTCTTTGGGGACGTTGAGGACAAGGTACGTGTGTTTCAGTGTGCAGCAACAGAAAGCCAGGACAAATCTCCGAGCAACTTATTATGAAATCAAAACCCTTAACTTCCTTGCAAGAAGCAGTTTTTAAATAGAAAATCTTAGCACTGCAGTGTGAAAAAAGCAGAGCCTCCATTCACCTTCGTACTTTGCAAGACACAAATGTGCTTTGAAACTTTCCTTCAAAAGCTGATAAACTGGGCTGCTTTCCCTTTTCAGATTTACCCAGTGAAACCTGTTATCAGAATTTCCTCTCTTACAGCTCTGCCAGGGCTCAAGAAGTCATCACTGGGTCAGTTGGGCCCATCATCTCTACACTACTTAAGGATGGGGTCGGAAACAAAGCCAGAAGTTAAGTGGCAGTGCTCAGCAGGCTGCAGAGCAGGTTAGGTAACAAAGCCTTGATGTGCTCTTGGGAAGTGGGGGCGAGATTTTTGCAGCACTCCCAGCTCCACAGCTCAGCTGGAGATGTGGTGTCACCCCAAAACACACCATGGAAGCAGTTCTAGGTAAGCACAAGCCACAGACTCTCACCCAGGCATCTCAGACAGGATGTTTCCTTGGATGCTACCTCCACAAACGTGGCAGAAGAGACTGGCAGAGTCCACCTTTGCCCTGCTTGTTCCTGAGAGGTGAAGGGAAATGTTAAAATACTTGAGATTATTTCAGTGGAGCAAATCCTATTATGCTCATTGAGCATATGGCCTTATACTTTTCTGGTTTACCCACAGCTTGTATGCTGCATCCAATCAGGCAGCTATTTTTCATATTTTAGACATTAAATTGGATGGGTCTGTCTTGCCTGCTTGGTGAAATTGAGAATTGCCCAACCAAAATAAATCTTTTATGTGCAAGAATGACTCATTAGAATAATTTTGAATGGCACTCATTTAAATGTTTTTATTTAATGCAAATAAAGTTTTAGATCCAATTACAGTTTTTATTTCATCCTTTTGCTCAAAATTTTCGGATGATGCAACAGGTTTTAAAACTCACAGGACTGTAAAGCCCCCAAAATCTGGAGTGTGTATAGTTGCATTTCTGTTTTATAGATCTCTGTTTTACTGATGTCAGTTTAAATACAGCAGCAGTTTTAGTGCCGTCAGTGCAATCTTCTCATGCCCAATTTGCTTCTAGATCAGTGAAGCTAAATGTGCTTTAAAATGCATGAATCTTTATTTACATTTTATGACAATAGCCTGTTAGATCCAGTAGTAGTTTTGTAAGTGCATTGCCTCATTGTAATTAACTTTTATGAGTTTAGTTGAAAAGAAGTATAAACTCACATGCTTTGTAGCAAACCAGAAATTGATACAAGATACAGAGAAAACCGGAATTGTTATGTATAAAGAGAAAGACCCTATGATGATAAACTGTTCCAGCAGTAAATTTGGTGCTTCATAAAGGCACCAGGCAGATCATGGAGATACCAAATAAAATGAAGACAGGTTATGTGTTTCCTGCAGACAGATTTTGCCTCATCTGAAAGGAAGAACAACACCGGGTCCAGGCACTGGAGCCTTGTGAGACACAGACACCCAGAGCTCTCCTTGGGTTTGTTTCGTCCCCATTTTCAGAATTTTAAAATCAAGAGAAAGGATTTAACTAGAATTGCTGACATTTTACCAGGACTGAGTTAATTTTAGTCTGTGTCACTGTACATACAGATTTACCTCTGTTCCTCATCTGGAGAAACACCCAGTTAAAATGTTCACTGCCTCCCCAACCACACCACAGAGCCTGGTGTCCCAGCAGCTCAGTGAGCAAGGAGCTGCCTGTACCTGACTGAAAGAGTGGGAACTCCTCTTAATCTTTGCCCAAACATTAGTGAAGTGGAAAAGAAAAAATGCTCCACTTAGAAGCATCATATTTGTGACCCAGATTTTAAGACACAGCTGTGATCACAGGTGAGCTGGGACAGAGGAGTGCATCTCAATGGCTTCAGCCACATCCTGAATATCCCATACCAGTTATTGCTTTTAATTCTGTTTTCTCTTACCTACAAACCACTTGTTTTCCTTCCTAGAAGGTGACTGCAGCTAAATCTAGCAATACTTCCATGCACCAGATATCTAGGATGTATTATCTCATGGTGAGAACTTGCTCTCTCTTGCTAAGCTCAGCAGAGTGAAACTGGGCTGAGGAAACAGTCAGTAGAATGTGTTTCTCCACACTTGTCAAGGAGCAGCTACAATTTCCAGGAACGGTCCTATTGCAGTCTGCTGTAAAGATTAACATATGGCTCATTTTCCTGTGCTGGTGAGCAGAGAACTTGAGGGAAAACCCAGAACTTCAAGGCTGGTCAGCTGTGTTTCTGTTCTCTGTCTGGAATTAACATTGAAAATCTCTTTCATCCTTGTTCAGTCGTGTTCTGTGTTCGTAGAATCACTCAGGTTGGGAATGACCTCTAAGATCATCAAATCAAACCATTAGCCTGACACCACCAGGGGCACCACTAAACCATGCCCCTGAGCACCACATCCTCGTGTCTTCTGAACTCTTCCAGTGACTCCATCACTTCCCTGGGCAGCCTTTTGCAATGCTCGACCACGCTTTCCATGAAGAAATTTTTCATAATATCCAATCTACACCTCCCATGGCACAACTTGAGGCTGTTTCCTCTCATCACTCAGGAAGTTTGCTGTTGGATGCAGATGGATGCCTCATCTGCATTTTGCTGTTTGGTGTATTTTGTGTACATCCTCACATATTTAGTGCTTTTACTGCCTTATGTTACGGGAAGCATTTTGTGGAAAGAAGTATGATTTCTTTTTGGTGTGTGGCAACTTTATGTGATCAATACAATAATATCATCATTTCTTGCCTTAAGGGCTCAGCCTGAATGCTGGTGACATGCCAAGACCTCATCAATAGACTGCTGCATTTTGAGAAGAGATGCATATGGTGGGCCAGCTCAGCCTTTGTGCTCAAAAATATGGGAAAAATCACTGCCATTATGCAGGCCAAAACATACAGAGACAGCTGCTTTACACAAAATGGAAAGAAATACAGAGAAGTGAGGTGAAATCTCTAAAAAGCCCTTGAATATGTTGTAAGACAAATATCCCAGTGTAATACATTGGTTTAAATTATGAATGTTTCCAGGATTGGGTGAATTAACTCCGAATTAACTTTTTTGTTCTACTTCCTTTCCCATCCATCAGTTGAATTGATACCATTAAATTCTACTCAGCAAATTACGATTTTATTGTCTCTATCCAATTCACATGACATATTCCTTGAAATTCTGGTTCTAGAGTTGTCTATTATTCATTAAAATACCCCGATAGGTTAGTTCACTTCCCTGAGACCTAACAGTGGGGGTAGCAATAAGTTCTTACTTTGTGTTTTATCAGCACATGCTGGGAAACAGGCTCGGATGTGATTCATCTGCTTGCATGGAAATTAAATGAAAATTACATAGATGGAAGAGGGGCCACGTGCCAATTGCTCTGCTTTGCACTATTTTGCACACTGCCTCATTGACAAAGTACAGTCTTTTCCTGAATGGACAATTTACAAGAGAAACAGAATGGATCCTTACAGGCTATTCTGCCAAAATTGTCATTAAAGATGCTAATGGCATGAGGGGAATTTGTGCATGCGCCTGTCATGGAGCCTAGGCTGTGATTAAAAATACGTGCTAATGTAAGAATTTTGGTTTCATGCATTAGTTTCAAATATATATTCAATTTTTCCAGTCTCCGTGTTTTCTGGTTGTAATAAGTTTTATGCTTGGAAAAGTTTACTATTCCTGCAGGCAGTCTGATAAGCACAGTGACAGCAGTGGGTTCAGGGAGTGAATCTCTCCTCCAAGATGCTGTCTTGCTTCCTAGATGAAAAAGGTTCAGGACTAGAAAGTTCAGTGAGTAATACACAAACATGAAGTGTTCCTCTATCAGCTCTTAGCTGTGAGATTTGATGGGCAAGGGAGGATGGTTGATAAGGTTGATGAGGTTGATTCATGGTTGTTTTTTTGGGTGGTTTGATTTCCATTCCTGTTGACATATTGGTGGGAGCCTCACTTCTCCAGCTCTGCTGCAGTTATCGGGACAGACCAGTTGTTATTCTGACCAACGCCTCTCCATCTTCTGATGCGTAATTTTGTTTTGCAATGTGTTTATTTTTGGTAAGTTTTGGGCGTTTCGCTTGTTTTTATAAATGCCTATTTCCATCCTCAATCAGAGGCAGCAGCTGTATGGAAAGGTCTTGGTGTTGTTGAGATATGGAAATTGTGTGACGGGCTTTTACTGTACCTATTCGGCACCCACTGGGATGCAGGAGACTGTAAATGCATGTCTGACACCCATGAATATTGATGGCTGGTTCTGGGAGGCAGCAAAGCTCTGCCCTTCTGTCTGTGCATTTGTTCTGAATGGTAATTACTTCTCGCTCCACTATTTAAATTTTTGGATTTGTTGGGTGAAATTTTGAATTTTGCCAGTTGGACTTTCGTTGATTTCTTCTGATCAGTCAATTTGAAATTAACAGAAAGAGAAACTGCATTTTAACACAGGAGAAGCCAAGAGCAGTGAGTCTACTTTCTAGCTGGCTGTGTCCATCCAAGATGCACAGCAGCAGAACAAGGTTAATTGATTGATATAACACAGCAAGTTGATGTTGACAAGCATGAATACAGGAAAAGCCACTTTCAAGATGAAGTCCTTTAACTATAGCTTTGACACCTTACTTTATCTACTTTCCATACTTATTTTTTCAAGGTTTTCTAGTCCATATTGGGATAGGTGCCTCTTGTATCTTGGGAGTAGCTAATTATACAACAGCACTCATATTATTCATTTGTATTTGTGAAATTTTAGACAACACTTAGAATTTTAGAATCATAGAATAACCTGTGAGTTGGAAAAGACCCTCAAGGTCCTTTCCCCAAGCTCTCTCAGGCTTGGGGCTGTGCTTACTTCCCTAGGCAGCCTGTTCCAGTGCCCAATCACCCTCTGGGTGAAGAATTTTTTCCAAATATCCAACCTAACCCTGCCCTGACTCAGCTTCAGGCCATTCTCTCGGGTCCTGTCGCTGCTCACCAGAGAAGAGATCAGTGTCTGCCCCTCCTTTTCCCCTCATGAGGAAGCTGCAGACCCCAGCAAGGTCTGTCCTCAGTCTCCCCTTCTTGTGGCACTCAAAACTGTCCCCAGCACTCGAGGGGAGGCCACCCCAGTGAGAGCAGAGTGGGACAATCCCCCCCCTTGACTGGCTGGAGATGCTGTGCCTGATGAACAGCACCTATTTTATTATGTTTTGCTAGATTATTATGTTAACACATTATTTTATTATTGTAGTTATCACTGGGTTTGATTTGTAATCAAGTGCAAGATTACACTGTAATAATAGTATAACCGTGATAATAAAATAATGTTGCACTTGATTACAAAGCAAAAACAAGCCTATCAAAACCCCCAATGGTATAACTTAACTAAATATAATTTCTTTAGTTTCCTTTGCCACCTCATGAGACCACTATAATTTTCTGGGTAATAGTATTCTTTCTAATATATCAGTACTCCCACGCTTCATTTATCCGTGTTAAATTAAACTTCTACTTCATGTTAATGGAACTTACAATAGACCTACAATTTCTGCAAAACTCAAAGGAGTACAACTGTACCCAGAGGGTGGTCACACGTTAAGTTTCACTTTCTCTGATGTTACCCACCAGGAACAGGGCCCATGTGCCAAAACGTTACGGGAAAGGGGATCACTTGTCCTGCACTGCTGTTTCCAACACAGACCTTCTCAGGATTCAAAACTGTGCATTTGCATTTGTCAGAGAGAGACACAAAGTCAGGCAGGATTGATGCTGCTGCCTGTTTGTTTTCTTTCTGGCTGAGGGACTGTCACCTGAATTTCAGGATGTGAGGATGGAGGTACATGTGTTAGCTTAGTCTGAAGTGTTTCTAAAATCTTTGGATCTGTAAGAAAAGCCGTGTTGAGTTGACTCTTACGTGTCCTCATGCAACGGTTTGACAAAAACTGGGCATTTTACAGGCTGTAAATGCTGCAGTAGGAAAGCACCACAATCTCAGTTTAAATCACATTCCAACTTCAAGTCTTTTATAGTAGACTCAGGGAAGTGAGCGGTTTTAATTAGTAACAAGTTGTGCACAAAAGGCTTACAGTAATGCAAATCCTTAACATCGTATTACGTGATTTTACAAGTTGGATTGTCACACTAAATGACAGATCTGTTGCTTGGAGTAAAGGGGTGATTTAAAATCATGTTTCATTAGGCTGGTTGGGGTGTAACAGCTCTGCTGGGAGGGCGTGGGGTGAGCAGAGTTGCAGGAGCCCTGTGCTTCTCAGGGCAGACAAGGCAGCTTCATTCACAGGCAGCCTTCTCAGACCCCTGCTATCGCACGGTTGCTTTGGATGCTCGTGACAGGGTGACCTGCCCTGTTCACAGCAAGGGAGCTGGGACAAGCCAACCTTCTCTGAGCATCTTATCCAGATGGGAGGTTGATTCCCAGCTAGTCCGAATGAAAAATCCTCCAGGAGGGCCAGGAGCTGAGTCTCTCATCGGCAGCACTGGCTGCTCCTGGGCTGAAGACAGAGTTATCCTGCAGGCCTTGACAGGTGCAAAGGGAAGTACTGCAACATGCCAGGGGGAAGCTGCAGGCCTTCTTCCCTCCAAGGCTTAGTGCAGAGACATCCCCAGACCCTGATTCTGTCCATACTCCCCACTGAGGTGTTGGATTAAACACGAGCCTTTAATGTTCGTACTTTTTTGCCACCACAGAAGTGGAGCGGGTTGCAGCAGGGGCTCTCTGCTCACACCCCCATGTCCTGTGGGCATCTGGACTGTCTAGGAAAGCCTCTCATGCTGCTGAGAGGAATGAGCTTCCTGGCAGGCTTATCAGCCAATAAAGCTTTCAGACCTAGTCTTCTTGTGGAAAACTATTTTCCAGGCCTGCGAAAGAACCCTCCGGGGTTTCCATGGTGTGGTAAAATGAGGAAACAGAGTCTAAGTATTATGGGAAAACAGGGAAGAAGTGAGGAAGGACAGCTAGGTAACTGAGGTTAACTTCAGACTTTGAAACATTTTGCTGGAAGATAAAGGCTACTGAAATAATACTTTTCAAGTATTGTGCAAGATTTGAGAAGAGGTCAAGTAGTTAAATAACTTGGTCTAGTTTAGCTGCACTTGTTTACTTCCTCTCATTTCTACATCTTATTCCTCAGTTAAAAGACGGTTGTCAGCAAAATTCCCCTGAAGTTTTAATCTGGGTCACACCACACATCAAGAATCCTAGTGGATAACTGGGTGCATTTCTGGGTGCAAACTGAACAAGTTTTGCATACTTGCATGGTGCAGCAGGTTATTCCTATAGCGTATTGAACTGATTAGCAATACCTGCATTTTCTAGATTGCTGTTAGAGTTCTTTAATTAAATGTCTGTCTCTTGTTTACACACAGGATGAATTGTCCTCCACTCCTGTTTCAGGGAATGACCATGATCCTTCATTCTGCTGCCTTTTAATTCGGGCAGGTTGCACATGCACAGATTTCTGTGCTGAGTTGGCACATGGTGATCAACAAACTCCTAGAGAAGTGACACTTGTTCACATGCTCACACACTTCCTTGGGATTACTGCACATGGGACAGTGTTCATTAGCAAATTATTCCCTTGAGACAGCCCCTGAAGGTGCTGTTTCCAGTGTGCTAAACTCAAACCTGATGTTTCTGCTGTAGTGAAAAGCGTGTCCTCAGTCAGGAGCTGCCTGGGCACAGGGGCAGAAATGCTTTGCAAGTGGGAGGTGTGCACCTAAGGTATGCAGTGACAGCAGGACAGTAGATGGCACTCAAGGATGAGGGCCAGAATTTCTAGGCTTCTTAGCAACCTCCAAATCATTGCTTTTGGCAGTGGCTTCTGTGGAGCACTCTCACACTGGCATTTCTACCTGTGTAATCACACAGAATCAGGGATGCCCATTGCCTTGGAGGAAGCTAAGCATGGACTGTGTTTTGCAAATCCTGCGCTGAGAAATATCAGAAATGAAAACAATTATCTCTAAGCATGACCAAAATATGGCTTGTTTCCTTTGGCTGAAGTGCTCTCTTGCCAGTATCAGTCTCACCAACTTCTTGTGGTGGCTTCTGACCTCATCAGATGACAAAAGGTGCCTCACACTGGCATGAGGTGCAGCCAGACCATCAGCCCACTGTCCCTGATGGGACAGCTGATTCACTGAACTCCTTCAATATCCCTAAATTCCCTGAAGTGCTTGAGTGTGGGTTGTGCTTGACTTTGGCCCAGGACTGGTACAGGAGCAGGGCTGAGATGAATGGGGGCCAAAACGAGGATCACATCCTGGGCACATCAAACAGCCTGCAGCAAGAGGGAGGCAAAATCACTGGCTCTTTTCAAACAGCAGATCTCACATCACGCTTTATACCCCAAGACATAGTGGAAAAAATACTGAGTGGACATGCCAGGTACAGCAGACCAAACATCTGCATCTGTATGCTCAAAGCCAACACTGCTGGTTTGCAGAAGGTAGTTTGCAGTGACTATGTAAATTCTTATCAAATTTGTCAGCTTCCTGGAATATTTAATAAAAAAGTTGGCTAGCTAAAGATGACAGATCTGTATTCTCTGAATATGGAACCCTTTATCTCAAAAGAGGAAAACCCTTGTTTTATGTCTTTGTGAAATCAGGTATTTTATCACGATTTGGAGGCCCCGTTGTCCAGCTGCATTTTCAGGAGGGAGCCTGAGCTGAGAAAGAGGATTAATCCCGTGTAGGCTCCAAGGCAGCTGTCAGGATAGCACAGACATCTGAACTGCCACCGAGTTATGCTGAAAAAAACCCCAAATATCTAAAAAAATTCCTCTCTATGATTTTATGTCCTCTCACTAACCTCAAAGCCAGTCTTAGGAGCAAGGCATAGTCTAAACTCGATTTGGTATTAGAAACTCTGGGTTAAAGCAGATGGCTTCTTTGTTCCAGCCAAGGTAACTTCTCAGCAGTCAGCTGTAATTGAATAATGCCACATCATTTTCAGTTCTGGATTTTAGTTTCCTCAAATGATCTGTAGGCTTTGGCAGCTATTTCTTGTGATAATGGATCTTTCTAAATTTCATCAAAACTGGGGAAAAACCACCTGTTACTGACACATGTTCGTGCACTTTGTCACGAGACAGATTTTTTGAAAATATTTATATTCTTATGTGTAGAAGGTATTCGTGTGAAGTCTGTGTTTGCTTGTGGGTTTACTTTCCAGTGTAGTGTTCATTCAACTGTTGCTTTATTAGCTGTTTAAATAACAGGTGAAGGCTGATCTATGACCTGCACGAAGGAAATTGAAAGAGAGGATGCTGTCCTGATGCTGTGCTGACATACAGAACATCAGTAAATAGAAAATGCTACTGCTGTGAATATTTTATTAGACAGTGGTTTCATTTAGATAAATTATTATGAAGGACATGTAGCTCAGAAGTGTGTGAAGAGATCATAGCTCTCTTGGAGTTAAAATGCTGGAAGGAACCCTTTATATGAACTTGCTGAAACAATTCAATTAATTGTACCATTGCTCCGTTAACTGTCCATATCACTCAATGCAAAAATTCCAGATGCAACTACAGATGCTTAAACTGCGAGCAGAGAACATCACTGAGCCTGGAAATTTTTCCTCTGGCTTCAAATGTAATTTTAGTCTCTGCCAATAAATGAAAAAATCAGTATAACACATGGATTTATGGAATGACAAATTGCACCAGAATAATTTTATATTTCCTCAAGAGAAGAGATGCTGACATCGGGATGAAAACAACATTCACTAGGTTTGCTTCTCAGCAAACATCCCATTTTATTAACAGGGTTGTTTTAAATATAGTATTTGGAAAGCTGGCTCCTTGCATTTAAAATATTACTTAAATGGTATTCAAGCAACCTTTTCCTAGCTCAGATAATTATATCTGTTCTAGCTTTAATTTTCCTTCTTTTTTACACGTCCTGTCAGGACCGCAAGTCATTGCAATACTGGATGGAAAGGAAAATCTAACAGTTATTTAAAATTCTTACAACGGCATAGTGAGTGCAATTGTTTAATTTACAGTAAGATACAGTCATCATCAGTTAATCACTGTAACTTGTGAGACAAGAACCAAAATATCTTTGGAGGCACATTCAGCTCCTCTGGAATTTCCCTCAGTGGTGGGGGGTTTCCAGAGGAGACCACACTGCTCCATGCCCATTTCCTGCTGCTCCCTGCCCGAGGGCCACTTGTGCCATGCTGACAGCTCCAAGAGTTGAAAAACAAATAGCTCAGAGGAAAACTGAAGCTCAGGAATGGTGTCACAGCCCAGTTGGATGTGATCAGTGGCACAGATCCAAATAAATCCTTTGTGTGGTGTTGCACTATGGCAAAGCAGCGTCTTCTACTCGCAGATGTTCAAGTGTCGGATGCCAGCACTGATCTCTCCAACACTGGGCCTGGACACAGGGTCACCTTCTTTCCTTACTTGGTGGTCTCCTCCATTCTCTTGGCCATCACGTCACCTGAGAGCCCATCCTCTGCTCAGCCCCTGCTGGGACACTCAAGCCTTTTTGAACTTGCAGCATTCAAGAACATAATTCTCCTAAAAGTCACCGTCATTCTTCATGTGTAGACTATGTCCCTGTGCTTGGCTGCGCTGGACCATGTGCTCTTTAAGGGATCCAGATAGCCTTAGGACAACCTTTTCTTCGTCTAGAAAAATGCAGACTAGAAACTTTAAAGGTAAGCTTAATTTCTCATGTAGCTTGGTGCCCAGGAGTTCAATATATTGGAAAAACATTAAATTCCACTCTATTGATGATATAATCAAAAGGATTGGCAGTGCTGCCCTTGAGACCAGTTTTATTTAGCCAAGGGTCTTGGCTGCATATGCCTGAGCCCCTCTGTGGATGTGCTGATAAACACTGATGACTTTTAGGGGTCAAGCAAGTTGTACTGTACTCCTTGGGCACAATGGAGATTTTCAGCACCCTCGGGTGTGTGACTCTCAGAGTGACCTGGATGTCTCTGAGCCATTTGTCTATGTAAACCTGAGGAAAACAAAAGAGCAGAAAAGAGATAACATCGCTTTACACTTCCTGATGTGGTGTTTCAGACTAAGAAATGCTTTACTTCCTAGATAAGAGAGAGAGAAGAGAATCGTTTAAATTTTTTCGTTCCCTTGGGAATAATGCAATGCAGTAATGTTAAAACTGCATGTAATTGCCTTCTATTTTTGTAAAGCCTGTGGCAGCTATGAAACTTTAAAGTGAACACTGGGAAGTCTGGCTCGTTACAAAATTCTTCCGTTGCATCAATGGTGCAGCGGGGGTAAAAAGCAGTGGGAAAGAGTAGGCTTTATTCTATAGCCCACAACAGTGGGTTTCCCTGGAACGTATGAAAGAATCTTCAAAAGCTGGAAAACCTATCAGAAAGTGACAGGTTTGGGGTGTGTTCTGGGTTGCTGTTTGCATTGTCTGCTGCTGCTCTCAGTTACAGTGAGGAAGCCGAAGAGAGCGCTGTCATGGCACGGGGCACTCCGCTCAGTCTGGAATTCTCAGGGAATTATTTGAGCCATCTCCTGGATCTTTGTGACTGACTTTTCCAAGAGTCAGAGCACTACACAGAGCAGCGGGTCAGTGTACGGCCTGCAACAGATCTGTGGCAGCTGCAGGATGATCAAAAGGTGCTTCAAGCACACACGGTGTTGCCATTTTAACTGCTGGGAAATTGTGCCTTGTACTGGGATTTATTCAAACTCCTACCTTTTTTCATTCAATTTGTTAAAGTAGTTAGAAGTGAATTGTAAATACATTAAATATCAGAAGCCTAAAATGAGAAATATTACATGCATTTTAGTTTTTAGCCAAACCAACGAACAATGTTAAAAGAGGCTTTTGAACACATAGACATCTTTAGTACTTATTCTGCACCTGTTAGCTCTGTTTCTTTTATACAAATAATATATATAGTGTGCATATTTGTATATATATGTAAAATGTCATAATGAGACAAAATATACCCTTTTTCTTCCTGTGTCACTTTGAAGGATGTTTTCTATCCTTTTACCCCTCCCAGTAAATACAAAGCACTGGCTAAACACAACAAATGTGTTCTGAAACCTTTTCCAAGTTCCTGTTCATGGTTGGAAAAGAAATGGTTGATACAGATTGCTGTGAGTTTCTCATGGAAAAACTCTTGAAGATACCGAGATGAATTTTACATAATTCTTCACTTTATTGTGGTGTAAGCAGGTATTTTGTTGGTGTTATTCCAGGTTTGTCCCAGGAGTTACACCACATTTTCCCAGGAGATATCCTGAAGCAGATTGCATTGTACAAGTACTGAATATGTACAAGAAACAGACTTTTTTCTTTTGTTTCAGTACAGCCATTCTCCTGCAATCTGGAGTAATTCTGTTTTACCATTTGACATAATTAATTTTGTTTCCATTTGCTGTGGTTTGGATTATTCAGTCACCTCCTTCTGCAGTAGCTGGTAATTCTGACTCCCATGCACTGAACAGTACAGTGCCCATAGCAGTGCTAACACTTTTTACCCATATGCATAAAGCCTCTGACAAAAGTGACTCCGTTTCATAGCTGCCATCTTTCTTGATGGAAAACACAAAAAATGGAAGGAACTCTTATCTGACAGCAAATTAACTATGCACAGAGATGGTCTGTGACTTTGCCAAAATGCTTTTGCGTTTCTTCATTTTTCTGCCAACAGTTTGTGCTCATCTCAGCTGTTCAGTGACACACAGCAACTGTGGTTTGCTTTTTCATCCCAGGGCAGGAGATGAAATCCCACCTGGGGACCATGACTCCTGGTTAAATGTGAGTGTTTGTCCCATGTGTCCTGTGAGGAACCACATCAACCGCAGGTTCCATGAGACGTTATTCAGCACTGGAGGATCAAGCAATATTCTGCAGAAGTTTCCTTCCTGGATTTTTTACACAGTAGTTTTATTCTGACCAGAGCCAGAAGCTAACACTGATCTCAAAGTAGTATCACTGCAATAGTCTTCTGTACTCTTTTCTCTGTGAATTTGGCCAGTGTAAACTTCTACCACCCACAAAATACCTGGAGGCAAAAAAACCTGTGGTTTGATTACATGCTGGATAAAGAAATACCAACTTTTGTTCTGATCTGCTGCATTCGTCTAATTCAGCACTCTCCTATCTGGTCTACCAGCCAGTGCATTAAATATGTGATTTTAAGGGCTCAGATTAATTCAAGGTACAAAAATCAGAGTTTCCTACAAAGAATTTGCTTTTTTGCTTACCCAGGTGTTTAGCACTGTTTCATTCTCGGAGCCAAATTTGGACTGAGATGAATGTTTTCCATTGGAAATGCAATTACTACATCTTAGAGGTGCTGGGGTCCAAGAATTCATTTCACTCAGTCATCTGCTCTTCTAAATATAGGGTAATTGCTATTCTTTGTAAATGAAATAAGAGAAAAAAGAACAAATTAGAGAAATGTTACCCTCTGTAATTAGAGTGTTTCTGAGGATAAAATTGTTTTAAAGGTATAACATTGTTGACAGATTCTTTTTTAAATCCTTGTTTGCATCTTGGCACAGTCACAGGGCACATTTCCTATGTTTTGTACATTTATTCAAAACAGAATTAGAATAAAGCTGTTTTTCTTTTTTTTACAAATTACTGGCTTTGTAGGCTGTGTAGGTGTTTTTCAAAGGCACGCACCATGCTTACTTAAAAATAATTGCATTTTGAGATGGAATATATATTATGCCCTTCCTTTCGAGCTACAGTGATGTGTTACAAGCTGCCACTCTACAAATTTCCGGAGTGACATTTCGTTATTGTGGATCATTTTAGGAAACTTCCTGAGAAAGTAAAATGTCTACTCGTACAACTGGCTGTTCTGCTAGAAGCGTAATGGAGTGCCCTGGGACAGCAAAGACTAACAGGATTTGGCATTAGGAGAACTCTCATCTCACCTTTATCTTCAAAAACATCCTGACAGTTTGCCTGGGCAGTAGTTCTGGGCAGCATAGCTTGGATCTGTTGGTATCTGGGGTTCCTGCAGCGCCGGGGCTGACAGCAGGGGATGTCTCCTCTCCTCACTCCGCTTTTGCTGCTGATAGTTTTTTGGTTGCGATGCTGTGCTAGTTCACTTCAATAGCAGAAGTTGTTCCGGGGGGAATCAGTCACTGCAAGTGTTTGGACAGCTTGAAGGAAGATGTAAGAGAGGCTATTCATCATTCAATAATGCTGAAAAGGTGGTTGCTGTAGAAACCTCTTCCAGGTCTAGCAAATGTCAGGCATCAGCCTGTACCCACTGCAGCACCGTGGCTCAGACTGGAGACGCTCCCACGCACAGGAAGCCTGGAGGCCGGGTGTCTTTTTCTGGAGACACTGGAGGTTTCCTGGCCATCTGCCTGATGTGGGGAGTAGCTATCAATGTCACTGTTCCCCTCTGCAGAGGCTGCTGCACAGTCACGATCACGCTGCATGAGCTCCCAGGGGCTGCTTCCTCCATCGGGGCACGCTCGGGGCCTTTGTGCTCATGGTTCATCTCAGCCTGCAGCACAAAGCTGGCCCTGGCAACTCAGAGGAGAAGCAGGGAGGGATAAAGTTGTGCTGAACGTGTTTTAGTGTGGGTTGGCAGCGAAAGCCTGGGGCTGTACAAGGAGCATGGCAACCCCTTGTAGGATTTCTGACTTGTTCTTCCCCAGAGCATTCACTGAGGCATCATTAAACACCCAGCAAATCCAAGGTGTGCTTAGCTGCAGCTCTGAGCTCAATTGCAGATTGATGGCAATGATGTCCTCAGCTGTTGCAAAGTGTGAAGGTGAGCAGGAGGCAGAGAATTTGATCGTAGTGTTGTAAAGGGGCTGAGTCATAGTTAATCAAGCTCTATTCATTTGTACAACAGAGGTGCCTTTTAAAGCAAAGATGCTCCAGCCACAAAGTGCTTTACCTAGTTCCCTTTGACAGGGACCTCTTAAATGCTTGCTGCTGTGGATTTCAGTCCACTTACAGTCCATTTAATAGATGTGGTGGTGCAAACTCACTGAAAAGAGTGGCTTATCTCCCCAGAGCTGAGGTCTGGCTGTGTGGGTTTGGTGAGTACTTAGCACTTCATCTGCGTGTTTCCCACTGGTAAAATGAACTAATGTGTTCATCTTGTTCTGCTGTGCTCTTTGTGAAAGGTTCCTGGGCTTCCCTGGGACATTTCATAATAATTTACTCTGGTTCAGTTAATCTCAGGTTTCTGCATGAAGGTATCCTGGGTCTCTCTTGGCTGGGTAATTTGTTTCAAACTATGATTTCTGAGACTAATGTCTCATCCTTTCCATCTGAGATCAGTAGGATGGAGCTGCACCATTCTTAATATAACATTGATTCTGCAGAGTGATGATTCTGATCCTTGGGGTAAACTTCAAGATTGCTTTAGATATCCACGTTCTGAATGAAGACACAAGAATATCTCATTATTCAACTATTATGAAGTCTCTAATGTTTTCAGCTGCTGTAGATACTCTTGATTTGTTTCGATAAGAAGCCCAGAGCTTGGCAGGATGTGTTATTGATGTCACACAATCCATGCTTTGACATGGGGGTATCATTCACAAATCAATTTCCTCTGAGCTTTGATTTAAATATCAGTGGCCCTTGAGGATCTTTCTGGGTCACTTTTATTCTCAAGCTGTACTTCAGCACTGAGTAAACAGTTTAGTAAGCGCAGGCACCCAAATGAGCTGCGTGCCAGCTGCTGTCAGATGCAGCTATCGAGTCTGTTCTGTTTGCTAACGTGGTTTCTGTAAAGAATAACACTCCGCTCTGTCTACCTTCAAAACAGTTTTTGAATTTCAGCCGCTCAATCCCAGCTGCTCTGTAAGGAAGCAAGTATCCCTTTGATATCAAGGCACACTGCCTGGGGAGAAAAGGTGAAGTAGTGTCATTTAGCTAGACTGTGCAGGAAAACTGTCTGCTACCTTTTTCCTCAGCAGACAGAAACTGAGACGGGCATATCAAGGGAATTTCAGAAAGGACCTGAGTGAAGTTAAGGCCACAAAGTGCTTTGCAATCTGTGAAAACAATGTGATGAGCAAGTTATAAAGGAATTTAATATTTGATTTTGTAAAGCTGTGGAAGAAAGGTCAAGAGTGGGGAACAGAGCTAAAATGGTCACTGCCCTTTAGCCACCAGTCACAGAAACCAGATGTGTGGGAACTGGCTATGGGTTTATGGAGTGTCCAGTGCCAGGAACTGCCTGCAGAGAAGTCTCATGAGAGGTTTCTTGTCCACTCCTCACACACATGCCCCTTACTGGTGTCACAGAGCTAAAATGTCCCAATGGTTTCTCAGAAATGATGGCCTAGCTTCCCAAATTATTTCCTTTCCTTTTTTTCCTTTCATTTCTTTTCTCTCTATGTTTCAGATTATGCTTGGCCTTTGCCTAAACAGTTGTGCCCTATATGGATTTCCCTAGATGTGCTCTTTTCAACCGCATCTATTATGCATCTCTGTGCCATCTCTCTTGATCGGTACGTAGCAATTCGCAATCCCATTGAGCACAGCCGCTTCAATTCCCGCACCAAGGCCATTATGAAAATTGCTGCAGTTTGGACCATATCCATAGGTAAGCAACGTGGCTCACGGTCTTGACTGTGTCTGAATGAATAATAGTGTTACTCCAATTTTCATTTAGGGTTGGTTGGTTTTTTTTGGTTTTTTGTTTTTTTTTTTTTTTAAGAGGATACTCAAATTAATTTACCTGGCCTGCATGTCTGAGTGGAATAACTGATTGCCGGGAAATGGAAGAAGCCTTTCCTTGCAGCTCCAGTCGGAGGCCAGAGCGAGCAGTCGTTTTTCAGAGCCCCACCGCTCTCCACGCTGAGGCACTGCTGCTGTGTCCGTATCAATACGCCGATAACAGCAATGACACAGACAAAGGGTGCCCTAAAACTGATGCGTAAACGGAGCAGAAAGCAGCGTTAGCAGAGGCTCGGGCAGGAGAACCCGGCCAGCACAAACCTCGCGGCTGCGCTGCGGTGGCTGCACTTAAACCCTCTCAAGTCCTGGTAATGGTTTAAGTGGAGCAGCACGGAGTTGAAGGCAGGCTACAGCGAGGTATTTACTGCTCCTGCACAGGCTTTATAGCCTGCACTGCTCTCTGCCACAGCTGGGTTGCTGCTAGTACTGAGCCAGCGAGCTTGAAGTCTTAGTAAATGAGGAGTAGACATAAGAGAAGACACGTTTGTATTGCTTTGATGAAACACAATAAATAAAGCAGCAGTAAAATAAGGAAGAAAACACAAAATTATAGCAAGATGACTGGGTAATACTGAGAATTATGTGAAGAAAAATGTGGTTTTTTGTGGAACTCTTTCAATGTGCTTTAGAAAAGAGACATTTGAGGCAGGGGCAGAATTGTATGGCCACTTCCACCTGCTGTATTGCCTTTTGTGCTTGATTAAAATGCAGTCTTACAGAGAGTTAACATTTAATTTCTATTTTATAAAGCGGTTTTTGCTTTCAGTACTGTACTGCGAAGAAAAGCGTGTTCCAGGTATTTGAATTTCTCTTGAGTTTTTGCCTGCTTTAGAAGTGGAGTATGATTCTGGATGTCTGGGTGCTACAGGGACTGATTTTGAAGAAGCTTGCCTTGGAAAAACGCTATGAAAAAAAATAGGGGAAATATACCTTCCCTCCTCACAAATATAACAAGAACATCTACTAGAAACAAATTTTCATGTGTCACAGGCCTGCTACATTTCCCCTGGGTAATACAATCCACAGGGAAATTAGACTGGGTTTAATCAATTCATTTAAGATTTTAAAAAATTATTATTATTATTATTATTATTATTGTTTTAAACTCTCTGTTCTCTCTCTTTGGCATGGGAAACAGAGCTGCTGAATTCAGTACATAAGCAGTCACATGAGAACAAGTTCACGTGGGCTCGATTTGCACAGGCAGCTCAGAACCAGCACAGAATTTGTGCTCCACGTTGCACTGGAACACGGAGGGAGCAACTGATAGACACCCCCCCAGCAGAGGTGTAAAAATCACATTGCAAAACTTGGGCAATAAGAATGTTCTGCTTCCAGTTTTGGAGCTAACTTGCAGATTTCTGCCTGTGCTGCCTTAAATGTTTCAGACATACTGGTAGAAATTTTGGCTAGTGCTGAAGGTGGCTGCCTGCTCTAGTGCCTTGAGGATCAAGCTGTGGTTTGGACTCTGGGTCCAAGGGATAAAGTAAGTACTTCATGCATGGTTCACTGCTTCAGCAGACTGGTAAGAAAATCTGGTGCCTGACCAAACAGGTGTAAATACACAGGCCTGTATCTTCGTGGAGCTATTTGGTGGGGATTGGGCTCACAATGATGGAAAATAGGCACATTGTGACCTCTGCTGTGCCCCGAGGGAAAAGGTACCTGCGCCAGAACAGGCGAGGTGACCCTGTGCTGCTGTACAATGCCAACACCCCACCCCTACCCAGCTTCCTCAGATGTTTAACCACTCTACATTTATGATAGGATGTGAAACAGGTGAAATAATGAAGCTTAAAAGACAGAGCTTGGAAAGGAGATGGAACGGCACTTTTATTTTGCACAAGGCACGTGGTTTGTCAGCCCTCCATAAGGCAATGGATGTTGCAGCTATTCCCCAGCATTCCGAAGTCTTTAGGAAGAAGCTGTGAGCAGTTGCTCTGTGGGATGTGTGCAGTGCACAGCGCTTTGGGGGCCTGCCCTGGGCAGCACTTCCCTCCCCGGGCTGGGAGGGACACGCGGCGCAGCTGTACCTGCGTGCCCTCCTGTGCGGGGATCACGGCTGGGAGGGTGTGCAGCACGTCTGGGCTTTGTTTGTGTTCCCTTCGTTCCCTTTGATGCAGATACAGCTGGCCCAGGAGAGCCTTTGTTCGCATCCCTTTTTTTGAAGATACAGGCAGAATCAATACTCCTCAGACAGTCTGTTCAGGGCACTGAAATGCTGTTGGATTTCCACCCTCCCCAGTGCATATGATAGGGCTTGCCCATTTACTTGGGCTTTCTCCAGAAGGCTGCATTAAACGGAGAAAGAAAAGTACTCTTGGTGTGTATCTAGCTTATATTAGCATAGCTATTTGTAGTTCATAAATGAATTTAGACACGTGGCAGACACGGGAATAAACCGAGCATGGAATGAGAGAGAGCTCACTCCAAGTGTATTGTTACTGTTTTCTGGCCCTTAATTACCTGTCACTTGGAAAGGCCTGGTGAAATCCTGAACTAATTTCAAGAGGATAAAATAGGTTAAGTGAATTCATGCTCACTTCGGTGTTAAGTACCACAAAAGAATTTGTGCATTTCTGTTTGTGATTAAGTGTCAAATTCAAAGCTGCACTTAAGTGCAGGCTGGTCAGTTTGCACTTCCTAAATCCTGCTTCAGATGAAGAGACTTTTAAATGCATTCCATGCAAAGAATCCTGAATTCAGTTTCTGAATCAGAGTTCAAAATAAGAAGTAAAAAGCATGTAATTTATCTTAATTCAGTAGCTTTTGCATTCAATTTTTTCTGAAATGTTAATGCTGACAGCAAAATATAAAAGAGGTTCTTTGCTCATTGAGCTACAAATTTGTCTAAACTTATAATTAGGTTTTAAAACTGGGGAACATAACAGAGTCCTCCTGTCTCTTGACAATTTCTTTGTGAATGGGTCATTTCCAAAGTCCTCTTGGTTCCAGATTAAAGTGCATCACAGCCACTTGTCCGGTGCTTTAGCAAATGTAACTTGAGCAAGACTTTTGCCTTCAGTTAGAGAAGAAGTGGCTGCTGTGAAAGGCTGGGCTTGTAAAAATGAGCCTTGTAATAGAGAGAACTGTGCTGAAGCTGGAAATAAAAATGCAGGCAACAGAAATATCCTCACAATTGAAAATGAAAATCAATTTTAGGTGTGAGCCTGCTGGCAGAATCCTGGTGTTGTTTCAAGATTTCAGACTTTGTGTAGTTTCAAAGCTTTCACAACCACCATGTGGACTTCACCATCTCACCAGACTTCCTTTATCCTGCTCTGAGGAAGGTGGCCTTGGACCACTCTGGCAATGAGTGGAGGTGCTCAGCAGCAGTGATGAGGAAGCACTCAAACCCTGGGTGCCCACTGGGTCATACAGGAGAAAGTGTAATATTAAAATAAACAAAATATCCCTCTGAAAATCTGAATGAAAGGACGCCATTGATGTGGAGGCACACACACATTGCTTCTGATATGAAAAGAACTAAAGCATTTTAATTCTTAAGCTTCTTGTGACCCAAATATATGCCTGGAAGGGCTTTTCCTCTGCTTCCCAGAATGTTCAAGGTTTGGTCATTTGCTATAGAGTGCTGAAATTACACATGCTACCAATTTTCCAGCTCACAGTTTTACATCCACAGAAGCAGTGTAAATTCAATTTAGTTCATAAGTGACTGAGATAAGGCCATCCTTTAAATTTTGCTCTTTGTATCAGCACCATAGGCAGACTCCACAAATTGTGTGTGTGTGTGTTTGAAAACATTTTCATTCTTCCTCTGACTCACTAATGATATTATGATTTTGATTTCAGGTAGGTACCTGAGGTTTGTGTATATGATAAACCATTCAGGTTTGAAAATGAAATTTAAATCCCCATTTAACTTTCACAGTGCTTCATTGTATTATTGAGGAGATCTATTTATGGAAGTATGAAAGAGTATGAAAGGTATAAATGTGTGTTTAAGGATCAGCAAACACTCATCTCAGATTAAGTGAACTTACATCTAACAGCTTTTTGTTTCTGCCCTGAGTGTTTGCTTCTCACAGGGGCTGAGCAGCCTCATGCTTGCAAGGTGTTGTAAAGATGTCCTTCAAGAGCCTCCAGGTACCAGCTAAGCCCTCCCCTCTCCCACTGGAGATAATCCTCTGTCTGAGGAACATGCCTGGAGTGGCACCACTGATACAAAAAGAATTGTGGTCTCCTAGGGCAGGGGGATATGCTGAGGGCAGGTTGTGCATGGAGACAAAGGAGGCCTGGAATAGCTCTCGTGGCCTCCCTCAGGCCACAGTTTCAGAGCACATTTAGGGTTCTGGTTTGCATTTCTGCCCATCAGTGTGTCTCTGGGATCAGGGACTTCCTCAGCAAGGCATTGCCATGGCTCATGTGCTGGGGAGATGTGTTTGCCCCTGGCAGCCTTAGATCTGTGCTGGCTGTAGGTGCTCCTGGGAGATCATGCTTTGGGATAAGACCAAAACCCCAGGAATTTCTTTGCAGGCTTCAGGTTAGCACACAAACCTTTGGATACCTTCCATGGCAAAAAAGGGCAAAAACACTGCTAAGGAAGAAGACAGCCCGTGCAAGGTCAAAATGTGTTGCTGGGATTTTGCTCAAACCTTTCCCACCGAGCAGGCTGGCTCTGTGGCTCATCACTTGGAGACAAGGGAGCAGTGCTAAGACAACTGCTCCTGGAGAAGCAAAGGTTAGACAGGCACCCTCCATCTCCTGGAAAAGTATACAGATTCCTGGCTACGAGCACTGCCTTGGTAGAAGGACAGTAGCAACATACATTGCTGAGAAAAATGGTTGCATACCAGTAAAGCTTAAGGAGGGTAGAATTAATATCTCTCCAGATTTGGGAGAAAATTGTATTAATGTATTTTAATTTTTTTTTTTTTGCCTTTTTATATGTGACACGGAATGTCTGACAGTGTATATTTGACTAAAATTCTTCTCTTGTGAGCATGGGGGTCATAGCTGATTGACCTGTAGGCAGAGGTGCTGTGGTGGTGGCCCTGATAACTTTTGTTTGCCTCACCAGAGTGCAAAGGTGGCATTCGCATTGCAAGCTGGGCTGCAAGCTGCTTCTGGTGGAGCAGCAGAGCTGGCTTCTGCTCATAAAACTGTCTCAGACCTCCCTTCTGGTCGTGGGTGAGACAGAAACACTTGCTTTATGACCTAGAGCAAAACACTAAGGTGTCATCTGCCTCTTTCCCACTTGTTTGAGCCATCTGCAAAAGTTATTTTATCTAAAGACATTTTTTTGATTGTTTGTGCCGTGGTTCCCAAGAGGGTCATTGATCTCCCTAGCACAGTAGCAAGAGTTACCAAGGTGAGGAAGACCATATTAACTGATAACAAGCTGAATTCATAGCAAGGCAACTACCTTGGGATTTCAGGGGATTTCAGGGTGCTTGGACTGGTTTGATCTTGTCATTAGATGTCAGTGAAGGGTTCTGCCTGGGACAGCAGCGGATGGTGACAGTCTGTGAAGTGTTTTGCACAGCAATGAGACCGACCATGCCACCAGATCTGTTCCCACGAGCAAAGGAGATGCTGATACCTTGTGTCTGAGGTTCTGCTCCCGAGCGTCAGTCCAGCCATCACAGTTTGATTGTGTGGGGAGGCCCAGCCCTGGCAGCAGCCATGGTGTGAGCAGGAGCCCCATCACCCTCCTTCAAATGCACGCCAGAAGAAGTAATTTAGCAAAATAGAAGGGCAGGTGGGAAAATAATTTATTTCTTCTGTCTTACACTGTTGTTTGCTGTTTTTCCATCTGGGCTCAGGTTGCTCAGTGCTCTCCCAAGGTTTGAGTAAAGGTCAGCAGCTCGTTCAGGCACAGTCAGTAATGGCTTTCATCTGTTAGCAGTTGTGCTTGTTGCATGCAAGGAGATCCTTCAAAGTTCAGCCCCCTTTCATCTTTGACTTTAAACCAGTACAAGCCTGACAGTTATTTTGTTGGAATGGTTAGATAAAACTAGACCTAATCCAGCCCTGAAGGGGCATTGTTGCAGTATTAGTACATGAAAGGCACTGAAGTTAATCTGCTGAAATATGGGGACAATATGGAATTTTAGTGATTTTCTTCAGCAGCCAACATTCTTCAGTTTTCCTCTGAAGAGCTTTGGTTTCTGAACCCAGTGCCTTTTCTTGCACACTGCAAGCCAGGAGGCTTCTGGCTGTTGGGGTTTGCTTCTCGCTGTCTGAATTAGAGAAATGTGCAGGCACTTTGTGAGGCATTTCAGTTAAGAAACCAAACAGATTTGTTTTAGTTTAAATACGAGGTTTATTTTTGCTTATATTTGTTTAAATATGAGGTTAAAGATATGGGTTTGAACATGCAGTGTTCAGCAGTGTTCTTGTTTTCACAGTGTTGTATCTGTGGCAGCCACAGACTTGTTTGGCACACAGCTTTCTCTTTGCCTTTTTCTTTTCAATTGTCTGTAAATGTCAGGAGGGTGGCAGTGAGGTCCAAAGCCACCTGCATCAGCAGAGCTCTTCCCATGGACACAGCAGACTTTGAATTCAGTGCTGACACCGGGAGAGGTGGTGCCTGGCCTTCCCAAGCTCATGTACCTGCAGCAAAATGTGACCCCGTTTGTATTCAGCCCTGAGAATTCCACACGTGGAAAGACAGAATAAACCCAAATGCAGGCCTCTGTTTTCCTTAGTGAGGTGGTTGTCCTTGGAGAAAATATCTTCTTGTAGGAGAGTCGAAATTACTCCCTTTTTTAGTGGAAATAACCATCAAAGACAAAGCTATTCAGTAATCTCTTTAATCTCTATCAGTCTCGTGGGCTTTCACTGAAGAAAACAAGGTACTAACACAAAAACTGTATTGTTTTCCATTTAAGTCTAAATATCTGTGAATGTCAGCTTGGACTTTTTAGCCAACTTTTTCTCTAGTAAATATTTTGTAAATCTGTATTTGTAGTCATTCGGGTTTTGTTTTATTAGTTCTTTTTAGTTTTATTAGTTTATTAGAATCTGTGAAGAGCATCTGTTACTCTGTGTCCACAGCATCATCTCAGCCCCATTTGGTGAATATTTCTACTGGCTTAAGGACATCTTTAAAGCTGACAAGCAGCAGTTAGGACAACACTTGTAATTGGATTTGTGATCCAGAGGATCTCTCCCTCTCTCTGTGGCTTCCTGCTGCTCTGCCAAACAGAAGCTCAAGGAGGGTAGAGGAGAAAAAAAATCATATTCACCTTCTCTGCTGCGGTGTAAAGGGATGTCCTGCTCAAGCTGCTGCCTGGCAGAAGGGTGCCCAGAGCTCCCAGTGCTGAGTCTAGCAGGGACCTGGCTCATGCCTTACTGACTGGTAGTGGCTGGTTGTCTCTTCTTGATGGCAAAACCAGCTGCCCCAGGCACTGCTCGGACTCTGGACAAGAGGACCAAGTTTGCCCTGAAGAGCACTGTGATATGCAATAAGCTTGCACCACTTCAACCTTGCAAGTTTTTGGAGCAGCGCGGCCTCTTACGGGGAATTCGCTGCCACCTTGGTTAGAGAGGGTTGTTTGACACAACTGGAAAATGCCTCTGAGGCTGGAGACTTCAGCTCACTAAGTCAGCCTGGTGTTTGTGAATGAGGAGTGTGAGGGAGAAACTCACTAAATGCTCTGCACTGGGGCTTGGAGAGCTGCACTGACGAAAAGCTGTGGACAGCAGTTGGCTTCAGAGCCTCTTGCCTGATTTGACACTCACCCTCCTTGTGCTGTGGGGAGTCTGGTATTCTCTGACCAACTGACCTCAGTTCTTAAATTATGGGCAGTTAAAACTGCATTGTTAGTGCTGTGGGTTGCTCGAGTCAAGTGGAGCTGAATGCCTTCTCTGCACTTGTTCAAACAGCAGAACTCAAGTCAGGCAGGCATCCCTGTTCATCCCTGTCCAGGAGTCTTGGGAATGCTTAGGGCTGATCAAGGTACCCCTGCTGAAATGAGGGCCAGCCTGTGAGCTGTGTCTGCAAGCAGGTATTAGTGCATTTGGGATTGTGGCAGCAGCGATTTTTCAGTAATCCCCCATGAAGGAAGCCTCTGAGGTGTCTGAGACCTTCCACACTTCTCACTGTGAGTTAGTCCCTGTTGGCCAAGGTATGCACAGAATTAGTTCCCTTTCAGACTCAATTGTGCAGTGGATTGGTGATAAATCATGTACTAAAGAATGAGTTTCAAAGGAGAGGTGTGAGGTGAAAGAAGGCATTTGCTGATGAGGGTAGTGCCGCCCCTTCAGCAGTGCTGAATCCAGCTGACAGCTGAATCAAAGTGGCAGCTCATCTGAGGGCATCTTTCTTCCTACTGCTGTTAATGATGGGATTTTCCCAGACTGGAAGAAAGTGCAAATAAAGACTTAGTGCTCTCTTTCTTCTGTGCATTCTCAGTTTGAAATCTCCCTTTGTTATGTGAGAGGTGAGGGACACTTTTCCATTACAGCAGCTACCCCCTCATTCCCTGTCATTAATGCTGAGCTATCTCATGCTCATGCAGAGTTTTAGGCTGCCATCAGGGCTCTTGATTTGTACATCCATCATATCCCAGAACTAGGTTACTCCTCCCAAATGTACTTTATGTGTGTCACAGAAATGTCAGTTTATGTGTGAAGATATCCCGAAACCTCATCTCATTCCCCTTGGCTAAAACAATAACACCAATTTAAATGACGACTACTTCATGAATGAACTTTCATTCATCTTGGAGTTTTATTTCAAAGGGTAGGTGTTATAGAGGGCACAAAAGCATGAAATTAAATATGCAAATATAATCCCAGTGTAATGCCATTGACTTAATTCAGATTTCTTCTTCGTGTAAAGAGTGCTCAGTCTAACTTCCACCATTTCCCAAATGTCTGTGGTTTGATGGAGCAAAGGCACTAGGATGATGTTTTTAATGATGGATTTATGGGATGAAGGTTACTGCAGTTGCAGGGAATTGGCACAAGAGAATGGGTAACATATCAGAAAGGAGGCAGCTGGCTCACCAAAGGTGAACTGGTGAGCACTGGCATGGAGATGGAAGGAAGAGCAAATCCTAGAACTAGTACTTGAGCTAAGAAAACACATGCTACATCACAGAAGGCATTTATAATCATTAATTTTCAGAAGAAATTCCATCACTTGATTACTGCCAAATGGTAATTTTCTGGTGATGACAAATTGCAGATGAGTTCTCCAGAATCCTGGAAAACACTTAGCGGGAAAAATGCCCTGGCTAATCTCTTTAGCATGTCGTTCTTCCTGTTTAGAAATTCAGAGTCCCACAGGATTAGCTCTGTGGCCTGTGATGTTCACAGAAACTCCAAAAAAAGCAATTCAGGCACAGCAGTGGCCTCAGTGTTGGTTGTTTCTCAGGTGGAGGAGCTCAAGGAGGGCGTGGCCAGCCACAGACATGTCTCAGGAGTGGTGCTCCGTGACAGCCAGGTGCCCAGAGGGGAGCACAGAAGACATTCTGTTACTCTCTAACCGCTGGGATGTGCAGGGATTTTTTGTTTCTTTAAAAGGGCAGAAAAGAACTTGAAAAGAAATGAAGAAAGATAATCAAAAGCTTGGGATAAGTTTGGCATGAGGAGAGAGAGTGAAGAGAGTAGCATTCTTCAGCTCCAAAAGAGATGTCAGACAGCAGAGATGATAATAGGTCTATAAAATCACTAAGAAGGTGGAAAAGGTGACCAGATAGTGATTATTCACTGTTTCTCACAGTTGAGGATCTGAGGGGAGTCAAAGGAAATTATCAGGCAGCAAATTTAAAAAAGCAAGAAACAATTTGTTCAGACGACAAACAGATAGGTTGAAGAACTGAATGCCACTGAGTGTTGTGGAGTTAGAAATGAGATCAAGGATTCGTAAGATTTATCATGAAGATAAATCTCCCAAAGGTTATTTTAAGAAGGAGATCTGGATGCAAATTCTTGCTTCGGAATTTTCTAAGATATAATGCCCCATTTTGTACCCGTTTTGAAGTCTGTGGCCCTAAACTGGTACTTGCCAAAGACACGGGACAGGACTGGATGGACCCATGATGCTCTAACTAGATCTGGCCCACCACATGTTTTCCGTGTTCTCCTGTACATGCAGGTTGTGGTATTCCAAAATATGTTGTTACTTTTGGAAGTTTTTATGTCTCTCCTGATGCGGGACTGAGCTTCACAGATCAGGGGATGGAGTTTGGATCTCAGTATGTGTGAAAAATATTTGAGTGACATCTTGCAGAGAACACTGTCTGTTTGCACTGAGATTGTCCATAAGGGCCCAAAGAGCTGGAACTTTGCTTCCATGTGTCTGTGATGCCATGGCAAAAGTGGCCATTTTTCTACCAGGATTATTTTAATTACTGTAAAAATCTTGCTTTTAAATCTTTATAGCTGTAATTCTTTCATATTTTGAAAATTTTTCTCTTTAAAATTTGCTGCTTTCTACCCTATGTCAGTGATTTCAAAACCCTCCCAAGCTGGCAGGTACAGAGTGGTCAGCTGGAACACAGCAGAGTGGTGACTGCCTTTTCTACACCCACAAATTCCAGTTAACGCTAGAAAAATAGAAGTCGGGTTGCATTCACTGAGTCAGCTGTGGAGCACAGCAAAGCTGCCGCTGTTCCTGCAGGAGGGTGTCATACCCTGGAGCTGTGCTCCCAGAAGTGTTGTTTAGTGTTTTCCCTTTCACCTGGAAGCAGTAACTTCTCTTCCAAACAGCTTTAGGCAGTGGGCTGAATGCATGCAGGACCTGCATCATCTCTGCTGCCTCTTTGGAGCCCCGTCTGTCCAGGTAACCGTCTCCTTTTTGGTTCCATTTTTCTAGGGATATCTATGCCTATTCCAGTCATTGGTTTGCAGGATGACTCCAGGGTGTTTGTAAACGGGACCTGCGTCCTTAACGACGAGAACTTCGTCCTCATTGGATCCTTCATGGCTTTCTTCATCCCTCTCATCATCATGGTGATCACGTACTGCCTGACTGTCCAGGTGCTGCAGAGACAGGCCACGGTGTTCATGTGTGGAGAGGTGCCCAAGCAGAGGAGGAGCAGTGTGAACTGCCTCAAGAAGGAAAACAACACAGAGAACATTTCAATGCTTCACAATCACGAGGGGGCATCCCACTTGAACTCCCCTGTAAATAAGGAGGCAGTGCTTTTCCGGAAAGGAACGATGCAGTCCATCAACAACGAGCGAAGAGCCTCCAAGGTCCTGGGCATCGTCTTCTTTTTGTTCCTCATCATGTGGTGCCCCTTTTTCATCACTAATGTCATGTCTGTCCTTTGCAAGGAAGCCTGCGATAAAGACCTCTTGAGTGAACTCCTCGATGTGTTTGTTTGGGTGGGGTATGTGTGCTCCGGGGTGAATCCCCTGGTGTACACCCTCTTCAACAAAACCTACCGCAGGGCTTTTTCCAATTACATCCGCTGCCAGTACAGGCCCAGTAAAAAATCAGCGCTGCGGCAGAATCAGTGTCTGAATGTTGCTTCAACAGCTTTATATGGGAAAGACCTGACTTTAACTAGTTATCGAAATGGCAATGAATTCAATAGCATGGAACTAGATGAAGCTGAGGAGGGCCTTGAGATGCAACCAGGGACTTCAGAGCTCTCCATAAACAGCTGTAATGTTGTAAGTGAAAGAGTGAGCTGTGTGTAAAAGTGACTCTCACAGACCTTTGCTACGGTGTATCTGTAGCCAAAACATATTGTGTAAAAATGTAAGTGTCGGTCAAAGGACAATGTAAATATTGCATTCTGAACAAAGCTTTCTTTTTTATTTAAAGAGAAAAAAGAGTTGTCTTTCCAGTCCAGTACTTAAAATAATATATATTAATATACTGCAGTGAAGTTTAAGGTTCTATATTTACTGTTAATACTAGATCAGAACTATTAGTTACTTTGCATATGTCATGGACAAAATGTTTGAATTCTTCTTCCAGTGCATGAACAAAAATGCTGAATATTTATCTCAGGTGGAATTTGCTGGAGTCCAGAATGGCACGTTAATAGTTATATATCAAATACATGCTATTAGACTTGGTCAGTATAACTTTCTTTTTCAAGTTGACAGTAAATATATACTTTAAATCCTCACCCCTATTTGTGCCGTGTAAAGACTTTACAGAAACCTGGCAGAGAGACATCACAGCAGCGTAGTGGCTGTGCAGGCACCTGGCCAGACATGTCCTGTTATGAGTAGTGGCTTCTGCCATACTGGGTCAATCTTGCACTTCAAGGGACCTTTGTTAGATTCTGGCTCCCTCTCCAATCCTGCTGTTTTCTTTCGGTTCCTCAGGAGGCTCTGGCTCCCCTAAGGAAGGTAGGGAACACTGTTCTGGTGTGGTTTTGCAGTCCTGGCTGGGGTCACTTTCAGACTTGGAGAAGAAGTGTGAGAAACAGAGCGATCCCCAGTTACCTGTTTCAAGCATGCAGTGAATGGAAGGCCTGAGATTCATTAAAAGCCCTCCTTTGGTCTTACAGATAACCATCAGCTCTGGGATGGAGCAGGCTGTGCTCAGTGTGGCCAGCACTGCCTTCACAGATTGCTGGAGGATCAGGGGCTTTGGCCTGCCTGAAGAAGAGCACTCTGGCTTCGGAAGAACCAAAATCCCTGGTCTTCTTGCTCCTCACATCTTGTTGTTCTCTAGCTGGTTTAGCATTTGCGTTTGCTTTTCAGCACAGTGCTGGTGATAGAACACTGCTTTTGGCTCAGAGCAGGGGGTTCTCTGTGTGCGGTGCTGGCCAGGGTCAAGCTGTGAGGAGCAGGATGTGCCTCCCTGGGGAACGCTGGAGAGAGGCGTGAGCGAGGGTCCCTGCTCCTGTCTCAGAAGGGGGTGGCAGAGCTGAACAGAGCACGTGATTGGAAGAATTTGCTGGTGTCATGGCTCTAAAGCAAACGGTGACCAGGAGCAGGAAGGAAGCAGGCCTGGAGTTAGTCTACGTGGAATGTTAATCTGGAGTAACTTTTGAATTTGATTTATTCCATTTTACTCCCAAAGTAAATTATAGTATATCATATTAACACCACTTACATCTTTAATGAAAGCATTGGGATTGGATGCAGTTTAAGTAATCTGCTTTTAATACACACCATGTATAACTTGAATTAATTTTCCTCTGCATTCCTGTGTACACAAACCCTCCAAGGCACTGTGTCTTTCTGGCACTGTGCCTCTGGGGTGATGCCTCTCATGCAGATCTCCTTATGTGGAGTATTGTCTAATGCCAGATATCACCCATAAGGTTTTTATATCCTCATTAACTACCACACAGATGCTGCAGTGCCCATCTAACATGGATGCATTTAGCATCACTGACAGCCTCTGGCTAAGATAATTGTCAGAACAGAGAAGCTTACACTAGGCATGGATAAATCGCATTTTATTTACATGAATTGCTTGTACTCTAAGCTTGCTGTGTTCCTTCCATTAAAATTAACTTGTAGAAGAACTGGAAAATTCTGCCAGCGCTTTAGGTGACATTGTGCTGTTGCACTGCTCTGTGCACCAACAACCTTGCTGTGGCCACTACTAAAATACAACATGTGGGTTGTATCTGATGCTGGGTTGATCCCAGACTGATGCACTGCAGTTGATGATCTTCTTTTCTCCCTCATCCCCTCCTGGGATAAATCCATAGTACTTACCTGCAGGCAGATGAGGTCTGCCAGTGCAGAGTGCAGCTTACTGCTTGCAGAAGGCAGCAGAGCTGCTCCATGTGCCAGCCTGCAGATACCACCATGGGCTTGAATGCTTGGGAATCAACTTGCCTCTCCAAAAAGGTCAGGTAATCAGTAGGAAAATGACTGGCCAGAGACACAAACGTGCACCTTCAGTGACTGCCCTTTACCCTGAGTCAGATTTTATTACCTCAAACAGTACAGAAAAATCAGAAAAATCATGGTGCATTTTAAATTTTTTTTCCCCTTTGGGTGAATTTACAGCACATCTCTTCCAAACATGTATATGTGTGTATGTATATATACACGTGTGAGCTTGTACTTATATATATACACACATATATATATATATTTAAGAACCAACCAGATTTTGAAAGCATTTAGCAATAAGTTGAATTACAGTAGCTTCTAGCACATGTGTAAGTCACGTGAATAGCTCATTTTCCACAGCATCCTGGAGCTCAGTGTAAGTTTACACACAGGCATTGTCTTCGCATAGGAGCCTTCGTGTCTCACCCTTGCCGGTTCTGTTGTATGGGCAAAAAGGGAACCTGCTACATTTGGATGTAAATAATGAGAATTGAACAGAGAATTTTCAGAATTTTTATAAGTGTTTTTAAAAAAATTCAGCGCCAGAACTGTAAATATGCCAACCTCAGCTGGACCCGTTCTGATGTCCATCTCTTGTTTGGATGAAGAGCCAAGGGGACTGCCTTACAGCGCCCGCGTTCCTCCCAGCCAGCGGGGGAGAACATTTCTGTGAATGGTTAAATGCTGTCACGTACCCAACTTTCTTTGGGTCATTCACATCAGGGTTTTGTGATGCTGCTATTAATTTATTAAAGAAAGTTTGTTGGTTTAATCATTCTTCATTATTTTTTTCATGGTCTGTCAGAAAATAAATAAGTGAACATGCCCTCTCTTTCTTTCATCTGTCCCCAGTTAAAATATGTCCTGACCAAAAAACCAAACCAACAACAAAAAACAAGGTTAAGGACATATACTTGAAGTACAGCCCACAGCTGCTGAATCACAGGAATTAGTGTCAGCAGATGTCCCAACACTCCCAACCCCAAAACTTGTTAAATGTGAAAGCAGTAATAGACTATTCTCTCTCTTCAAATTGCTCTCTCCAGGAATAACTGTTAAAATTTACATTTTTAAACTATGTGAATTTGAAGAATTTATTTAGTTCTCTGAAACTTAACCAAAGTCAAGTTGTCCCCGCAGCTCCTTTGCTTCTCCTGAGATGTAGCCATTAACAGTGGTGGTGCCTCCAGAAGCCCTGCCTGGGGCTGTCTTGTGGGAACACCTGCTGGAAGCTTTGTGTGAGTCCTCAAATCTCAGCTCAGGTATGGTTTTGGCTTACAAATAGTGTCTGTGGCAGTGTTTTGTTTTGATTTGGACTGAAGAAATGAAGATAATTCCTTGGAAATGGTTGGAGGCTGAGATGTGCTGGCTGCTTTGTTTCCCAAACCGGATGGAGCTGTGCAGGCAGGCTGCCCATGGGACAGCACACATGCAGCAAACAGACCACCCCCATTGACTTGCACTGGGGAACCTGCTCCTGGGGGCAGCCCGGGTCAGAACCAGTGTTTTCCTGAGCTGTAGGGGCTTGCAGGCTTCCCTGCCCGAGGTCAGAAGCAAGGCTGGCCATAGTGTTCAGGCACAAACCCTCGTGGCTGGGCAGCCTGGTTTCCAGACCCGAGCTGGCTCATCTACATCTGTTCCATGTTGCCCCACACAGCCAGGTCTGGGGTGCAGCACCCATGGGATCGGCCGTGGTGGCTTTGGGGACATGTGCATGCCTCACAAACCGTGCTTTGAGGAGAGGGCCTGCTCCCCCCATCCTGTGCTTGCTGAAGATAAGAGCAGCTACCCAGAGGCCGTAGCATTTGGGAGGTGACACGGTTCAGAGCCAATGCTGAGGAGTCTCAAGGCATCCCACCTCAGGGCTCTTTATTGTCTGAACGACCGTGAGTCTGCAATAGTTTTAATCTGAGTGATAATTTAAAGATGTAAATGTTAAGATGTGTGAGTAATTGCTGTGAACAGTGTGGTTCTTGCTGTTTTCCCTACAGAGACACTCATGTCAATCCTTAGAGCCTTTCCTCTGGAGAGCCCTGTGAAGAGTTTCATCACTCTTGTGATGCACTGGTGTGGAGTGTGCCCAGTGTTCTTCCCAGTCAGCACCCAAGGTGTTGGAGCCATGAGGGCCCTGGATATGGAGAGCCAAATTCCAAAGAAGAAACATCTTTTAAGGAAGAAAAGCAAACCACAAGCAGCCCTTCAGAAATATCGTTTAACTTTGAGCTACTGAAGGGTGTCTGATACTGTGGCAGACAAATTGTGCATTCCAAAAGCAGAGCCCGTCATGTGATAAAGGAGCAGATGTCTCTTGCTTGGATGGCTTTCCTCTCTGTGTCACAGTATCATTAGGATATCTACGCGCCAAGAACTGCACTTGGCTTTGTCTCCATTTTGGGGGCGTAAAAGGCATCAGAAGCTTTTTCCTAGGAAAAGGCACACAAAGACCACCAAGCCTTGTGCAGGTGAAGCAGAAGGGCAGAGATAGACAGATGTGTACACACATCTGTGCACATGAACACACACACCCCAGAGACCCCAGAGAGCCACAGGAGATGTCATCACACTTCAGTCTTCCCTTGAAAAAATGGGAGTATCTGAAAAGCTGTGGAGGAAACCTGTGATGGGGAGATCAAACGTAACTGCTGGTATCATTGTGAAATGGGGGCTGTTCCAGTGATAATGCAGTTTGTGGGGGTGCATGTATCAAACAAATGCTTTTGGTTTTTTCCATTTTTAACTGTGAAGTTGTTATTATCTGTTCTGTCTCTCCCTCGTTTTTCTGTAAGCTCAGATCTTCTGCTTGTTGCTTTTACACACACTGAGACCTGAGCTCTGAAGCTGTCTGAAAACACTCCTGTGATGTGCCATTCCCTCTCAGCTGCTGCAATCCCATAACAACATGGAGATGGGGAGGCTTCAGGTGAGGGATTTTGGATCTATACAAGACAGACAGTCAGTGCAACGAGGCACGCTTGCTGATTAAAGAGCCGCACCAGAACATCTTCGACCAACAGTCAAGTGCATGAGCTACACACTGAAAAAAATTGCTTAAGACTGTCCTGAATCCCAGGTTTTGCTGACAGCAGGAGGGTGTGTGGGTACATGTGGGGGGAGTGTGGCAGCAGCAGGGTTTCTGCTCCAGGCAGATCTCCCACATGGTCCCTCCAAGAGGGTGCTTGTTTTCGGGCCAAGTCCCGGCACGCTGCCCAGTGGGATTTGCTCCACCCTGTGCTGAGCACTGCAGCCACAGAAAAGGTTGCCACAAGCCCATCCTCCTGGGCCACAGCTGCACGGATCTGTGGAGGGGCCTGGCAAGTGGGTAAGTGTCTAGTGGTGATGCAGACCAAATAAGTGGCTGCTCTGGGGTGGTGACAACAAGAGAATTATACCGACTGCTCACAGCAGGCAATGGGTGACAAATTATCATCGAAAACCAAGACTCTGGAGCTGTCCTTCTTATGTATTACATCTCTCATGAATGCTGTCTTACGTTCTGCTTCCCCAAAAACCAAAGGATATCTTAGCAGATAAATACAATTTCCCCAGCAGTTTCCTGGGACAGTGGTGGCTGCTTTGTGACTCTAGTGGGCACCAACATTTAGGTGACTTGAAAAATCAATCATGCAGCACCACACAGGGGCATGTTAAATCCACTGTTCTGAATTTTCCTGTGCTTGAATTGTATAAATTTGATAAATTAATGTTCAATTAAAATACAGCCAAATTATCCAAGGTATATTTTTATGGGATCTAATTGTGGCATTTTGAGTGATTTAAATTTCTGATATACTAAAAAAAATCTGTAAACTTTGTGCCTGTTGGACTACTGCCTGAGAGCAGCTTTACATCTGTGTGTGCTGCTGATGTTGGTGTCTCCTCCTGCAGAAGGACAGGTGGGTGCCAGTGACAGATACTCATCAAAGACACTGAAGATCTTAATCAGGGTCCTTTTCCCTGGCTGACAGCTAGAACAGCTCTTCTGTGACACTCTGGGGAGGAAGATTTCACTGCCTCTCCCGTGGAGCCCGCACTTTCCAAAGATCATGACACAGCCCAAAGCAACAGGTAAGTACAATTGCCCAGCAGAGATCTCAGCTATGTTGGGGATTCCTTCACTACAGGCACCAGTGTTTCATGTCCCAGAATGTCTCCAGAGAAGATCCACAGGTCACAGTGGCTCCCCAGTGATGCCATGGCAAGGTCTGGCCCCCTCAGCTAAGTACTCCCCTGCTTTTCTTTTTGCAGCACAGCCACAAGGCTGGAGCACGGGTGGGGTAACCCTCAAGCTAACATTTGTTCTCTCTTGTACCTTCTCTAGGTGTACTGAAGACAAAACTGCCTGGATCCTGCACCAAGCCGTCCTGTGATGGCATTTAGCAAAGGGCAGGGATGAGCTGCTGACTGTGCAACGCAGCAGGTGGTGCAGGAGACCATGGTCAGCAGTGCTGGTTTCCCTTTGCCAGACCTTTACCCCTTGAGGGTAAACAAATGTGATTCCCTGTTGGTCTGTATTTAGATGATGTATTTAGATGATGTATTTAGACTTCTGCTTTAAAAGATAGGTGGGACTGTGTGTTGGGCCTGAGCAGCAGCCCTGGTGATAGGCACGGTGTGGGGACACGAGGCCAGGCAGGGCCTTTATGAGAAAAGAGCAGAAACCTTGGCTTTTTCCTCCCAGCAGGCAGAGATGGGTGAAGAAGGCTCTCCATCAGGATATCAGGGGGTGCTTGTTCTGACTAAGGAGAGAGAGGAACTATTTTTCAGGCTAGAGGAAAGCATTGGTATACAGAAAGGGCAGAAATAAAGTAGGAATTAGAAGCAGGTTTCTAACAAGTGGGGTGTTCCAGGTCTGGGACTGCACTTCCTGGTGAGGCAGGAGTGAAATGCTTATTGAGGGCTCAGCTCTTGCACTCATACATGAATTTATCCCGTAGGCACAGCAGGAGGCCCCAGGTCAGCCCATTTGTCCTCAGCCTCTGGTTTGGCAGAGCTCAGGCACCAAGCCAACCATCTGCACAGCAGCACCTCCCCAGAGACACGTCCCAAAGTGTTGGAGGAACAAACATCCTGAAGAGAGAACGCTATTTTTGGGCTATGGCACTTCCAAGTCGCAGCAAAGCCATGAAAAATGCCACAATTTTGGGGGAAGGCAGGCGAGGCCGTGCCAAGTCAGTGCACCTCCCACACGCAGGACAAGATGAAGTCAAGGCACTGCAAAGGCTGTGTGTTCTCAGCCCTGAGCCAGCCTTAAACTGTGTGAAGCAATATTTCACTCGCTTTCTCAGAAACATCCAGAATCAGCCAGCTTGGCTAGCCCAAGCCTGGCTGCATGCAGCCACGTGAGTGTGTTTTGTTTATACAACAGCACTTTCATGGACATTCGGTGTTACTGGAGATAGTCTCAGTCTGCTCAGGAGAGCCACAACACTGAGGTAAGATCCTTTTGGGCTGCCTTCAGCCAGGGTGGTTGAGCAAACACTGGTGAGAAGCTTTCAGGGCTGAGGCCGCTTTGTGCTTGCACTGCCTGACTTTTTAAATGCTTTTCTTTGTTGCTGTAGCCAGGAACTTCTTGCTTCTGCTTCAGTAACTTGTGCTGTTGGCCTTTTAAGCTCTCTGTTGTTAAAAGTGAACTTTGCTGAACCTGGCAGGCAACAAGGTTATTGTTTTCTCAGCGTGTTTCTAAATAAATTGGCATCACGGCCACAGACTTCTGGGCAGCGACCAGCCAAGATCAATTTGACAGTCCCAAAGGTTGGGACATATTTCCATTTCAACAGTCAAGAGCTGGAACATCATCAGATAAAAGGCAAGGACTGTTCTCTTCTGGGCTTCATGCCTCAGGTGGGGACCTCTTGGTGGCACAATGACTCTCTCAGGCTCCCTGAGCAGCCCTGGCTCTGCAGTCAGACCCTGTGAGTCTGACCCATCCATCATGAAGGATGTTTGGGTACCTAGAGACAGGATGGAATCCTGTGTCTGCTGTCTCTGTTTCCCCTGCCTGTGCAAATTTTCTGCAGCCATTTCATGTTGCACTCACCTACATGTTAGGCCACTGCCTGGTTGCATTTGTTAAAATTTAGAGCAGCTTCACATCTGCGTGTGCTGCTGATGTTTGTGTCTCCTGCAGGACAGCTGTTGCTCTGGGTGGTTTGACACACTGTGGGCATCTGTCTGCTGTTACTTGTGTGCCATGGCCATGCAGGGAGGGTGCTTGGGGAGGGTGACATGGCCAAGAGCAGCCTTGGAGAGAGGCTGTAATCCCCAGGAAGATCAGGCCCTGCATGTTTCTTTGCTGTGCATGTTTTCTCCATTACTGTGCATGAATTCCACTGAGGAGTATTCTGCCACCCTTCATTTGTTTTTAAATCACAAAGATATTTAGATAACATTAAATGAAGGTGTTCTCTGGTTTGTAAAAACCCCTGATTTTAAGCGCTTTTTTTCCCTAAAATGAAAATAACTCCTGCAAGTCACTGGTGCTTTAGTAAGGTGGGACATCCAAGCACATCAAAGGTGAGACATGCCTTTGTCACCCTCATTCACAGCTTCCATATCAAGGAAACAAAACCTCTCATTTGTGGATGATCACTGATGGCCAGTGCTCAAATTCCCTGCTGCAGCTGCAGGGACCTTCCACACCTTCCATCAAGGGCAAGGCAATGCAACCTCATCTGGCATCTCAGAGAAGTCAGAGGTGCTGTGCAGGCTGTCCTTGCTGCCAGAGATGAGTGCACGCACCACTGGGACCACAGCAGCGCTGCCACCGTGCTCCTCCAGCCTCCCAGCTTAAGGAAACACCCACACTCAGCTCTCCCTGGACTGAGACCCACTTAAACACTGAGATTGTTTCCTGGGCAAACCCATCAAGAAAGGAAATATCAAAGCCATGTTTAATATTTTTTAATTAGTTTCCTTTTTTTTTTTTTTTAATGTGTTTGATGGTGTAAGACTTGCTGAAATGGCATTTTATTTCCTGAATGTATCAGTCCCATGTTGTGTCTGGATGCAGATGCACACAGGAGGCAAGCAGCCCAGGATGGCAGGGACATGAATCCTCGATTTTGGGCTAAGCCTTGTGGTGTCTGTCATTTTTCAGCTGGTTGTTTTATCTCTCTGTACTCTGGGAAGGGTATCTTGACACAGACAGTTTGCAGAGCCATTTCAGCTGTTCAGAGGCTCAGCCACAATATGTTGCCTCAAATCGTTCTGTTAAGCACATGCATCAGCTGTATTTGTTTGCCTTGAGGCTGTGGAAACCAGAGACCCTCCTGAGAAAATTTAGCTTCTACACAAAAATGAAAAGGTTGACAATGATCTCGAATGTACAAATGCCACACAAGGCGGTGAGCTGCAAACCTGCCACGGCCTGGGAAGCTCTTTAGATTTTAGATTCTATCGTCAGCTACTGCATGCAGATCCCAAAGCCTTGACATCTAGAAGCTGCAGCCAGAAGGGCTGTGTTGTCCTTCCAGGATCTAGGCACTGCCTGGAGCTGCAGTGGCTCAGGGATGGGTGCTGAGATCCATGGTGGCTCAGGGGTGCAGGAGCTGGTGCCACAGTGAGGCAGGGACACACAGCAGGGCATAGTCTCTGCTCGGCCAAACCTCCAGTTTGGGCTGGTGGGATATTTCTGGGGGTGCTCAGTGGCATGAGCACGGGGAGGGCAGCAGCAGGGGCTGGTTTTGGCTGGCACATTCCCTGGGAGACGTGGATCTGGTCAGCGTAGCAGCACCGGGCCACGGTCACGACGCCACGAGGCACAAGGTGATGTTGCCCTGCAGTCACACCAGAGCCAAATGATGGAACAAAGGGGTGACACCTCTCTGCTTAGCAGGACAGAAAGAACAAGAACTCCTCTTTCTTATGGTGATAGAGCCATTATCCCCTCTATTTAATTTTCATGCACTAAATACCGAATTCTGGCCGCACCGATGCTGCACCTGCTTTCCATGTCCTCTGCATCCAAGCACAGATGCTGACACCCAGTGGCCATGGAATTTCTAGCTCCTGTACAAGATGGAAAATTTCAGCATGGATGCCTCAGCTGGTGAGATACAACATCCACCTTTCCCTTTCCTCAGGTGCAAGAGGAGTAAGGAGCTCCTGAGAGATCACTGAATGGGTAGGTCTGGAAGGGAGCACTGGAGCTCATCTTGCTCAACCCCATCTCCAGCAGGATCCCCAAGCGCACTTTAGTCAGGATTCTGTCCAGACAGCTTTTGAATATCTTGGGAGGAGGCTCCACAACCTCTCTGGGCAGCCTGTTCCAGCGCTTTGTCTCCCTCACAGAGGGAACAAAGAAGTTCCCCCTCATGTTCAGGTGGAAATTCCTGTGTTCCTGTGCAAGACGCCAGCCTTGCTTTATGTGTTGCAGCCACTGGCAAGTTCTAGTGGTTGAAACACTTGTACTGAGAGACCAGTCAGAAAAATTAAAACATATGAGGATGGATATGAGTAAACAGAATGTAAAGTGATTTTCAAATTATTCTCTTGCTGGCAGCTTAAAAATATACCTCAGTGAGAGAAGAAGGGTGATTTTTGAGTTCAGAGACCTTGGCATTCATCTTCCCTGTTTTGCTACTTCCCAAAAGCAGTTAGAATATGACATACTAAATGGATTTTGCATTTCCCTGCAGCATGCAGGGATCATGCTTTGGTATGTGTGACAAGTATTGACATTCTCTAGAGACAGAAAAGCTGTGTAGGAAAAGTTGGGTTTATTCTTCAACAAATGGCTCTAAGACTTTATCAGTCAAAGACACAAAGAAGACTCTAAACTCATGGGTATGCAAAGACAAAGGCGTGTCTCACCACACGTGGAGCTTAGATGGTAAAAATACGTGGAACCCAGACATCAGCTGGGAACAATAAGAGCAGAGCATGCCAAAGGAGGGATTTTGAAAGTGCTTTACTAAAAATATTAATTATGGACTACAGCAAATGAATTAAAACACTGTAATGAGACTACTGTGTGAAAGAAATACATTGGTGTAATTCTATAAGCACAGGATAAAAAAACCACTACTGAAATTCCAGTGAAGTTCAGGATGCTAGGAAGGCGAGTGGCCATCTATTAGGGCTAAATTTTGCAAATGCTGCAGATGTGATGCTGTGAGAAAGTGGGTGGGAGGTGTTTTGCTGCTGCTGCAGTGAGGACCCTCTGCAGGGATGAGTTTGGGGAGCAGGGAGCCCTGCCTTGGGGCCAAGCCCAGCTTTCCTTACCTAAATGCTCCTGCAAAGCTGCAGCATACAGATACCATAAGTAGATGTACTTAATTTATCACTCTGTTACTAGGCAGGTTTCTAGGCAGGCTTCAGCCTAACTTTTATATTTTGTGGTTACTGAAATAGCTCTGATCTTTTTTGGGATGAGTTCTAGCTGTGGAGGTACAACAGCCTTTCCTTTGCTATCTCTTACTTGCACCCATGCACTTTAATTCTTCCCTTACCTTTTTTTTGGGGTAAAAATAAGACTAGAGGCTTTAGCCCAGTTTAAACCCAGGCAGCAGGTTGGAGCTGCTGCAGTATCTCTCAATCCAAATGCCCAGCATTCCCACATGGTAAGGCAGGTGAGATCGCACCAGATGTACCCAGGACAACAGGCTGGGCTTGGCTGCCTGCCCTACTTTTCCCCTTGGGGACATTCACAATGCACTCACGTGTTTTTAGTAGACATTTTAACTGTTTAAGAGGCTGGCAGAACATCAGAGGCCTGATGGCAGTTCTGAAAATCCAAATTTTTCAAAGTAAAGCCGTCCCATGGTGGCTGGCCAGGAGCCCCAGGAGACAGTAGAGGCAGAGGTCATGTCTCAGCAGAATTACAACAACCATGAAACTTCATTTCTGCTTCAGTCTGTGCATTGACCATTTTTTCCTTGGTTCTTTCCTTCTTTGGTTGCTCCCCAAATTGCATTGGGCTGTTGCCCATTTAGCAGTGGAAGCAGCTGATAGTGATTGAATAATTTTGCAGTTGGATGTGTAAGACAGCAGTTGCTGTGTTATTTTGTTCCTGATTGGATTAGTATGGCTCTTTACATGGCTGATTGACACAAACTTGATTTTCTCTCTGAGCTTCCACTGTTCATTAGAAATTCCCACTTTGAATAAATGCTCCTGCAAGAAAATACATTTTCAGTGTTGTTCAGATGAAATGAAACCACACTAAACCTCTGTGCTTGCCTCGGTTAGTTCTTCAACCAAAAAAACCCAGAATGGGCTTGGAAAAGGTTATCTCATCCAGTGACGATTTTTGAAATTTTTTTTTATCATCATCATAGGGAGTGGTTCCTAAAAAAATCAGTCAGCAATTTCATCTGCTGAATACATGGTGTTGAGAAACATTAGGTGTGCTTCATGGAATTCTGGTGCCAATGTCCACTTCCTAGAGAAATTCCCGTGTCACATTTGCTGGAGTAACCCTCGCTTCTCCTCTGAATCTTCTGTCCTTTGCAGTAGCTGTGTCTGTGCCTCTTTACAGCAAAAGTTTCTCTCAAGGCCTCCCCACTTGAGCTTTTCAACAGATAAGGCATATCAGCTAATGAAAGAAATAGCTCAGGTAGCTCCTGTTCAGCATTTAGATGCTTTCAGCAGGCTGAGTATTTGGGGGCAGGGAAGACCTGGTGGGAGCAAGGTGGGGTACAGGGGCTGGGTGCAGGTTTTTGCGTTCATGTAGCATTGTGTGTGAAGTGCTGCCCTTCGGTGTGTGTCCTGCTGACAGATTTCTAGTCCTCACAAAAGAAAAACCCAAACAAACCCACAGAAAAACATGTTATCTTTATTCATGGCAGTTTCCACTGACTCTTTTGTTTTCCCTTGTCCTGTTATCAGAAACAGCTTTCTTCGGAGTCAGTTTAGATCTCTTTCAGTTTTCCTGCAGTCTGTTTAAACCCTTCCAGTTTTCCTGGGCCTGTTAAGGAGTGGGGTTTCAACAACCGGCTTCACAAATAGCAGCAGGCAGGGAAGACCCATCTGGGCTGCAGAAAGCTCAGGGCTCCTCGCTGTCCTTGGGGTGCTGTTCCACGAGCAACCCACCAAACACAAGCGGTACAGAAGGCACAGGCAGAGTTAGCATCCCACAGATCCATGCAATGGCTTTCCTGCTGGGGATCTGGAACGGACACAGACTGTTACTCCCGACACCGAGAGAGCTGAGGACGTGCTCCAGCATCCCTGTCAGACACTGCCACATCCCAGCGGCAATGCAGGAGGCATTTGCTTTCCGCAGATTTCTCACTAGCATCTACACTTTGTTTGAATTTCACAAACCAAAACATTTGGAGGGCGGATGAAAGCAAAGAGTGTGTGTCTGGGACTCCACGCATTGGACTGCCAAACAGGTGTCAGTTCATTTCTGGGGACCACACAAAGGTATTTCAAGAGCCAGTTCTCCCTCACAAGTGATGCCTTAAAAGGCTTATTAGAAAAGCTTCCTGCTTGCTTATGCTATATGGCCATCAGGAACAGATAATAGTTATCAGTGCTGGGGGATCAGCACTCTCCAAGTGACCCCTCAGACCTGAAGAGATTATCATCAGTAAAAACAGACAAATTCATCCACTGCATCTGCTTTCCCCTCGTGCCACCACTGACTGACATGAACATAAACAGCGGGGATGAGAGTGCCAAGAGAATGAGGATTTAGCCCATTAAAATGGCACTGCTTTAACACAGCTAGGACAAATCTCTGCTCTTGAGTGGTTTGGGGCATGATAATAGCTTTATTTATGCTGCTGTGCATGCAAGTAACTGCTGCATTTAACAGAAGCAGTCTGAGCTCTTATGAGCTGTATTTGAGTCTCTGCAGTGAGTTTATGGGTTGCTGTAGGGGCATTTCATATCAGAAACAGACACATTCAGGAAGGTTGTTTACTGAAAATACACTATTGTTTGGTGTCCAATCTTAGAGCATCTATTAATGTTTGGCCCTTAGACATCTAATGTGATGTTTCAGTTATAACTGCAGTTATGAATAGTTATAGACACCAACATAAAAGCACACGGCTTGGAGAGGCTGCCTTGGTGCTTACCTTTTCTTGCACTGGCCAATCAACATAAAAATTATGAGGCTAATTGACAAACTCAGGATGACTGGAATGATGATAAATAGCTGCTTGTCCTTTTTTCTGGACACTGCAAAGATAAATGGCAGGAAGTAAGAAGATGTTAGAATGGATTATATTACCTCCTACAAAGCTTGGGCTCAGATGCAAACTCATCATGTCCACATTACCCTACATGTCTTTATTAATTAATTAATTTGTTTGTTTGTTACAGGTAAATGTTACTGGGCAGGGTAACACCCTCCTTCAGGGTGATGCATCTCCTGCACATAGATATAGTCACTGCTATGCACCTCTCCCCTGCCTTCTGCATCTTGCAGCAGAGCCAGTACACACGGGGACATCCCAAGAGAGCCTACATGGTTCAAAGGAGCTGATCAGTGGGGCAGGACAGCCAGCAGGATGCCCTGTGGAGAGACTGCAAGTACCCTATGCCCTCTCTTGCTCAGCAGTCACTCCTCTGTGCCAGCTGTCCCCGTGCAGCAGGGAAAAGTGCTGCTGCAGAAGCATGAATATTTTGGGGCTTGCCTGCTAAGTGCATTGGAGATGCAAAGCTGTAGGAATGGCTGTGCTGGAGTAGGTTGAGGGTGTGACTAAGCCAGCATCCCTCCTCCAGTGGACACCAGCAGATCCCCACGGCAGCCATCAGCACTTGCACCCAAACAGGTTTTATAAAGGATGTAAAAGAAGAACTGTTTGCTTTGAGTTCCGTACCAGAGAAACAATCCTGCGTCCATTCACTCCAAAAGCCGTGGTCAGCACAAAAAATGTTTGTTCTCCCCCTGACACGAACACATGAAATGTGGCTTTGATTTGCTCTGGAAATCGTTAAAGCAGTTTCCATTTGGGTCGACACAAACTGAGAAACAAAACAGAAAGAAGAAATATCAAGGAATTACGTGCCACCACCAGGATCTGTCTGGTGTGGCCTGATGTTCCCCAACACTGTCCAGGCTCTGCAAACCTTTGCATTATCTTTTGGCTGTTTTAAATCATTTCATAATAGTTTTGTACAAGCTAAAGCAAATAACGTGCCTATGAAGATAAATTTACTGAAAATACTTTCTGGAGGTGTCATCATGTATGTTGCCATTTATGCCTGTTAATTTACAGAATCTTTCTTTTAATTACCTAAGAAGATTCATGAGTGTAATACAGCAATTAAAAAAAAAAAAGCCCCTTATGATTAATTAGTCCTTTTCATTTTTGCTGTCCAAACTGCACCTGGATAATGTACAAGGAAAAAGCACCATGCATAAAAGATATGTTCTGTCCCAGGCCACTCCTTTTGAGAGATTAGAATTATAGTTTCCTCGGTTCAAGTTGTGCTGCCCTGTTCAGGGAAACAAACCACAGCAACCTTTAAATTTCTTCGATGACAGTTTTCTGAGACAACAGGCAGGAGGTCCGAGGAAATGCTCGCTTGGAGCCTCCTGCTGGGATCTGTTGCTGCTAAAGCGAAGCTGCAGCTGGAGGTCAGGGGGTTAAGGAGGAACGTGTGCGGGGCAGCAGCCGGTCAGCGATTTCCAGCGGCCAGCAGCACCCGCCGGGACCGCGCACCGCCCGTGCCCAGGGTAACCCCCACCCTGCTGCGGCCTGAGCCTCCCCGCTGCCCCTTCCCCTCCCTGCGGCACCCCGGGTGCTGTCCCTACCGCCCAGGCAGCCGCGGCTTCCCCCGCATCTTCTGCCACCTGCACCTCGTACTCCAGGCAGTGCGGCGGCACTCGCCCGCCCGGTGGGCTCCAGGCCACGAGGAGCTCCTGGGCTGCGGACACGGAAACCACCAGCTGCTCCGGGGCTGAGGGCTTCGCTGGGAGGCGGAAAAACAGAGACAAGGTCAAGAGGTGCTCTCAGACAGCTCCTGGTGGAAAGGCTTCAGTTCATCACCGGCAGCCTCTGTCCCGTTTCCCTGCTGATGGGGTTTCTGAGCTCTCCTGGCTCTCAGCCACGAGGCTGGAGGAGCGGGATGTCACAGAGCCTGGAGGGTGGGTTATTTATTTGAACTTGACACACGGGCTGGACGGGGTCCTTGCTCTGGGCTGCGGTGCCGGGGATCTGAAGCACGGGGCTGTGAGCACTGTGCTCAGCACGCTGCCCTCGCAGCCTCGGCCCCTGCAGGGACACAGCACTGCTGGCCCCACACTCTCTGCATCCCAGAAAAGACTCTAGTTCATGTCAGATACCCAAAGCCACACACGAAGCACCTGGCAGCACTAATTGAATTCATAAATCCTGCTCATTAGCCCAGTAGCTCATCTGGAGGACTGGCTAATTGTCCCATGTACCAGCATGGTAAATGTCCATAATAAACACCAAGTACAAGTAATGTTTGCACATCATGCCATGCTTTGCTCCCTTTCCCTGTGTCTCATGGGTTTGAAATCCATCTCTGCTCTGACAGACCCCATCACACCTTGCATTCAGCTCACCCCAGCCCTTCGCTTGAACAGCAAAGCTAAAAGATCTCTCCTGTGCTTGCAAGGAGTGGAGCAGTGGTTTCACTTCCATCAGGAGTAAATGAAGGTATCTCTGTGACCCTGCTATTAGAGCCAAAAACCCCAGAGCTGCTCTGCTATATGCCCAGCAGGCCATTTCTGTCTCGAGTTGTCCAGCTGCCAAGTGCAGCACTTGGAGGCACCCGCTGACCCTCCAAGGGTTGTGCTGGGTGGCGTTGCTTGCCTGCAAACACTCCTGGAAGCTAAAGTCCTGTTTGGCACGTGTCACAGCCCCTTCCCTGAGGGAAATGTACACCAACCACCCACCTACCAAAGCACACACTTAATTGAAACCCCTAATGCAGGAAGTGAGCCCCGGGTGTACAGCGGCCACGTGGGTCCCCTGTTGCTTCCCTGCCATCATTACCGAGGTTGTGAATGCGAAGGGTGGTGTACAGCGGCCGTAGCAGGGTGGCTGCTGCTGAACCATTGACACAAATGTTCAGATCCCGGTACTCTGCCTGGCTGAGGTTTTGCAGCACGCAGCCGACGTTCATCCCGCGATCCTGGATGTAGTGGTCACACTGCACCGCGTGCTCCAGCCCCTCGTACCTAGCAGGGTAGAGGGAGACAGAAAAAAGTAACCAAAGCAAGTTATTAAGAACTGGTTTTTTAATATTGGACCTAAGCCTTGAGCATTGCTCATATCCCACCCTTTGTCCAAAGCACAGCGCTGTGGATCAGTCACCTGGACTCCTGCTATGGCAAAAGTGTGGAGAAGAGAGAACACCAAATTAACGTGCACAGACAGCTTCCCAGACTGGTTTGTAGGCTGTGTCAGGCTCTCCCCAAGCCCATTCCTGGAGCACAAGAGGTGCCACTGTGTGACTGGAGCTGGGGAAGGATCAGGCTTCTGCTCATGGAGACAGTCATCCTCCCCTAGGGCCCTTCCTGCACCACCAGCCACTGACTCTGGAGCTGCAGAAAGGAACCCTCCCAAGCCAAAATGAAGTGTTTTTAGGCAGGTGATGTGTGCCATGAATGTACTGAGTGCTGCTGAGCTGTTCTGGCTGATTGCAGGTAGGTCCCAGGGCTCTCCATGGGCACACGGAAACTCGGTGGGAGCTGGAAGGGGTTTGCTGATTGCCACCTAACATGCAACCACACCCCTGTCCCTTCTGCCTTTGGGGGCCACTCCCCAAAGCTGAGCTGCTGGCTGCATCCTGGAAATACTGACTGGTGTTTCATATTATCTTTTAAGACTCCTGCTGGTTTATGCCCTCAAAGCAGGGCTGAATCTGGCCTCTGTACTCCAGACCTAACAAAAGTCTCCCAGCACAGCACATTATGTTTGGGGGAAAAACTTCTATGTTCTAGTACTACAAAAATTTGCTCACAGGGATCAAAGGATGCTGTGGTGTCCCCACAATCTTGTGATAAAATGGGACCCAGATCCAAATGCCTGGTTTTGTTGAAGGCTATTAAATAAAGGTTGGGGCTATTTAGTGTTTGTTTTCCTTTTAGGCATGAATCATGCATTTCCATGGTTTCCTCGAGCAGATCTTTGCAGTTAGCAAAGTGGTTTTGAATCAGTGCTTCTGCTTTGAAGACTATTTCCAAGAGTTACATGGAACCTCTTTAAAATGCAGCTATGCTTTTCTCCACATAGCCCAGTGGCATGAAACCCAGCCTAAGTCATCCTTTCCATAATATCATAGGAGCTGAAGCACAAATACCATATCTACTTTGGCCCAAACCACTAAATCTAGCTATGTTTTTCTGGCAGAACAGAATCTAGGCACCAGTTTAAAAGAAACAGCTGATAAATATGTATTATTATTATTATTATTATTATTATTATTATTATTATTATTACCACCTTGTGGCAGGATGTTTGCTTGCGTGAGATGTGCTGAGGCTATGAAAATATATTTGAACACTAAAACTCTTAAGTTTCTGGGAAGCTCCACTCTGTGTCTCGGGTTCACTGAGCTTGGTAGCCTCGTGCTAAATCCTGTCCTGTTGAGATATATGCACTGTGATCATGGGAAATGTGCAGCCAGAACTATCCGGGTGTGCTCAGCACAGAGCAAGCACAAGTCTTTATGGTGGACAACATGCAGAAAACACCTCACGGGAATGAATAAAAGGAAAAGAAGGTGTGAGAAGGCATTTCCTGGCAAAGGTCAGCAGAAGCCTGATTTTAAGAAAGGAAGAAAGGATTTGGTATTTTCTTGCCAGAAGGCATGTGTTGCTTGGGACATTATTTCAGCTCATTCTGGGTGAACTGGGCAATAGCACTGCCAGCCATAAAAGCATATTTACGGGGGCTTTTTGTACTCTGAGTGGTTCACTTGATTGCTGCCTGGGTGTTTTCCTCTTTTGCTGTTACATACCAATAATACAGTCCATAATGCACGCCACGAGGTGTGAGGAGACCTGGCTGCCAGGTGCACTTCAGGTATTCCCAGTCGTGGTAGATGCAGTGGAAATTCTGGACCTCTGATTCCAGTTTTCCTGTCTCATGAGAAGGAAATAACCACCGTTTAACAGTGTACCAGTCAGATCCAGTGAAAATATAGTTTTATGCCTTTGAATAACTGTGTGCTGCAATGGAAAGAAAATGGAAAGAGAAGAGAGGAAAAGAAAGGAAAAGGCATTATTAGTCAGCATTATTAGTTGTACTGCCAAGTGCTCGGTTTCTCATGAAATCCAGTCCATCCTAGAATAGAAAGATGCTTAACTGACCTTTTCATTCAGCAGTGGAGATCTTGCAGGGCAGCTGAGCAGAGCTTGGGCATAGGCAGAGGAAAATGAGCCCCAAGTATCCAGTAACCACAACCTTTGTTAGCAGAGCTGCTCTGGTGTCCTAAACATCAGCAAGCCCTGCAACGACTTATCCATCCAGGAACCCTCAAACCAGCATTGGCTCATGCCACATGCTCATGCAAAGCACAAAACTGCACCAGGCACCCCAGGCTGCTCCTAACCTTGCAGTGGGACCTGAAATGTTGCATAAATCGAGTCACTTTGCACCTCCACGTCATCCGTACACGGTCCTTTGAGCAGTGTCTGCAGCCTCACTTCAGCGGTCCTCCTGAGGTCAAATCCAACTCTGAGTTTTTGCTTCCTAGTAAAAATAACCTGGTTGAAAGACAGACTTTTTAAGCACCTCTTCTGTCACTAAGTGGGCTGCAGAATTAGGTACCCTTGCTCTTGCTCCAGCTGCAAATAGTCTCATTTGTGTGCTTTATTGTCTCTTTACGTTTCTGTCCTGCCTCGCTTGCCCAGTGCTCCTCCAGCACTAATTTACACCTGCTGTGCCCAGCCTTGCTGGCTGTGAGTCCCTTCACCCCACGGGACACAGCAATGGCAAGGCAGAGCTGATTAATGGGACCCCCAGCAGCAAGGAGCACTGCGGCCAACCTGAGGAGGATGCCACCACAAATCCGGATAAAAGGCATTTGTTTGTGGTGTGAGATAACCAGGAACAGAAGGAACAGTGAGTCTTGTTAGGCTGGTTCCTGCGGGAAGCACAACCACGCCCTGAAAGGATGGAGCAGCAGCCAGGCAGTGCAGCACAGGCTCAGCCACCACTGCGTGCCACCGGGCTTGGCCTTTGGTAGGACTTTCTGAGCACCCCCTTTGAAGGCTTTTCTAGTTTTTTTTTGCCTCAGACTTACTCCCTGTCACTTAATGCAAGGAAAACAAAGTTGACAAAGGTTTACAACAAATGATGAGACAAAGTGTCACGTTAGCCCACGTAGGGCAGAGGTAACGTGCCATAAAATGCATCTGTGCCATAAAATCTGTGTGCTGCAGTGGGAGCAGCACTGGCACAGCCCCCAGCCAGGCTGCCCTCAGCACTCCCCAAGTGTGAGAGCTGTGTTGAGCCAGGTATTTCTAACAGGTATCAGTGTTTGCTTCTGCTGATGTCCCATGGATTTCCTTCAGCCTGACTGTTCTTCATTACTTTATCTGAGGTCGAGATTTTGGCAATGTATCAGAGGTGATTTTGCTCTAGTCTGTACATCTGTCTCATATAAGAAACTTTTATTACTCATGGTTTCAGGAATTCTGATGTGTTTTTTGAAAGTGTGTGTGTTTTTCCTTAGAATTGCAGTTAAAATCATCCTGGAGGCATCAGCACGGACGCACCCTGCTGCACAGCTGGGAGCGTGAGGTGCGTCGTGACCCACGTCGGGTCCAAGACCCCCTTTCCATGCCCTTGCAATTGCAATCCGTAGCTGAAACTGGATTTTGCCCCTCTGCAGGCCCCCATGGGGCGGCTGGGCCTGACCCCATTCCTGTGGTGGCTGAGCACAGCCCGGCAGCCTCGGCTTTGCTGCCTCAGGCAGGCGAAGCAGGTGACCTGTTCCAGCAAGGAGCTGGGCTCCACAGCACGGCCAGCCTGATTGCCTGCTCCTTCTCTCTTCTCGGTCTCTTGAGCTGGCAAGCCCTCTAGCACCCCTGCCTTAGGACTGTACGAAAAATCCCTTTTTCTTTCAGGATACCAATCTGTATTTTAGGTTGTTGGGAAAGATCCTCAGCATATTTTTCGTCAACCAAGCAGCATATTGTGCCAAACAAGCAGCTCCCACTGCTGGGTTTCTCCTCTCCCCATTCCATTCACCTTCCCAACCCTGCAGCAGCTTTCATCTTCTAAGCACTCACAAAATATGTTCCAACAACCCTTCCTGTGCTGTGCCTGCTACTGCCCTGCTACTCATCAGCTGACAATTTTATCAAAGACCTGACTTAGGGTCAGCCATATCTCAAAGAGAGAAGTAAATGGTAATTAAAACACACTTCTGGATAGAGGGAATGTTAGAGCATTAGGATCATTAATGAAATTTAACTTTCATTTGTTCACCACTCTGCATCCCTAAGGATCTGTTGTTTCAGTTCAAGCTCCGTAAAGATGCTTTAGAAAAGTGTAAATTTTTTTCCTTTTACAATGAGGAATGTTATTGAATTATTTTGGGCAGCAAACACCCAGCCCTCTGACAGAAATAACCCCTTCCCTGGCTGCTGCTGCTGTTACCTTTCAAAACACATTCCCATTCAAACCACTGAAACAGTCTGGTTTTTCATGGAAAACTGGAACGGCTTTGGTTCCACTCCTCCTTGAAATGCAAACATAAAACCTGTGCAGGAAGTAAGGGCAGAACAATAGCCCTGGTTTGGGAGGATTGATTCATGCTTTGCCCTACCTTCCAGTCTCCATCCCCGGTGCTGCGGTATTCAAACTTGTATTTCACTGCGCATTCGTTGAAGGTTTGTACACGGGCCGGAGCCTTCCACTCTACATCGAGAGAACCCAGGAGCCCAGGGTCAGTGATCCGAAGGTCTTGTGGGGGAGCCACTACATTGAAAACAAAGCAGAGGGTAAAACAGGGTGTCAAAAAGTGAAGAAAACAAACACAAAGCAGTCATGAAACTCATTGGTGTGATGTGTTGATATGATTTGTTGAAATGCGGCTGCTGGACGTGGAGAGAAGTGCTGCTGGCTGCAGCCCTGGATGTTTAATGCCCTGTTCTCAACAAACAGCACAAGCTCTGCTCCTGCCCACCCCCCAAAAACCAGTTTTACTGGTGCTCAGAGGAAACACTCGAGGACTGTTGAAAAGGCACACAAGAGTGCCACTTTTTGACTCTCTTTTTCAAGATGTTTTAAGCAAAACTGCTGTCCTGGGATGACCTTTCATGTCCTGTGTTTGTTTACCTTCAACTCCTGATATTTACCAACCTTCAGGACAAACATCGTGCTCAGCACGCACACCAACACAGGATGACAGATCAAAGCATGCCGTCAGGGGGATTTATATTCCTTTACCCTAACAGGCACAAATCACCCATATCGCTTTAAATATTGCTTTCAAGTGTTTTAAAGATTATTGGGGGAAAAAAAACAAAACAGGAAAAGAAAAAAAGGCTAAAAGCAAAGAATTAGAATGATTCTTTTTTTGGATACTTATCAGCTGTACAAAAATGTGCCTTTACAGTTGATCTGGCTTTTGTTAAGGTATTGTAAGGTGCTGATATATGTTAATAAATAAGCAAATATTATGGATGAATTCCATACTAAGATGTGTCCTAAAGGTCCAGCTCTGTATGGAGTTGTCATTGCCATGACAAAAGCTGTTTGGCTGCTCAGTTTTATTAGCTGAAACAAAGACAATTTTTGTTAACATCTACTGTCATTTTTCTCCATTTTTCTCCATGGTGAGATTATCCATTTGGTTTCTACATATTTATTGCATTATACACTTTATTTCCCAGGAATTTGGAGCCCGTCTCCTGGCAGTGTCAGTCCAGCATTCTCTCCATTCTTCCTTTGAATCTGGCTCCAGATCACCGCCTGCTCTAACACCTTTTTCATGTCTTCATCGGGATTTACACCATTTTTTCCTTTTATTATTTTAATAAATCCATTGTGAAAGCAGACCATAAGAATATTTTTCAGTGGAGTATGGTGACACAAACCCAGCTTTAATGCGCTCCCTGGAAAATTTGCAGGGTACATTGCTGGAGGATTTGTTTCTTCAACAGAAATTTTCCCAAATGAAACAGACCCAGCAGCAGTTTGAAAATCCCACTTTTCCCAGTATGTGAAGCTCCATGGGAGATTTGTTACTACATTAGGTGGGGAAGTAGAAGACGTATTTAGGATGATACTGGAGTGAGTGCTTGGGAGGCTCCTCCTGAGTGTATAAATGCTGAGCCTCACAGCAGTGCAAACAAGGAAGCAAAAAGCTGCTGGCCTTTGCCGTGAGCCTGGTGATAAGCTGTCAAGAGAGGATTAGATTGGTCAGAACTGGAATTTCTGACTGGATAGGAGAATGCTCTGAAATTTATTTACATCCTGAGCTTGAGCAAAACAGCAGTATTTTTTCAAAACAATTGTAATTGTAAACAGCAATTCTTGCAAAATAAATTTTGACTGGATTTCAGAGGGAACAGAAAAGCTTCTCTTTGGGATGTTGCTGGCATTCTGGGATTTGACTGTTTTCTAAATGTCAGCACTGCCTCTTGCAGTTTCTCATTCTCTCAATAATGCATTACCAGTCTCACTCCCATCACTCATACAGAACACAGGACTAGAAATGCTCTATTTCATCATCCAGTCTTGAAGGAAAGCTGCTCCTGGATGTTTCTTGTAAAAAACCAAACTAACAGCATCTCCCCCTGATGTCTGTGGTGTTGAGTCAGGTAATGCTGAGCTGGCTGTGAGGCAGCCACTGCCCTCACAGCCACCCCTCCCGGCTGCTGGGCACGCTGCCACCAACTTTGGTGACTTTGTCACTGCTTTGGTGACAAACCCCCGCTTGCCCCCAGCTGCCCCCCACCACCTCTGTCCACAGCACATCCTCCGAGGTGGTGCAAGCAGCAGGTGGGGTTTGCAATTTTCCACCTATTTTGCCACTGGAAAAATGGCAGCCTGCCAGGTGTCCCCCCAGACCTTCCACCTCTGTGTCTGCACTTCCCTGTGCTGCTCAGAGAGGTGGAGGTGACACTTAATGTTTTCTGGAACCCATTTCAAAGGCAGCGTGCTCTGCTCCGCGTGGCATCAGGGGTTTGCTGGCAGATTTCTGGGCGTGCTGGCTGGCAGGACAGGGAGTCTCTCAGTGGCCTCCTGGGCAAGTCCTCACCTCTGCACCATGCACTGGTTCCAGCAGGGAGGGCCAGACCTGCTCACCATCTCTCTGGGTGCAAAGTGCCAGCTGCCAGATGCCAAAAGAGCTGGCAGGTGCAGAGCAGCAAAGAGATGCTCGAGGGCTTGAAGCAAACGGTGCTTCAAGTGCCATTGCCATGAGTGAAAGCTTGCAGAGCAGTATTCTCTTAGAAGCATCATTCTCCAAGGACGAATAAGCCTTGTGTTTCTTACACTCAGCACAGTCTGTCTGTCTGGGGGACCACGCTCAGCAGCATTTATGTATCCGAGCAGTATTTATATTTGATAACCCTCTATCAAACAATGTATTTGCTGAGCACCAAAAGCAGTCTGTTCTTTCAAATTCACTCCACTAAACACATAATATATTTAGACAGTGGATTACAGGTTTATAAACCAGCCACTCACACAGCAATGCACACACACACGAGTTTTGTTTGAAGGACAAACTCCACAAAGGGCCCAAGCTAACACAAAGCAGGCTCTAGGCAGCGACACAGCAACACACCAGGTTTTACCTGTGGTGGGGGAGGAGGAGGCCAACACCCAGCCCCACACCAGAGCCACGGGGAGCACGGGAAGCCTCCAGGGAGCCATCAGAGGTCAGGGGTTCCACTGGCCGGGTGTGGGTCAGAAGAGCAGTCCAGCAGCACGGGCGCGAGGGGGCTGCGGAGACACAGCGGAGTTCAAAGCTTCAGCGTTACCTCGGGGCCCTGGTGTTCCCTCTGCAGGCTCAGCATTGGCAGTAAGCGTGGCTTTACTTGTTTACCAAGGCTGATTAATCATTTCCCAGAGGACTTCTCTTTGCAACTTTTGGTGATGGCCACACATGGCTTCATTTGAAATAGTTTCTGGCCAGCTAAGCACACCCTCCACGAGTGTGTCAGCCTGTGCTGCAGACACCAGCTGTCTGTCTCACGTCTTCTGTGGAAAGTGATTCAACCAAGCAACTGACCCCCTGCCTCAGGAAATGCCTTGGACCAATGACATTTTCATCAAAAGAAAAAGAAACCACAATGCCTGAGCCTTGCCTTATCCAATAACCAGACACATCTTATGCAGCTGTCACCACCTTTTGCCTTTCCTGTTCCAGCACTTGGTAGGAATGGTAGGAATGTTTGTGAGAATTCTTCTTAGTTGTCATGGCAATATTTGAAGGGGACAAATTTCTATTCCTGTGCAGGTCTGCTGGAGGGAAGATGGGGACTGAGAGGGAGAGGAGCAGAGTTTCCAGGGAGGGGGCAACTCCTTCCTTCAGATTTCATGCTGAAGGTGGGTAGAAATTACTGCCTACGGACACCCCAGCTCAGCATGCTTCCCTGTGCCAGAAAGCACATGCATTCGGACAGGGTTTTAATTTTTTTCATATAGATACAGGGGTAGGTATAGATTAGATAGAGATGGAGGATGAGAGAGATATATAGATTAGCTATAGATACAGATCTAGGTATATAACTAGGTATAGATATAGACATCAATCTTCCTGGAACCTTGAGGCCACTGCTCGAGCTCCGCTTGAGTAAGAACTTGGCAACCTCAATGTGAGCATGGAATTTATCACCGAGATCTATTCAGAAAACAAACTCACTTTATATTGCCCAAGCCAGCTTGGCTTAAGGAGGTGAAATCCCAGGTCAGACTCCGGCACAGCTGCTTCCCCTTCAGCACCCACAGCTACCGTGCAGCAATGTGAAACTGGGGCTCTGCTGGACAACAGAACTTCAGGTCACAGGGATCTTTAGAAATATGAGGATTGGAGCCCACAAAAACCCCCCATCACTGGAAAAATGGCTCAGTGTAGCCAGAGGAGGAGGCAGGTTGTGCTGGCCAGGATATCTGTATGTGTTTAAAATAAACCAGAAATTCTAGCTGGCAACACATAGCAGCAACTAAAAATACACAACGATTTTAACAGCAAATTTTCAATTTAAATTAATATCAAATCCCCCCAGTCCATCACATAATTATAACTATTACATCACATAAATCCACCACATAAGTATAGTTATTACATAAGTATTATTATTACAGCAATACCAGTAATTTTTCTGTTTCACTGTGAAATGAGAAGGCGTAGGCAGAAAAAATTATGGGAATTACTTCTTTAACCTATCAAACACAGCATAAAACTTGTGTCAGTACAAACCTGGGTGCAGGCAGTGAGTCTGGGTTTCAGAAAGGTCCAAGGATGCAGTGACAAGGAGAGCCAGCTTACAGAGCTGGTGAGAAGCAGCAGCTCTAACTCGGAGCTGGTGAGCAGCAGCATCCAAGGACTGTGTGTGAGCGTTAGCACAGAAAGCTTCTTTTAGTTTCCAGTACGGTTACTTGAATATATTCATATGACTTCACAAGGCAAGTAAAAATAAACAAAGGCTTTCATAGAGAGGATTAAAACCACCAAAGTGCTCTTACCTGGACCTCTGACAGCATGGGAGCCCATCTGCCTCTGGAGTGTGGGGCTCCTCGGCAGCTACATGGCTGCTCTGCTCAAAGCTTTATATTTCACAGAAATCCTGTGGTTTTTAAAGACTCCTCTCTGTTCTCCCCAGGGATCAGATGTCACATTGCAATGTAGCGACATCGGCCACACGGACAGAGGCTTTACTAGGCACCAGAGGGAACATTGCTGGGATTTATGAGGTGCTGGTGTTAATTGTTGCTCTTATGTGCTCAAGGGGGTCAAAGGTACATTTGAAATATGGAAGTGATTCATTAAGATGAAAACCAAATGGCAGAAGCAGTGCAGGCTCTCTGCTAGAGGCAGTGACCCACAGCTGTCCCCAGCAGCCGGCAGCCACAGCCCCACCACTCACTGCAGCCCCAAGCATTGCCTCGACCCATGTGGCTCCACTTGGGGGTCCCCAGGACCGTCCTCAGAGTGACCCAAAGCAGAGCCTTCCCATAAGCTTCCTGGCTCTGGAGCAAATCTAGCCTCTCCTAGCTCCTGGGGCTCTGCAGGAAGTACAGTGAATCATCCCTCCCCTCGCCCCTCTGCTGTGGCCAGGCACATCAGCCAGGAGCCTTGCCTGTCACCATTTACTTCATCCCCCTTTACCTGCATCACCCTGCAAGCCCTCCCTTGCCCCAGCCTGGAGAACTCTGCAAGGAGCGGGTGCTTCGACCACACCTGGTTTACCCCAGGTGAGAAATCTACTACCGAACACACCTTGCTGAAAAAGAATCTGATGGTTTCTGCTGCTCTGCTAAGGATTGTTGAAGGTCATGGCCAGGAATACATGAGTCAGTCATGGCCGAGTTGCCTCATGTGAGCTGAAGGAATTTGACTGCAGCAGCTTCCCTCCAGGAGGGATGATGGGGATGTTTCGGGAAGAGCAGAGCTGTGGTGCACATGCCCTGACAGGCAACGGGCCGTGGCTCAGGCTGACTCTTCCTATGGCCCAATTTAGGCATCTTGAGAAAGAGTTCAGGCATACAAAGGACATGAGAAATGGCATCAGGAACTGAAGGAGTGCTTCTTGTTAGGAAGAAAAGTGTCCTCCAAGCACCTGCACAAGACTTATGGTACCATTGTTGGATTTGAGGCCCGAAGGAATGTGTTATCCCTTCCCAGCTCAATGAGTTCATGTCAATGAGAATGTTTTGGAGCAGCAGAGGCAGGATGAGGCCCCTTTCCAGGTGCCAGGTGTCCTCTCCATTTCTCTGTATGTGGGGAGACATGCAGAAATTTGTAGTGCTAACACTGGCTCCTTGAGAGCCCTGTGAGTTTTGGGGGTAAGGGAATTATGGGTGAGTTGGCCCTTCACTGAAACTGCACAATGCTGGCTTTTCCTTCTCACTTTATGCAAAGGATGGGGAAAAAAATTCCCTTACTGCTGGTAAATGTATGGCCCTGTTTTCAGAGTTATGCAAGATCAGAATTTAGCATGCATGTATTCTCATTGTGTAAGCTGTTTAGGCAGAAAAGGTCACATTAGACACATTGTTTGGAACAAATAAGAAACATTTGCCAGTAGAGTGAATGCCAGTTCCCGAATGCTAGAACTGGGTCAATTCCTGAGAAAATTAGGTTGGAAAGAAATGCATAGTTGGGATTTGCAACAATAGGGCTCCACAACACAACCAGCAGCACCAGAGCACCCGGGAAGGAGCAGAGAGTGCAGGTCTGTGCTGAGCAGTGCCTGCTGGTCCAGCTGCTCTGGCCACGTCCTGCCCAAAACAACTCCCTTTGTGAAATACAGATGCTTTTCCCTTCCTCTGCTTGTGCCATTGTGCTGGTACCTGCTGTTCCTGCTGTGTTCCTCCCCCTGCCAGCATTGGTGCAACCCCCAAGCTGGTCCTGGGGGAGCTCTGCTGAGGGCACTGGGGGGGATCCATGCCCCATTCCAGCAAAGCTGAGGGGAGGCACTGCCCGTGGGCAGGAGAGACATCAATGGCCCAGGGCACATCTCTGCACAGGGCTCAGACCTTGGCTGGTACCAACCTGACTGATTGTAGCTGTGAGCAGTGTCCCAGCAAGCTGCGGGACAGGCAGGGACAATCCCTGGGTGTGCTGGACCAGAGCCTCAGGGCCCCGAAGTCAGGGCAGGGACAGGCAGGTAATTTGCATCTTATTAACTGTTCTGTAATGGGATTAAGTTGCAAAACAAAAAAAAAAAAGCGTCATTAAGTGATGACGAGGTCATGGAAGAAGATATAAATAATTACCGGCCAGCTCTGACTCACCAGCAAGCCCTGCATGCAGTCGGGAGGGTGCTCTGCCAAAGCTCTGTGCGCCGAGCTGAGCCTGGTGGCATCACTGCTGGCTGGGCCCGGCCCCTCCCTGTGCCCCCTGTGCCCACCTGTCCTTGGAGGCCCCTGGTATCGGCAGCACAACTCCCCTGAGCCCAGCAACGAGCAAAGCCACAGGGACTGCTTCCCCTTTGATCGTCCGCCTTCCCTGTTGCAACAGTATTTGGAAGTTGACTCATCTGGTTTGCTCATGAATGAGATTTTTTAGGATTTGTCAGCTGGGTGAGTGACTCCTGGACTCACTGTGTGCTCATGAACATCTCACAGGAGCTTCCTCCTCCTCCCGGAGCACGGGAAGCTCCCAGAGCCTCATGGCTGCTCTGTGGGGGCAAGATTAAGGAAAGCACTAAAGCCAACGGATTGCAAACTTGTAAAGGTGCCACCAGGCTGAATAAGAGATTTCAAGTAGCTGAGAATCCCCTGAGCTGGGTTCTTGGACTATGACAGATATGCATCTGCATGCAGAAATTAAAAAGCCCTTCTGTAAAAATCTGCTTCTATTGGAGGAAATAAAAGAACAGCAGCATCATTGCTGAAATATTTCACTGCAAATGGCAAAGCAGTTGGCAAAGACCATTAATGGAGCTAAAGATAAAAAATGGGCCAAATCCTTTTTGGTTAAGATATATTTGATATATTCATCCCATTTGTGCTAAATTGGTTCTGTCAAGCAACCCACTGTAAACCTAGATTAAAATATTGGGATGTGATAGTTCAAAATAAAAGCTTTCAACTTTGCAACCTCCATGTTTAGAAGCAGCTTCCTAATCACCGAAATAAAAAACTGAAAGGCTCCAGCTACGAAGAGACCATTTGGTATGAAACAGCATGTCTCATTTGATCCAAAAGGATAGTTTTGAAATTGCCAGTGGCATGGAAAATGGATGGTTTGTAAAAGCCTCTTAACTGCCTCATGTTTCAGGGAAATCAGTCTCTTTTACAGAACGTGCATTAAACAAGCTCCTTCCAAGGCGCTGGGATGAAGGGCTGGGTAATTCCAAGCAGACCTGTGGCCTCCAGCACAGTGTTACGGATCGTGCTGGAAAGGGGATGTCACCACAAGGACAAGAGCTAGGAAAAGGGACACAGGGCACCGGAGACAGACTGAGTGTTGCAAGGAAAGAAATCCCTTCTTTGCATTCATAAATTAAACACTTGTGGCTGTTACGGGATTTCAGGAAATGATGGAAGGAATCCAGACTCTCTAGCAATGCCCAGTGTCAATATTTATTTTTCTGGTAAGTGGAGGCCTCAGTTTTCCATATTTCTCTGCTGATGGCTGCTTTCCTGGCTTAGATGGCGTCTTAAGGAGGGATAGCAGCTGTTTGAATGTGCCTGTGTCGTGTGGGCCAGCAAGGCAGCTGCCGTGGGGCTGGCTCCACTGACATCTTTGCTTTCTGTAATCAGTGTTGTTCCCAGAGAGACCCGTCCAGCCCAAAGTCAAGCGTCACCCGCCCCCTCTGCCTCTCAGGTGATTCCGTGGCAGCCTCCCCCGTGCCTACGAGGCACCCCTCACACAAATCCATCATCAGCTTCCTGCAGGTCCTGACAAAATGGTTTCTGGGTGGTGTGGCTGCTACCTTGGGAGCACCGAAGGATCCACAGCCTGCTGGCTCCTGTCTTCCCACTGAGTCACCTTTCACTCCTGGAGCAATTTCTTCCACAGCCTGCACATACCCTTTGCTCACGGAAGGACTTGCTCTGACTCCCCCTCTGATGCAACTGGGCTTAGGCTTGAGGTTTAGCAGAGACCATGAGAATAATTTACTTCTTGTCATGGCACAGTGCCAGGTTTAATAAAGGCCTCGGTGACCGTACTCTGGCACGTAAAACTTTTGTAGAAAAGAATTACAAAGCAGGGCTGAGGAATTAGTCAGCACTGACCAGTGTGTGTAGCAGTGCCTGGGAATCAGCCTGCAGGAAAAAAGGGCTCCAGGGGCTGGGGGTGTGCAGGGCAAGCTGGGGAGATGCTGGAAGGGGATCAGGAGCACAGCCTGGAATGCCAGGGCCCAAATTCTGCTGCTAAATGCACCAGGACGTTACAGAAAGAACTGAAGTGAAGACACAAAGCTGGCAGAGCAACAACTGCAATGGGCTATGAATACATCCAGTGGGAGATGTAAGAGAAGCTAAAAATTATCCCCAGAACAGAAGGGCTCTGCCACAGCTCCCAGAAGGAGTTTGGGGGGACAAAGAGCCATTGTACCAGAGACAGAGCTCTGCCACATGGCTGCTCTTGGCACACCTGGCCGGTCCCAGCACCATCAGCACTGGGTGCAGCGGGGTCCTGTGGCTATGGCAGGCTCTGCCAGGAGATACAGGGCTTACGGGGAAGATCTGTGCATCCCTGTTCCCCAGGAAGGTGCCATTTCCCCTGTTGCTCCTGTTCCTCCCTGCCTGCGGACTCGGATCTGTGCTGCCCAGAGTCAGGGGGAGCTGCTGGCCCTGTACAGGAAAACCCAGGGCTGCTCCAGGGTGACTTTCTGCTCTTCAGGCAAGAGCAGACAGAAATAACACCTCGTACCCAACAGACTGAGCTGTGGGCCCCACTGGAGCAGAGAACATGAAGCTATCCAAAGAAAAATTGTTCTCACCCACGCCATCTCCCCCTGCCTGTCCTGCAGGCTGGGCAGGAGCCAACCACAGCCTCCTGGGCACCAGGCTCTGACCATGTAGGCACTCATTAAGAGTTAGAAAACGCCCTCCATTTGCTGCCTCCCACCAAATCCCCCAGCCTGCTGAGGAGGCAGGTGGATACAACTGGTCCCCCACCTCGCCCGGAGGCTGCCTTAGGAAAAACCAAAATCTTCCCACCACGTGGATTTGAGCCCGGCTTCAAAACTGAGCTTACCTGGAAAGACAGAAATCTCAAATCTTGGTGCAACCCTGAACCCAGTCTGAGCTGCACTTACTGGAGCAGGCAGAGCAAGCTCCCAGCCTGCTGCTGAAAACCTGAATGCAGCACTGTGCCAGGAGCCTGGTGCCTTTCCATGAGAGCAGTTCTGTCACCAGAGCGACGTGACCGATGGCAGCCAGGCGTTCAGTCGCTTCTCCAGTGCTAAATCCTGGGGAGGGGCTGACACCTCACTGACACTCTCCTGCCAGGGCCACGCTCAGCCTTTTGCCTGTGATGAATGCCCAGGTCTCAGCCCACATCCTGCTGGCAGGCATTCACCATCTCTCCACTGGCCACCTGCCCTGCCTTGTACCAATTTTTTTCCCAGCAGCATTTGCCCCCAAAATAATTACTTTTGTGGAAAAAGTAATTACTCCCAGTGGTAAGTGCTTCCAATCCCCTTTTCAGGTTGCTCCAGAATTAGACAGACATATATATGAAAAAGGTTGAGAGTCGATATTAAAGCAGGAACATTTCACATGAAGTGCTGTCACAGTAGCTGTGAGAACAAGGCTGGCAGCAGGGCAGCACTCTGCAGGTTGGCCCCGAGAGTGTGGATGCGGAAGGCAACGTGACTGGCAAAGCAGGGATCATGACATGCAGGGATCATGTGCCTCTGATGGCTCTGGCACAGGCAGCAAAGGGAGCCAGTGCTCCAACTCCGCATTCAGGCCATCTTAAAGTGAGAATAAGCTCCTGGCTCCTGCTTCCCTGCCTTGTCTTTTAAAACTGATTTGTTCTCCACAAGCCTCCAAGTCCTTGGGATAAGCAAAATAAATCTCCCTTTTCTTCTCCTTTAAACTCCATCCAATGCCTTGCATCAGAGAGTTTGCAGAGACGTTGGCAGAGGTGTTCTGGTGCAATCACTGTGCAATTGGACTAATAAGTGAAAAAACAGATATTCTGTATAGTTGAACGCCCTGACCTGGGCTGCCAGGGCATCTGCCAATTCCCAGTCTCTTCATTTTTGCTTCCTGCCTTCGTCTGCAGTGGGGATGGAGCACTGCTGCTGCCACGGGCAGGGCAGGATCTGCCAGGGGCTGAGCAGCCGTCACCCCCCCAGTCAGTGCTGGGCCCACTCGTAGGAGAAGGACACCCACAGGGACACCAGGACAGCCGGACACCCCCGGGAGGCTGGCTGGGAGAAGGGCTCCTTCCCAATAACAATGCAGCCAGGGAGCCCCGGAGGCACCTTGCAGCCAGAATCTAATCCTGCCTTTGCTGCCGTGAGCAGGAGGTGGCAGCCACTTCCCGAGGGATGGGCACAGGGGCAGTGCCTGAGCAGGGCACACACAGGAGAAAGGGCAGGGTCCAGGTCATCCTCACAGACTGGTCCTTGAACCCTGAGCTGCAACCGTGGGCATATGAAATAGCGTTTTCCCTGGGGGCAGGAGGTTTTCCTGGAGTCTGAGGGGGCAGCAGCGCTGGCCTGCTCTCCTGTGCCTTCCCAGCCCCATGTGGTGACCAGGGACCACCAACGCAAACAGCAGCCCGAGCCTCTGTGGCTCACATCAACAACTTACTGGTGTTGAAAGCTGATTTGTGAAATGTCTTATTAAAAGTACAGTTTGGCCTGACAGTGAACAAACTGAGAAGAAATTACTCAAAAAATAAAAAGAAAAAAAAAAAAAGGAAAAACAAAGAGCCCAAAAATGCTGAATGGATTTGTTCTTTTCAGATGAAGATATTTGACACTTCCCCTAAGAGTGAAGTGTTAGCCCAGAATAACTGCTTGACCAGGACAGACAGCCCTTCCATGATATCTGCTGACAGCTCTTATCAGCAAGCCAAGGCTGGATCAGGACAAGCCTAAAGACTGTTAGTTATATGAAAAGCTGTTTAATCTTCCCATAAAAGGAAAAATATAGGAAGAGACTTAAGTTAGGAATGACCACAGGACAGATTTCAGAACAGCCAGAAGGTGGCTTGAAAGGGATGAGACATATACTGGTGCAACAATAGTGTAAACACACATATACATACACAACTGTCTGAAAATCTGCAGCTTAAACATCGCCCTGCACTCTGAGCAGATGCAACCAAAGTTATTTCAAGAACACAAACATCAGTGCCGCTTGAAAATAAAGAGGTGCTGGAAAACTCTTTCAAATTTATATAGAAATTATGGTATGCATAAATCCATATTCTGCACTACAGCTGAAGAGCTATGCTGAGTTTCAAAACCACTCACACACATACAAAATAAAACCATAATATAAAGTAGTTATACCTTACCGTCACACTTTGGGATTTTCCTTTAAGCCAGGTAACGTATAAGACAAATTACTTATTAGCTCTTAAAAAAAAAAAAAAGCTGTAACAGTAAAATGGAAAAAAACCCCAGTCCTGCATGTGTTCCTGTTTCTAGAGAGTAAGCTTCAATCAGCTGCATCTGACCAGGCAGCCTGAAAGTGTTCTGTGTGTAGGATGCACGTGAAGAAATAGAGCAGACACTCAGCGCTCACAGACGTCAGGCTCAGCATCCCCTCCCAGGCAGCAAAGCACACTGCACATGTGGGCTGTAGCAAACAGCCCCACACCATGTGCGAGGGACTTTCCCGTCACAGGATGCAGTTTGATTGGGAAAATCTTGATTGGTGTGACCTGAGGATCTCTGTGGTTCCGGCTGATTTCTGGCTGAGTCCTGCCTGGCTGCGGGACACCGCGGGCTCCAGGGCAGGGACGGTGCCACAGGCAGACCCCAGCAGGGAGGGGCTCGCTGCAGCCGGGGCCTGGGCTCGGGGCTGGGGGCTCTGTGTCCAGCAGATGGGGAAACCTTGGCAATCCCGGCTGGTCTCGCAGGTCACGGAAAATAAAAAGAACATCACCTGCAGCGTGGTGACTGCTGCAGCTCTGCACGTCCTGGACTAACACCAGCATCCCAGCTGGGCACAAGTGTCCGGAGGCAGATGACCGCTGGACTTTTTCAGTTATGGGGAAAACATCCCCCCCAAAATAAACACAAGTGTCAGAAAGCAAAACACTTTTTATCCAATGAGAAATTTTGTTTTTGGCTTCCACTGGGTCCTTTCAAATTGGATGGGGCTCCTTCATCAAAGAAACACCTCGCTCCATTGTTGTTTCCTGTGAAATACACTTTGACCAAGGTTCTGACCAGACGACTGCAGATTTCAGAGAGCAGCTCAGCTCATGGAAAAAACTGCCTCAAGCGGTTACAGGCAGACGTGACACTGGTGGGATCCAGCTGATTCACTGAGAGCTCAGACCTCACACCCTGAGGAGGATGCTGGCTCTCCAGGTATTAATCACTGTGCTGAAAGATGTGCTGGCAGGACTGCTCTCCAAGGCACAGCTGGTTGGTCTTCCCAGCACCGCCTGGCCAGTGAAATCAGGAAGAGGTTTGATCTCAGCAGGTTTGTGGATGCTCTTACATAGATTCGCTTCGCAGCAGGAAATATGATTAAGGAAAAAGGGTAGACCAGCCTGTTCTGGCAGCACTGAAATCCTTGTACAGCCCAGGAACATGCACACATGAGGGAACAGTGAAAGGAAGCAGAGGAGCAGTAATCCAGGGGAGATGGATGAGCTGCTGTGCAGCTCTGCCCTCTGGAAGGCATTGCTGGCAGGATGCCTTTGTTCAGCAGCTGCTGCAGGGCTGTGGTCTGCAGGGGAGGGCGAGGGTGGGACACACAGACCCTCTTGAGGGGCTGGTCTGGCTAATTCCACTCAGCTGTGCTTGGAAAGGCAAGTTGTCCCTGCCACTCTGGCAGTGGGGGGCACCAGTTCTGGCCAGAGCTACCCCTGGGATGTTGTGGCCAGATGTTTCTGTCAGATAATTTATCAATATTTTATAGTACTGATTAAGATTTAGGTCAGTGTGACCAGACCTGAAGTTAACATTGCTCAAATCTCTACAAAAGCACAGCACATTTCCAGAGCCAGAGCCCTGGGAGGGCCATTCCCACATAAGTCTGCTGAGGATCCTTTTTATTAGAGGCTCTGCTGTGTTTTCCTTTCAGAGAAGTTCAGCGAGCAGCGTTTGCACCAAGCACTGCACTTTACCTTGGGTTAAAGGAATCTAAGGGGTTACATCTCTGCTGGGAGTCAACACTTACAAAACAAACCCAGGCTGGGAAGGTTTAATTGTAGATCAGCTGCTGGTAAGAAAGAATGAGTGCTCCAGTTTCACCTTGAAGGCAGGGCTCAAACAGTTTAAAGACTGCTCTTGCAAACAAAAATACTGGCTAACACCTTATAACTGACATCGAATGCTTGAGAAACACAGAGGTCCCACGGGTACAGGCTCTTGTGGGTGTGCAGGATTAAGCCCAAAGGTCATCATGTTATTTCCTACTTGTTCCCTTTTCTAACTTTCACTGATGTTATGCTCTGTTCTTGGGGCTTTCCCTGTGTTAGACTTGACTTTGTGGATTTGAGTAAATACTACACAAAACATTTACAACAGGAAAAACAAGAATTTCAACAGGCTTTAAGAAATATACCAATAAATCCTTCATAAATATATTAAACAACTGCCACTCACAAGATGGATTTTAGCTTATGGAGAAAGATTTGTCATAATAGAGAAAAGAAAAATATTTATTTTAATGAAAGGGTCTCAGTAGTTTGCCTGCTTTTGTGAAAGACATTCCTTAACCCTGTGGCTGCAGCAATCGGCACTCTTCTAAAATTGATTTGCGCCCTCCTAAATTCCCCACAAGGTGACTGAGCAGTGACTTTACAATACATTTTTAATCCAACTACTAACCTCGAATCTTGAAGAGTTTCCTTCTTCTGAAGCATCTCCCAGTCCTACCCCACCTGTCTCTGCAGAAAGCCCCTGGGAACTTGCCATGGGAACAGAGGCACCTTGTGATGCTTTCTTTGTGAAGTCCTACTGCACACGAAGCCCCTCGAGGTCTGAACTCCCTTGATCCGGGCATTGACTCAGCCCAAAACAATGATACAGCTCATTATAAACCCAAACATATTTAATTAACCCCTATATTGTCAGGAAAAGGATAAGCAGGGAAAGTCTCCACAGACATTCAGCCACTGAAGTGGTTACAGCTTCGCTGCTCCAGGGCATCACCTTTAATTCCACAGGCTGGGACTACAGGTAGCAAAGGAGAGCTGGTCCTGCTGCCTCTGCTGGAGCAAGAGCTGCCAGTTCAGCCTGGTGCCCGCCCTGCCCTGCCTTGGGCAGGGGGGTGAGCACCGGGGATGCTGTGCTGGTTGTGAGTGCACTGAGGAGGGGAGAGGACAAGGGATAGGAGAGGGCACTGCCCAGAACAAAAAGGACACTGCTTCAGCTGCAGCTAATGAGCCACAGCCTTGGCTTATCTTCCAGCCCACAGCATCTGTCCCTCACTGGTTTCCTGTTTCACAGTCTGGGAGTATCAAGCATAAAGCAAATTTTCCTATACTTTTAGGTTTTATTTCTGTGAGTGTCTGGCACAGAAAACATTTCATCAGAGGTCAGAAATTCGTCCCCTGTGAGAAGGAGTGGTCAACAGAACACAAATTGACCACTGTCTTCTTCCTGCTGTGTGGGAGGCAAGTAAATAATCTCCCCAGCCTTAATCACTTTTGACAGTCCAATTTCAAATGCCTCATTTTGAGTTGCAATTTGTCTCCTACACTGTCTAGAAAAATTCTGGCCCACAGCAGCACTTCTTGTGGGTGCTTTTCATGGCACCAAGTGCATGAACTGTCCACTCAAAACTGTGAGCCAACTGAAGAGCGTGGTGTGGGGCAGGGTAAAAATGCCTTTGGATCCCTCCTTTGGTCCATCAAAATCACAGCATGCCTGACAAACTAACCAGCAACTGAGATACATTTCATTTCAATCCAGCTGTTCATTTTGAAGACATCAGAGCATATGATGCTCCTGCTTGTGAAAACATCCCACCCTCTGTTCTGTCAGCTGACAGGAATACCTGTGTGCTTCCCAGGCATTTTCCTAAAAAAAATCGTGGGATGTGGCACAAACCAGCATCCACAGCTGTCTAAAGCCTGCTGGCCAACAAGGACTTCCTGAGGCACCATCCTGGGGAGCTCAGAGCCAGCAAGCAGGGCAGGACACTGCAGATCAGCACCGAGGCTGGAGGGGACTGCAGGAGACTGTTCCACCCTCCTGGCAGGGGTGGGTCCAACACACCAACAGCTGGGCAGCTGGTTTAAAATCTAAGTGTTTTAGCCCTGTAGGGGAGGCAGGCGTGGAGCTCACCTAGTTTGGTGAGGGGGTGAAGGGATGTAGCCACACTCTGTGACACTGCTGGAAGCTGGTGGAGAGCTGAAACTCCTTCAGGCAGCCCTGAGCACCACCCAGGTGTGTATTTTAAACTCCCACATCCTTTGCTTGGCTTTTCCATGTTTACGAGCGTGGAAGGGTAACAGCTTCAGTGGCATCAAGTGTTTATTTGTATAAACAAGCTGCAAAAGTGGCAAACAGCAGAATGCTCTGTAGCTCTGGAGATCAGAGTGCAGGAGCAGTTCTCTGGCCAAAATAAAGGGGCTTCACTGAAGGCAGAGCACAACCTGCACTCAAAGTGAACACAGGATTAATTCAAGCTGCAATATTGTCAAGCAGATGCAGTCTGTCAGAAAGAGAAAAATACCTCATGTTTTTACCATTGTTGAGTAAACTGTCAATTTAGACATGAATTTATTGTGGTTTTTAAAAAAGAAAATAATAAATTTAGTTTTAAAAAATTTGTATTTAGAGAAACTAAATTTACCCTTCTGTGCATAAGGCTTTCTTGGTTTATATGGAAGTCCGAGTGAGGAAAGCCAGATGGTGGCGAGGTTTCTTTCCCCATCTGTACCTGTGGGAACAGAAGTGATAAGATCTGCTCTGTTTTATAGATGTCTTGTAAGCACATTATAGCAATTCTGAGTTTGCTTTTAGTCAAAACAGAACTCCTTGCAATTTGTTGATATCCAAAAGGCCAAATAACAAGAAAAAAAAAAAAAGGAATGACCCCCAGTTTGGGGGCACATAAATCCTGAAAGAATCAGGTACTTTTCCTAAATAAAATGTTTGTCATTTCAATTTATGCATCAAACACAACTCCTGAATTCACAGGGGAAGTACTTTGAATAAAATGTTAATTCAAGTTATCAAGAAGAGCACACATCAGAAGCAGTCTGTGTGAAAAGGCTGTTTCTATGCCACTAGCAAAAAATTGGGAATGGGAGCTTCAAAGTTCCCAAATACACAAATAAGGCTTGATGATGCCATATACAGGCAATACTACAAAAACAGATAATCAGGCCAGCCTGGCACTGCTCACAGAAGAGCCATAACACTGAGTAATAAATTATGGTTCATTCACTGGGGTGGTCTATCTGCTACCTCTCTTTTGTAATCCTATTTGCATTTACAGTAGGAAGAAAACTTTGGGAACTCCCCCATCATTTCACCAGAAAAAAAATACAACCATCATTTAAACTGATATTCCTGGGAAACAGAAGTTTATGTTGCTTAAGCCAAAAATTACAAAATGATCACTGTTGGCAGAAGATCTTAATTTCATCACTGTGTAAATGTCCTTGCTGGAGAAAGAACAGAATGCACTTACTATTTCAGAACATAGTGAAAAGTGCAAGCTAGACACATCACCCAGCAGTTAGTGGAGGAGAAGAGCCTTCACATAAACATTAATTGGAACTGAATTCAATACTACTTATCTGTTTCTAAATTATACCTCTGAAAGCTTTCCGAGATAATCCTGCTTTCCTTTGCTTCCATTTCTTAGGGGCTGGAGAATACATGGAGTGTGGGAGGGTTTGTCTTATTAAGTATTCTTCAGAAGTTCATGCACTGGGAAGTTTCTTCTAGGAAATACAATGTTGGCTTTGCCTTTTTCTTCTTTCTGAGAACTGGGGATTTTGGAGATCAAAAGGGAGTGGATGAAACAATGTGGCATCAGTTCATGAATTTATACCTGTCTATCTGGAATGTCATATTCTTATTAACAGAAATCAACATTTACACTGAAGGTATCAGGATTTCTCACTCAAGCTGCAAAAGGATTTCAGCTTCCACTAACTGTGGAGAAGAAAAATATCAGGAAGTGCATTAGGAGAAAACACATTGAACATCTATGGACTCCTGAAAAGTAAGAAATGTAGCTCTAACAGTTTCATGGAAGATAAAAATGGTAGTATGTCATTGTTTTAGTTTCAACAGGGACAAAGTTCATTTTCATCTTAGAATCATATAATCATTAAGGTTGGAAAAGACTCCTGAGACCACTGAGTTCACCATTAAACCCTGTTCCCAGGTACCACATCCACACAGCTTTTGACCACTTCCAGCCCTGGTGACTCCACCACTGCCCTGGGCAGCCTGTTCCAATGCTTGACCAGCCTTTCAGAGAAGAAATTTTTCCTAATAGTCCATCTAACCCTCCCCTGGCACAACTTATGGCTTTGTCCTCTTGTCCTGTCACTTGTTACCTGGGACAAGAGACCAACCCTCACCTGGCTACAACCTCACTTCTGGGAGCTGTAGAGAGTGATAAGGTCCCCCCTGAGACTCCTTTCTCCAGGCTAAACATCCCCAGGTCCCTCAGCTGCTCCTCATCAGACTTGAACTTCATGGAGTTCAGCTTGGAACAGAGGCTTCTGAACATGGTATCATTGCCCTTGAACATCCAAAAACTCTCTTCATAAGAGGAAAGTTTTTCTTCAGAGCTGGAAACTGAACAACAGACTCACAGAGAATGTCAATCACAAACCCCTCACTGCGGTAACTGCAAAAAAAAGTTCCAGATGTTGAGATGCTTTTGTCAAGGAACGGTGTTCACTTTCTCTGTAATGCTGTTCCTCAGTTTCTGCTTTACAGTCCCCAAATATGCCTCATCAGAAAATAAAGAGCAGCGGGGTGTGTGCAGGTGCAGAATGAGGTCTTACAGGGAAAAACATCTCTCAGAAGAGAGTATTTACTTTCAGTATTCAGGTCTAAAAATGAAATTGTCTACATCTTTGAATAATCGAAAAGAAATTAAGGTAAAATAAATTTGGTCATATAAAATTCTCTGTTAACCTACATTTGAATAACCCAACTTAACTACAGCTCCAAACCTGGCAGTTCTGTTTCCCTAATGCTGGATCAAGCAACTGATGACTGCAAACCACCCAGAAGATTATCTGTGCTATTGTCAGATCCAGCCTAGGGAACAGAAGGGAAGCAGATCACCTCTGCTGGGAGGGATTTCTGTACTGGTTTAAGCTTATCATTAACAAGATTCAAAAATCTGTGTTGTTCCAAATATATACACTAGAAGACACTGGGTGGTTCTCACAGGAAAGTGTGTAAGTGTATAAAGATTGCTACAAGTGAAGGCATCTTGATCCTCACATATTCTCACCACTGTTGGTCGAAACCAAAATCCCAACATACTTCATATGCTGATGTGTCCTACTTCCCTGAAACAGGAGTTAGGTTTTGTTTGTCAGAGGACGTATTTCCTGACACAATGAGGCAGGTCATTTATCTATCAAAATGACAACACAGACATTTGAGAGAACATACAACAAATTCTCATTATTTACTACAAATATATAAACTGAAAGGAAATCAAATTGAATAACTTGACTACATGAAAATTATGAAACAGTTTGTATTTTATACACAGCGTATGTACACTGGTTTTGGAAATGTAAGTTTTATCCATGCAAATTTAATACAAAACACTATTTACAAAAAAAAATAACAGTAAGAACATTTTTCAAAAGAAACGTATGTTGGAAGCTCCAGCAATAATGGAAATCCTGAAAAAAGGCTTAATACAGTATAGTACAAGTAGACAATCTTCAAAAGTGTGAAAGATGCACTTTACAAGAACATGGAATGCAAAATCAACTGAAATGCACTATCAAAAATTTTGCAAGTATATATACACAATTTGAGCATCTATTTTTAATGATCACTCTGCAGCTGTGCCCTCAGAACTACTTTTGCCACATCCTGCACACATTTACATATTGACCATTTGGTTACATGGCATCTTCTGAGTTTTATAACCACGAGTTACAAAATAAAGTAACTGAATACCAACTGAATGATAATTGTAAAGCAATCACATTTTCATTGTTCTAGACATTACATCATAGTAAAAAGTATTCACATTATTCCCAATGTATTCCACCAACCCACCCTTTTTCACTACGCCTGTGTAAGCTCCTCCTGGGAATCTCAGCCTTGCTTTGCTGCCGCTGCCACAGCCAAGAACAGCCGCAGCCAGGAACTCCCATGGCTGTAGGAATGCTTCGGGTACCACATCCCTTCAGCAAACACAACTGCATCGACATCTGCATGTGAAGAGCAGAGTCCTGCACAGCTTCAGAATACATATTAATACTGAACAGTTACTGCAAGTTCCTGTGCTGGGGATGGCACGACCAAACCCTACACAAATATAATAATTTTGGAAATATTTCACTGGTTCACTCATTTTAAAATGAAACGAAGCAAAGAAGTATCCTTGTGGCATTTCCAAATATTCTCTATTTCACAATCTGCCCTCATAAAACTGTGACGGAAGAAGTTATGCTTGCCTTATTTCACACAATTTTGAATGAAGTGAGGAAACCCTCCTTAGTGCCAACAATTTACTTTAAATGACTGACTTTATGTTGTGACTGAGTTACAAAACTCTGGAAGGAAATTCTGGTCTCACACAATCATAGACTCATTTAGGTTGGAAAAGACTTTGAACTGATCAAGTTCAACTGCAAATTTAACACTGCCAAAATCAAGATTTTTCCAAAACAATTAAATTTGCTGTCAGTCTGTGCTATTCTTCTTTAGAATTTGCTAAGATACTAGAGTAACCATGAAAAAAATTTTTGGTTTTTGCTTGTTTTAAGATTAGGATTCTAAAATGTAAAAAACACTCTAAAAATACTTTTTTGAAAATGTAATTGGCTATATATCATTTGAACTCAAAATAATTGATTATATGTAATTTTATGATAACCGGTGTTCCTTCCCTAGAAACTGATCAGGTAGCTTGCAGCAATTTCACTGCCCTTTGCCTCTCATGCTGAAAAAAAATGGTCAAACCCAGTGATGGAACAAACACTTCATATAACCACAATTTTAAGATGTAGCCAAAATTGTACAATGTGAAACAATTAAAGACAAATAAAGCAAAGGGCTTTTTATTACGTAACAAACACAAGAGCCAGAACTGCTCCTGTGCAGTGGCAAGTTTAAACTAAAATTCAATTAATCACATATATTCTCTACTTAAGCAGTGAAGATCAGGATTTTTCTTCACAGGAAGAGAAATTTATCTTCGTATTTTACAAAACAAACCTGGACCATAACATCCCTCATAAAGAACAGTTTGCCTTTCCCTCTGTCTGTAAATGAATTACACATGGCCCAGTGTGTTGCATATGGAACGAACCCAGCAATGCTGTTCTCATTCCCTTGTGGAAGCGCACGAGGGCCACGTTACCCTGCTCAGAGCCATGCTGCAATTTTCAATCAGGAAAGGTCTGTAGTTCCCAGAGCAAAAGCTTCCTCTGCCTCACTACATCATCCACTGCTGGTCAAAGTTAAATATTGCTAAACATCTATTACTGATTACTCTCAAATTTATCACTTGGTGTCTTTGTTCAGGTTGCAACATCTCTTTAAGAGCAAGGAGGTGTTTCTGGCAGCAGTTGTCCTGCACAGGCCGCACTGGCACAAAACCAGGGCATCACAAGTGGCACATGCCAGGCCCCCTGCCCCGGGCTGGGCACGGGCAGTGCTCTCTGCACCACAAGCCACGCCTCCTGCAGCACTGGGACACAGCTATCCAAACCAAACAGTCTCTGGGAACACAAAGAGGACAAATTCCTCGCTGTTCTAAGCTTTACTGAAAGCTCCACGCACTCAAGGATCCACGTCCCTCAGCTACAAAACACGTCCTTCTTTCTCTACTGAGACTAAAGGCTTTTCCTGGTGAAGTGATGCATCAAAACCACTCAGAGCTATCTCTACTTGGACAACTATTTGCCTTTCTCATTCCTGGTCTTAATGACATTTTTTTAACTCCAAATTTGTTTGCATTGGGGTGTGTTTATTTGCTTTTGCTTTTCAAGTAGAGATCCTCCAAAAGAAACACAGACTGAGCCTGACTTGGTGAGGAAAAAGTGACATTTGATTTGCCAACACCAAATCACATCTCCCACCTGCAGAAGTGCTAAAAACGCCCACAGGTTGCTTTCAGTTGGAATCAGTGGAATCAGCCTTTCAAGCAAACATTTAAGGAATCAGCAGAAGGAAGAACTGCCAGACCTTCGTCCTTCTCTTCAGTACCAACATGACACATGGAAGTTCCGTTTTAGTGAAAACGGATGTCTCCATTTTCGTTTGGATTTGGCTACAGATTTATGTCAAAATCTGAGGAAACTGCCACTAAATGATATTTGAAATAAACTTTTTAGTGCAGTAAAAAACGAATGGTTGTCCTCGCCTACAGTTTTATTGAGATAACACACCTTCCCACCTTGCTTCAATGTACTTTTTTCCACCATCTAAATACTGTGTTTGGCTTATCAGAAAATTTTTATTAAATGAATCCATACAACATTTTACAACTTCATTTGACTTACCAGAGATCACTATTTTAGTCAAGAATCTGACACTACAGTTTGTTAGTGTCAAACAAGTTTAAGACATGTTTGCTATGGTCTTTAGCTCAGGTATTCCACAAATCAAAAAGGTGAGAACCTACTGAAGTCGTGGCTAAAATTTGCCTTGACTTCAGTAAGGCTAGGATTTAAAAAAAAAAAAAATTCTTATGATTCATGTCAGTTATTTATTGTTTCAAATCAATTCCTCCCTGTTTTATGCTCATAGCTCTTGGTTGGATTTTGGAAGGCCTCCAGATACAGGGGTCTAGATGGTTTCTGATCCCCAGCAGTGCCCCAGAGAGCACAACGGATTAGCAGTGTTGGAGAAGAGATGTGAAGCATTTCTGAGATACTCTGTGGGAAGACACCACACTTCACAACAATTATTTTACTGTCACTGCTTTAAGACTTCACCATATCTGGGACATTATTGCTCAAGTGAAAGATCAGTCATGTGTGACACACTGCATCCAGTGACATAAAACACAGAAGAAATACACAAGGCCAGAAGCTCTGCCACTATGCTGATTCACTCTGTAATTTACAGTTCATGCCACGTTATTGCAGTTAACTCTTAAGTTTATTAGGAAAACTTAATGTAGCTTCCTAAAGCTTTTAATGTTGACTTTTCTTCATGTCATAAGTGAAAACTGAACAAGTGCAACAAGAACTGAGCAGGGCTCTGTTTTTAACTACCCTATCTAATGGCACTAAGTAATGGCATCACATCCTAAACAAAATGGGAAAACGATTATCTCAAACACTGCAAATGTTTGGAGCAGGTATTCTGGAATCACAATAGTTCACCAATGCCACTGGAACAATTTCTTAAAAAATTAAATAGGAAGGAGGAAAGTGGCACAGAATAAGCAAGAACATGAATGCACCAGATCTGAGAATGAACAAAAATAAGTAAGAGGCTGGGAATCAAAAGGAAAGGGAGAAGGCAGTAGAGTATGCAAATTCTTGTTCAGAGAAGACACAACTATTTCCACAGGCTGCCTGGAAATGAAAACTTAAAATTCAAATCTTTTTAGCATCATATTTGAAATTGCTCTTAAAGAAATCACAATGAGTACAAGCCAATGTTAGCAAGGCTTTAGATTATTATTATTATTATTTGTACAAGCAGTTAGAGATGAGAAAAAGGTTCATCCAAGCACAGTGGATCATTTCTCAGACTGCTCCTAAGGTTGCTTGAAGGCTTTAATCTTTGCTATGCTAAAAGGGAAGCCTTGGAAGAATCATGATTATTCTTCCCCATAAGCAGGAAGGCAGCCACAATAATTTCCAAGGAATGGCAAAGCAAGACTGTTGCTAGCAAGTCTGTGGGGAAGAACTTCAGAGTATTAAAAACAACAAAAAAAGATATTTTAGTACTTCTCAGTTTAAAATGAGTACATAAGTTTCATATCCAGTTTTCAACTTCCTAAGAAGACCTTAAAAATCCCTAACTGGTAAGCAGCTGCCATGCTACATCAAGGGAACTCTTAATGTTTACACTGTGATGTAACTCAATAAAATTAGTTCAAGAAGGAAGAAAGTTATTTTAAGATCAGAAAGTGTTTTTCAGTATGACAATGAAATAGCAGTGGAGATCAGTTTTCAGATAAGTGACAATTTATAGTTAGCACTTCCATGGCTAACACTGAACTAAAACTTTGCTCTGGTAGTAGCAAAAACAGTGAAATGAAAGACAAGGACTTATTCTTTTTGAATGGCTGCGTTCTTCAAATGTAGCAGGCAAGCGTTTTGCTTAGCGAATTATAACTTTTTCATTAGTTTTTGCATGACTTTTCAGATAGTGCCTTTAATGAAAATAGAAACTGAAGTTGTTAAAATAACCATTAAGAAGAGATATAAAAACCAATTAGAGATAGCTTCGAAATACAATATTTCAAATGTCAAAGCAATCCAATTTCCTTAAACACATATTTATCTAACCTAAGATTTATATCTAGGACTTTGCAAATTAATTTATACACCAGCCTCTCCATAAGCTGTATTTTAAGACAACACTATATGAACAATAGTGGATTTTAACTATTACATGTACACCAACTTATTTCAATGGATTTAAAAATAAGTTTTTTAAACTTATAATCAGAAAAAGGTTATTTTTCCTGTCAGCTATTGCCTATAAGGACTACAGTAGAAGGAATACACAATACTCCTCCCTCATTCTTTTATGAATTATATTACATGGGGTCTTGATCAATTGGAAAGAACAGAACCAAATCTTGTCACATGCTTGCAAACATATCCCTCAACTGAAAATAACTTAGCCTGAAATAGAAAATCTGTGGCAGTCAAAACATTTTTTTAATTGAGCTACCTATTCATGAAGAACAAACTAATACAAACAGATCTACTACCAAAATAATGAAATTATTTGCAATTTGTTTAGAGAAGAACTCAACTGTGTATGGTTTCAAAATGTTCTCCAAACACCAAGAATTTGTGCAGAAGCAAACAAAGACATGAACTCAGAAGTTTCAAAAAGCCACCACAGTGGAAATTTTTCGTTTTCACATTTATCAATCTAATGTCTCAGCACAGTGACATTTGTACAAACTGACCTGTGTGCTAATGCCACACTCATGTAAATTACACAATAAATCCTGCAAACACGAAAAAGATAAACACTGATACTTCCCAACTAAATTATGGATATACCTGTTGTAAAAATGTAATGTGAGATCAGGAGCAATATTACACAAAATCCTGAACATCACAGCGTAAACCTGAGATTTTGGCAGTTTTATCAAAATGTCCTAAATTACTCTGTATGAATCACTAGTCCTCATGTCTTATTCATCATGTGTATTTGTTTGTCCCAAACAAAGAAAAGTCAACAACTTTTTTTTTTGTCCAACAATACATTAAACCAAAAGTAATTAGGTATTATCAAATTAAATATCATAAATAAAAAGTATTTACAGTATTTTCTAATTATCAGACAACAAATAACCAATTAAATTGTGCAACGAACTTAAAACACCCAACATCAAAAATGTGAAGTATTACTTAAATCTTCACATATTAATTTTACAAAAAAACTATTAAAATATTAAAAAATTTCCATTTTATCTATTTTAAACAAAGAAATTTCAAAAATGTTTAAGACTATTAAGAGTTATCAATTACACAGGCACTTGACATGTAAACAATCTACAGTACAACTGAAAAAAAATATTTGGCACCAACCTAGAAGACTGGAAAAACTCAATAAACTGTGTCCTTTTCCCATTGTATCCTGTTCTGTGTAATCACCACACACTCAGACTCAATACTGGCAATGTTAGAAGTGCGAAAGTTACAATCAGGAGTGCAAAAAACAAAGAACGCAAATATTAAGCTTTCAGAGAGTGAAAGGGGATTACAAGTGATCAGCTGCTCACGTTTTTACCATCATACCATCGCTACACTTTTGTCTTATCTTCAGATCAAATGATTGACTCGAAAAATTAAAGTGACGGGGGGGATGTGCTTTGTACTTTCCAAAGTAATTCAAACAACATTTTCAATGTAAAAAAAGAAATCCAGCATTTAACTCTAACACTGAGATGTTAAATGGCAGCTTTTAACTGAACTAGAAAGAGAACCTGATGCTACCACATTCTCTTTGTACATCCAATTACAAAAGAAAAAAAAAAAGAATAGTTATGTTCTTTTAACTGTGAACTGACTCCAAGGTTTTCACACACAGCTCCAAAGTAAGGCTCTCTACAGCATCTGGACAGATTTTAGTTTTTGATGGCTTGGGTGTTCCCATATAGGAGGCTGAACTGCCTCAGAGCAATCCATATCAACAGAGCAAATGGGAAGTTGTCTAGCTGCCAAGAAGTCGTGTCACATGGAAGAAAGCTGAGATACTTTCAATGCAGGCAACTCAAGCAGAGCTTGAACTGTGAGGCCAACCTTCACCAGACCCCTTTCCTCCAGAATGTGATGAGGCAAGCAAAGTCTCTCCTGCAAAAGAACACAGGACATTTAACCAGTTCCATGCCTTTGTCCCCAGGGTGGGTAACAAACACATTCTCTGAAGGCACACACGTCATGAAGATACTTGCAGAGAAAACACCTTTGCCCTTAAATGTCACATGTGGTTCTCTACAGTAACTGAATGGGCAGAAACTTGTTATAGTTAAGATCTGTTTGAAGTGTTAAACTGTGACGATGTCAGAAGATACATAAAAGACTGCTAAATTCATAAAGCAAAGGACTTTCTTTTCATGAGCAGTGTAAGAAAAACAAGCTGATGGGTGCTGTTGGCTCAGTGGCCTTCTTCCCCCTTCCCCTGTTTTGTAGACTTATTAGCAATCTTGCCCTTGGGATAACTCAGAAGTGCTGATAGACTCAATAATGAATCATTCTCCAAGAAAGTCATCATTCAGTCTCAAAAATTCACCCACCACAAGCTGGGCAATTTTCTGAACTGCCAGCTGGTGTTACAAGTAATTCATGAGGTGAATCTCAGCACCTCTAGCTTCTGAATGGCCTGTGGCTCCACACTAGACAGAAGCTATGTCAGAGCAGTAAACCATCTTCTAAATCTATGAAATAATTTTCTTCTTGCACTAAAAATGATCAGGGGAATTTTTTGTGTCATAATATGCAGGGAATTATTGAATTTTTCGTTTTTTTCCCCCTCATAAAAGGAGGTAAGAGGATGAACTTGGGCAACAGAAGCACAAGTAATGGGCTGCAACTACAGCCATGCTAAAAAAGATAGCCAATCATTCAGGCTACAGACTTCTGTAATTGCAGGGTATTTCCTAGGCAGACTGAATTATTCATGCCAAAGCAAGTTGCTAAGCTCAAGACATTCAAATAAAACATCACCCTCTCAAGTCCATTTCTCTGTTTAGATGACAATTTATTTTACAAGGAGGTCAGTGTTATTTTTACTATAAAGAACTGACTAGAAACCCATAAAGTAGCTTTCTCAAGTTCACCCCAAAGGCCTGAAATGGAATTTCTCTTCAGATCTTCAAGTTCTCTGGTCAGTGTTGTAACGACTATTGCTCCTCGAATAAATATCCCCTAATCCCCCAACCTCAGTATTTGCTTACATTTTCTGTGGTTATTAATAAATCAATAAAACAATTAGTGTACCTGTGGAACGCCCAATTTTTTACAAGCATCAAGAAAGTTTTCAACATTTCTTCGGCACTTTGCCATGCTGAGTTTAGGCTGTGAAGACAGGATATTAGTTATTCATCAGATATTCATGAAGGACTGTATATTTCTGATGTAAATTCACTTACAGTTACTAAAACACAAGACACATTCTACCAGGACTCAGTATGAGGAAAATAGCTCTTGAACTAAAGCTCTGAGCCTTGTCTGAAGTGTTTTCCAGAAAAACTGAAGTGAGTAATGCAGCAAATTAATACGGTAAACATGAGTCACAATGTTTTCGTACGGAAATTCAAAAGCTTGTTTTGATGTGAGATGTACCAAAAAATGAGATAAATTACTTATGCCTTACCACTGCTGGCGATGGGACGTGAATGCTGGCAACAGAACGTGGCCTTATGTGATTGGCTAAATGGCAAAGAACCACCCCATCCATCAAAGCTGCTCCAATGTCATCTGGCAAAATTACCTTCAACCTGGATTCAAGATTCTAGGAAAAAGGCCATAAGTAAGTTACTCTCAACATTAGCTAGTTTTCCATTTTAGATCCAGGGTATTTTAAAGCATGTAGAAGTTAAAAAGGAACATTTTAATACTAAAGTGAAATAAATTTCACTAAGTAGAAACATCCTTTTCTCTTTATCAGCCCTGTGTTCCCTTTGTTTGTATTGTTAGGTTTTTCTTGGGGTTTATGTTATTTTATTGTTTGGGGTTTTTTAAATGACACAACAACATACATTGAGAAGGACATTCTGCAACAATGACCAGAATACACAGCTCTCAAGACCCTATGATGAGCTCACTGCTCCTAACAGGAAAGCACAGAATTTAAGGACAGAAGTGTTATGCTGAATATGTCATCAATGCTTAGTGGGCAGAATCTGTGAGTTGAAACCATACAGCATTTAATGAGAAGGAGGATAAGAAAAAGAAGGGAACACAACTGTGGGAAAGGCTATTTCACTTGTACAGATGACAATTAAGCTGGGGTGGCCAAGGGCCACTCTTGTGTTGTTAAACAGAGAAGGCAAACAATGATTTTTCCAACCCCAACAAGACTTTACTGCTCAGAAGTGCTCAGACAGAACAAACATCCTTCATAGAAGTCACACCATAAATTAGCACTGCCCTGAAAAGCAGAGCTGCTATGATTTAGTTAACTCTGTTAAATATGTTGAAAACAGAGCTACACAAAATCCAATTTACTGGAAATCTCACATGTATATTCCATTCAGGATTATGTAACTTATAGCAACTTTCTACACTCAAAAACCATTTGGCTATTTAGAAAACAATAATAATTTTTCTTCAGATCTCAAGTTAAACAATAGCAAACACAAGCAGATTTATTGTCTCCCTAGAAAAATTTAAAACCTCAGAAAAAAAAATTCACTTTGTTTTTTAGAAAGAAAAAAACCCCAACTAGTTCCAGGTTGGTATTTTGGTTGGACCCAAACTACTACCAGTGTAGCCTGTTACATGAAATTCCTTAGGAAGAAATAGCACTACAGAGATGCCCTTGTACAGCTGCAACAATTTGGAGGCCTTTAAAACAAAGGTTTAAATTGTGGTACGGAACAAACTAAACGCACTGCAGCCATACAGTGAATAATGGTACCTACATTGCGAAGCTGTCTGATTTGTTCCCTTTCTTCCCGTAAATGTTCCATTTTCCTCCTCATAGTAAATCCAGGATCCACTGCACCATAGTCCTGGCGTGAGGCACGGCTGAAAGCTATCAAACATGAGGAACTCAGTCATCAGAATTTGTATCAAAAACATTCAAAACCTGAAGATCTATAACTGAGGTTAAAAACAGGAAAAAAACTGCAGAACTTTTAGGAACAAATGTATTTGTTATATGCTTAAATATATAAGCATCCTGCTCTAAAGGATGCATGAAACATCTTTCAAATAAAATGTAGGGATCATCTTACTTAACTATAAATGGATAATTAGAAAATATGGAGACAGAACTAACTTCAATAATGAAGTATCAGTTTGGGACATACAACTCCATTTGTACTTCTTCAAGAATCTCAATCTAGCTTTGAAAGTATTTTCATTGTGTTTTACTTTTAATCAAGCACAAAGTCTTTAAGCCATCAAACCCCAAGAACAGTTGTACACTGCTTCCCTCTTCTTTGACAGTGACTAAATATGCAGAAAATAAAGGAGTAGGGAAAAAAAAACTTAAACAAACAAAAAAAACCCAAATCAATCACTCTGCAACTTCAGGAGCTTCCAATTATTTCTTTGCCAAAGCAGCTGTCTGTGCCTTTCCCAGTGATATGCAGTGAAAAGTAAATTGAGTGAACTGCTGTACCGTGACATCTGCTATGCTTACTGCCTCTTGCAGCCTGGGAAATAAACACACTATGTTAGAGAACAGCAGCTTACCTGACCTTGGTTTGAGACCAAATGGACCATGAGTGTTACTATCTGTCCTTTCATAATCCTGTTAAAAGAGAAGAAGTCAGTTTTCTTCCACTCATTAAAAGAAGTAACTTTTGTTCCCATCAAGATACTGTTTAAATTATTCTTGCCTAAGGACAGACTTCTGCTTAAATATAAAATGGTCTTTTGAAGAGGACAATATAAAATAAATTGAATGAACGTAACCCTACCACATACAGATAAAATTGTCATGAGAAAGAAAAGCAGCACCAGATTATTTAAAATCTATTGCAAAATATTTCAAACTATTGCAAACTATTCTGTGAACAGAGTTTAAGCCAGCTGAAAGGAGATGCAAATATTCTCCCAATGCTTAGCATCAAAATGTTTCTTAAGAAATATCTACTTCAAACTATGAAGACCAGGTTTTTCTCATTTCACCATTTAAAAAGAGAAATGCCCTCAATATTTTGGTATGTACATGAGATATCTTTGTTTCAACTCATTTCACTGTATTCTGGGACATGTTTTAATTCTGCTCTCTCAGGCTCCTTATTGACATGAGGTGGAAATGTTCATAATATTTGCTTTATTACGAGCTAAGCAGTGCAGTGCTCTCACAGTGAGATTCCATGGACAGCCACCCCTGAATGAAGCTGGAAGGCTGCACCACAAAGGTGACACTGAGGACTGAGAAGGATGAAACTCCTTGAGAAGTGTCAGCACCTTTGGGTTCCTGTATGGAACTGTATACATGGGTGATGTATAAAGTACTAAACCACAAGTTTTAAAATCCTCTCAGTGACTGCGTGCCCTGAAGAACAGTCTTCCTTAGGAAGGCCTATCAAATATTGCAAATCCTATTTCTGCTTCATTAGTATTTTCATCAGGAAAGATAATGGAGACAAAGCAATGCACCTTTCCTCACACCTGTCAAAAAGAACTGTAGGGGAGATCAGAGTTGCAAAGGTTAAACAAGTTGTAGTATCTGTCTCTAGTTTCTATCTGTTTTTGTATTTTTATTATGATTAAATACTTCTAATTGTAATTTCAAAGGAAACTAACAGCTTTGTATCTGCACTAAAAACCTGGTGGCAGCAATGAACACAAAGAAATGTTTGCTGAATGAAAAACAAACCCACAAACTTGTACCTCAGACGACACAGGAGACTGTGGGGACACATTAGTATTATCACTGTCTTGCTAAAAAGAAATCAAAGAGATGAAATTATAAAAATGAAAATGATGATTTAACAAGAAACATGAAAGTATGAAATACATGAGACATGTAACATTTGTCAAGTATGCTACAAACTGGCAGCAAGTAAATTTTAAAATATGTAAGGCAAGGAACCACTGTCTGCTGTTTATGTCAAAAATTAGTTTTACATCACCTCTGCTTGACAGGTGAATTAACTTTGCTATTACCAAAGCAAGCAAATGTCCTACTGTTCCCCAGCAGGCAATTGTGATCTCTTTTTTTTTTTCCCCAAATAAAGGAGTATAATAATTATTTCTGCTGTGGCTTTGGAATGCAAAGTTAATTTGTTCAAAAAAGCAAGTGAATAAATTTATTTCTTAATATTTCACACAATTACTACATCTCACCTCATCATTTTCATTTCCACTTGAACTCTTTCTGGAAGACTTATACTGCAAAACACACACAATTATTACTTTAAAATGAAAGCATGATTTTCATTTGAACTAAATGGCTTGCTTTCACTCAGATGTTACTTATTACTGATGGAGCTGCTGAGAAAAAAAGCCATGTTACAGAAGCAAAGGAGCAAGAAAGAAACAAACCAGAAAAGAACATGACGTTTCTAGGCTAGTCAAGATCTTCATTAGTTGAAGAGATAAGAGCATTTTAAAACTAAATACTTTTATAATGTGAACTCTGCATGTGACAGTTGATCCAAGTGAAAAGATCTTAACAACTGCTAACATGAAGCATTGTTTCTCAGAAAAAATTATGCAACCTGTGAAAGCTGCTTTTATAAGATGTTTTTTATGTGACTAAGGTTGCTTACACTTTAAGAGATTGACTTGACATTGTAAAAAATTAAATTAAAAAAGAGTAAGGTTGCCTTTAAAACTTCAAAGTCTAATTACATCCTTTTATGTATTTAAGACAATGCTTTTCCCACAGGTCTGTCTGATTTGTTGTGTGTTGCCTTCATCACTGTCCCACTTCCCTCATTATGCTAAAAGTGCAGAAAATTAGGGAGGGATTGAAGGAAAAAGTTTACAAAAGCGGTACTTAAAAAAAGAAATGTATTTCCTTGTCTACAGAGCAAGTGTACAAAAAGTACAAAAAGCCCCATGTAGATAGAATTAAAAAGATCATCACTACAAAAGCGTAAGTTTGTTGAGTGCATGTGGCCAGGTTGCTCATCTTGTGACACAACATGCAGGCTAAGTAAGACCCTAATTGTTTGTCACTGGTTTCTCACAACAGCACTGGTACCTATTTTTCGCCCAGTTTGCCATGGAAGACAGGCTCTGTTTCAGTGGCTCATTGCCTTGTTTTTGCAAATGAAACTATGAATGATACAGTATATTTTGTTACTGGTACAGGCTGTTTAATTCACTTTGGAGACCCATCTATAGGTGTATGTAATGTGATTTCAGGCATCTGCTTCCATCACAGAGCTCACAATTGACGGGCACTTAAAACCATGCTGACAAGTTATGAGGAGCCACTTCTGTACTGGGAGCACAGCTCTTTAGCCAGTCAAACAATTGAATTCTGTTTTACTTAGAAGTTTCTCTCTCTCTCTCTCTCTCCTCAAAGGCTGCAGCAAAAAATTAATTTCAGGATGAAAACCCTTGAAAGATGATACAACTCCATCATCTCTTCAGGGAAAAAAAAGGCTTCTGTAATCACAACAATGTATCTGAGCTGTATGGCATGCTCTGTTCTCCCAAGAATTTAATTTCTTTGAAGTTCCCTGGCATTTCACAAAGATGTTTGATGGCAAAGACCCAAGAAACTAATTTCATAAGTGACAAACTTAATTTTAACTCAACCTAGCACTGCTCAGAACTCTCCTATTTCTCTACATAGCCCAAAATAAATGTTACCCAATGCTGCTAGAACTTCCCCTCTGCTCTGCAGAAAGCAGACACTGGCACCTGCTGACTGAGGGTGCACACTACAGCAGCAAGGGAACACAAGACAATTTCCCTTCTGAAATGCAAACTAATGCCATGAGACCCAAAATGCATAAATCATTCCTAGAACCATGCTGCACAAAAAAAGCAACGTGTATTTTCTTTGCACTAAAAGTAAGTAAATAAATAGCTAAATAAAAATCCCTCCAAATAGATGGTGATGGACCAGTGATGAGATTAGTTTTTGGTTTTGCCAGAAAACAACAGTGAATTACCTTCTTTTATTTACAGGATAAACAGAATCTTTGATCAGTTTTTTTATCTTGATTTTCCTGCACCCTCAAATTATCCTAAATACATACACATATATATTAATCAAAAGAGTCAAATGAAAAGTTATGTTACATGCAAATTTAAAACATCATGACCTTTGAGGATTTACCTTTATTTAGTTTTATAGTTTCTTCTACTCTTATTTAAAAAAAAGTGTCACCCACCCTCACTCCCCCCATTACCTTGAAATACTCTTTTCTAATTTGTTTACTTCTCCTTCTTTCTTCGTTCTGCCAGATTATTGGCTGTGTTTCTGGCCAATGCTGCTCATCCACAGAATCCTTCTGGTTTTCCAGTGGCTATAATGGTCAGAAATATTTTTATGTAAAATGTAAATATAATTCTCGTGCATTAGCACAAATTACTATGAACTACAGTTGTTAATTGTTTGCCTGTCTCAATCTAGCTTTATGACCTGGAAGTTTAACAGCCTTAATGGTGATTCTGGTAGAACTCACTTATTTCTGTTCAAATTCTAAAACATATTTCACAGAAGGAAAAGAATCTATGAAATAATTCTTCAGAAAATAACAGTTTTCTGCATTGAGACTAATTTTGCAGGTAGGTTAGGAAACCACTAAAGGCTGCCAGAAATACTCGAGTTTCAGGCGTGGTTAGCCACTAGCACATCTAATTTCTCATTCTGAATAATCATCACACAGAGAAAGGAAGGCTACAACAAGACAGTTTGACTATTTGTTGGCTGTTCCGATCTAAAAGATTATACACCCCAACAAACTCTAAGAGAAACCTCTCTTTCAAAGTATTGTATTATGCAATACGTACTGAGGAGACAGCTAAAGTAGATTGATTCTTAATAATAAATATGTATGACTGTCTGCTTTATGAAAACTGAAAGCAGACAATCTGGATGGACTGTTTCCTAAGGGTACCACAACCAGAATATGAGGGCATTTAAAGCAATTGCAGATAACTAATAGATTAAAATGCTAAGGTACTCTCCACAGTTTAACTGAAATTGTCATATCATGCAAGCTTCTCACTGAGGTATGGAAAATGAAAGGCCTACATACTTCAATCATCTGCAAGTTGCATCTAAACCCCAAACTGAACATTATGGTGAGGCAATACCTTTATATGGAAAGCTATAGTAAAACCAAGGAAGTAAAACTTACGCCTCATTAGTTTCAAGACCTTAAAGCTGGTACCATATGCTATTAAAACAGAAGGCCTCCATTACAAACAAATCAAATTATCCTGAGGCATAGGATCTTCAAAGGTCTTATATTTTCTACCACAATTAAGACACCTTCAAGAACTATGTGTATAAGCAACCATATGAATGTATTAAAGTTTTCTGCCATAGAGATAAAACCAAGGAAACAACAATAACAAAATCACTCAAATATAAAGCCATCACATTTACATTTGAATATTTACCTGCCAGCTGTATGGGGACACTGGGGAATTCACTTCATTTGTTGAGACACTAAAAAGTGAGATGGAAGGCATTATGAAGCACACTACTTTTTTGTGTACTTTAAAACAAGTTACTTGAAAATATAAAGAAAAGTGAACGCTTAAAAAGTGGCTTCTCCACAGCACTACAGTCTTTTTTTTGGCCATCTCTATAAGGATGTCACAATGTGGCTTAAAAGTATGACCACTTATCTAAAATCTCAAATCATATTTCACTCTCCTTTACCATAACTTGACAATGGGTCTTCCATCCAACAGTACTTTATTCAGATAAAGCTTCTTTTGAAGGTTTTAGTTTGTTTCAGTTTTAAGTCTCAGAACTGCCTGTTTCATTAACAAAAAAGGAAAAGGCAAATTTAATTCTTCCTGGATTACCCTATAATAAAGAAGCCTAAGGGAGCAGTACACTTGAATAGATGACAGCAACTCAAAGATAAAAACCTGTGGTAAGTAAGCAAGGCCTGGAAGGTTCCAAGTAACAGCTTCAGCATGATTCACACAACCACAGGACACATGTGCAGCCATCTCTGCAAAACCACAAGTACCAATGAGAGAGGAGACAGCCATAATAGGATGTAGCACACTGAAGGAGCTGTACTGGGTCAAGATGCTCCCCTGAGGTGTAGCTGCTGCAGAGAGCCATTCCCACCCCACTGCTATCCAGCACCAACAGCAGTTACAGCTTTTCTCTCTCCAAACTGGGGTTTGGACAATTCCCAATTCCCTAAAGACAAGGCTTTGGGTATTTTTGATTATTGATGGTTTCTGGTGGGGATTTTTTTTGCTTTATTTTGTGTGGGGGGGTTGTGCTTTTTGTTTTTAATTCAAAGAAAAAGCCTAAGTACAGTTCCTGCAGGCAGTGGATTCCTCGGTAACACATGCTCCACAAACAATAAGGGTTTTGTAGGCTGAACTCCCAGCAACACTTTTCCAACAGCTCTTAAGAGCACAAAAAGACTGCCAAGGAGGGAAATTTAGATGCCCAAGCACAACTCCAGTGCCACCTTGTGTAACACAGGATCTAAAATATCTGCACAGTACAATCTCCTACGGGAGGAGATACAACCTTCCACACTGGAATTGGAGGTCTAAAACATAAATGAATTGCTGCCATAATCAGCAGCATAATCAGACCTACAAATTTGTTTCTGGATTACATCAATTTTCCTAAATACTCAGAAGAACAGATTTTTTTTTTCAATCTGAAAGAAAGAAGCTCAAGAATAGATTACTCTTGTAGCTTCAATTTCACCATGAGCTAAAAGCATTATGACAGAAGATGGCAGTAGTGACACAATAAACAAAATTGAAACTAATAAAATATTGAAAGCTGTGATACATTTAAATATCACAATACCATTTTTCAGATTCCATTGGCTGCTTTGGCCTGTTCCTTGTGTTTACTGAAACCGAATGATTAAGAAGCCTAGAAAGAAAAAAATATGTATTTGAAACAGTTTTCTTAGAATATGTCACTTTCACTGCATCACATTTCCTGTAAATAAAGAAGTTTTGAACATTAAGTGGCATCTTCCATAAAACTAAAATGTGTGTGTACGCATATGAAATCCAAGCCCATTCCTGCTTCCATTTGAATTAACAGTATAATTTCCAGCTCTTGAAGTATTTCAAGTTCTGTATTTTAAGGAAGCAAAACTTGGTGATAATTCAAACCAAAATGAAGTCTCCTCTTATTTTTCTCCCTAAACAGATGCTATTTCAACTGATCTCACACCTGTGCAAAGTCATGCTGCTCTCAACACAAAAGGCCCCACTGTTCACTAAAATTAGAAGATGAAAGATAGTCAACCTAAAGCAGACCAGAAAGGCGAGAGACAGACTGAGCACAATAAAGTCAGTCAGTAACAGCAGATAAGAAGGTAACTGACTAAGAAACACTGCAAGTGCAAAGGAAATGTAGAGAAAAAGGAGAGGTGGAAAATGGAGAAACACAGGCTACGAACTAAAAGAAAAGTTTAATGCAGAAGTGAACCAATGGAAATTGCATTTTTCTAAATGGTAAACAGTCAGAAAAGCCTAAACTCACGAGATTCAGAAATGTGTTTTCATCTGGAGCAAACACATACCACCTATGTGTGTGCACAGGAAGATGATATGAGCTATTATGGATGTTTTAAGTGTTAAAAATAACAAATTAATCAGTAACATTTAAAACTACATGTTTTTAAGTAAGCATCACATTGAACTTAAGTGACAAATTCTGAACTGTTGAAGGTAGTAATATAACACTTTGACTTCATGGAGAGAAGTGTGATGGAAGTGTGTTTACACAGAATTATATATAGAACTAGAATGTATTAAGAATCAGAACACAATCAACTATTCAATGGAAGAAAGTAAAACAGTAGCCACCTTTTTATATTTCATTCCCATTACATAGTGCAGCACAGTCATTAACTTTAAATGATTGATGATTTTTCAATCAAACTTCTCTGATTACTGTGATAACTTTGAGCTCAGTAATCTCATTTGCAGTATAAACCTCTCATTGTGTGACCCTCAGTTTAATGGGATTATGAGAAGTTAAGCCTGTAAACCTGTAAATGTCTGTAAAAGTTTAAGCCTGTAAAAGTTAAGCCTGTAAATGTCTGCTGCACTCAGTCTGTAGCATCTGCTTCCTATATTCTGTGTTCAGAAACTTAGTTTTGAGGGTGCATTCCAGAATTAATTTATGCTACAGCCTGAAAAAAGCGTAACCAAAAAAAATATTCAGAGCATGGGTTATCAAACCAGAATCTAAACATGCTATTTTAAAGTCATTACTTTTTACAGAGAATCCCCATTTAAACTACCTTTGTCTTCAACTGAAAGCAATGAGAAATTCAGAGAGACTTTGTAGCAAGTGACGATTACAATTAAAAAAAAAATTAGACTCAGTTTGATGCAACACTTTCACCAAAGCTGAGACTATAGTGTAAATGCAGTGATTGTATATAATACAGGCTATTCCTTTTTTAAACTTATTATATGAAATGCAAGGGATTCTAAGCTTCAAAATTCAAGCTAATTCAAACATACATATACATACACTTTTCAGCTACACTGTTTCTGTGCAACATGTATATAATTAATGACTTCGTTTATCATGAACTAAAACTATTTAAACAAAGTATATTTTTATAGTTTCTGAAACAAAACCAGTAATTTTTGAAACTTCCTGTTTAAAAACTGAAGAATATTGATGGGGAAGTAACAGCAAGTTCAGTATCTGACATGTTGCTAGGCCAGTTACAGAAATCTCAATTTCCTACGGAATAATGAACTTGAAAGCTTTTAACTAAAGAAAATAGTGAAGAAAATTAATCTGAATTTACTAAATTGCAGCAAATTGGCAAAATAATTTTTTCATCTGGAAGGGGGTTGGGGGGAATCACTGCAGGCATGTTAATTACTGTCTTCCAGGAAATACAATGCAAAGCAGAGTATGTAAAATGGAAAGTAGAAGTAGCTCAAGTTCAGAAGTTACGTGGTGTTGATGGTCCAACAATTTCAGCAACTGTTGCCGTTCATACTATCACTCATTAAATCCACAACTCTTATTGTACAGGTCAATTAGCGGGCCAAATACTGATGATCCTACTGATTTTATGAACTAAGAACTTGCACAGGACACCTGTTCTAGAACTGCAATCAATTTCCTACTTATGATTCCTACACATCACATCAATTCTGGTGTTCCAGAGGTATTATACAAATTAATCCTCTGAAAGAGTTCTAAAACTCAGACAAATTTTTTAATCTAAATTAATCAACACTACATATTTATGTATATTTGACGTATATTTATGTATTAAATACAAAATGAACATAGTGACTCATTTTTCTACTTCTATATTATGCAAGCACAACATCTACTCCAAAGCGCTTGACCAGATGAGAGAAAAAGGCAATGGCAAAACCAAGTATGATACTGGAAAATATTTTCTCAAGTTTCAGGATTTGAAGAGTGGAATCTATTCTCAACCATTTATGCTTTCATATTTTGTGCAAACATAACGATTAATGGACACAAATGAAGTGAACAATGGTGGTGTTATTTTAAGGTTGGCTATCTTTAAGTTTAGACAAGCAAGTACTACCTTGAATCCCTGAAGTGTAAAAAGACACTAGAAATCTTGTGCAGTGAGACAAAGATGATTTATTTTCAACTTGTTCTAGAGCAGTCCACTGACTTCACATCTGTCTCTGCTTTGTGATTGAAGCTGTGCTCTTCTGGATTTAGACAGTTTTAGGAAATCACTGCTGCCAGTTAAGAACCCAGACTTAATTCTGATGCAAATTCAAACAGGCTCATTTGGAACCAATGAGAATTATTTAATCTAAACTACTCTACCGCCTTTTGGAAAAGACAAGGAGTATCCAGACTAAGTTACAGAGCTTCAATTTATACGGTAACGAAGTTTGAAATCACTTCATTCAACACCTACATGTCTGAGTATTGTCTACACTATACTCAAATTTTATGTTACTGGTGAGGTTTGCATATTACAAATACTTCCACCATGGGTCAAATGCAAAACAAATTATCTCTGGTCAAGCTAACTTGAAAATGATCACTTTAAAACCAAAGTATCAAACAAACAACACAAAACCACAAAACAAACAAAACCCCAAAAAACTAAAGGTACCACTTTGCCTGAGGTACTATATCTGAGGTTGCACACTTAAAGAAAAATAAAAGCTTTTAGGTTTGGACTCGAAGTGTTCTACGGAGAATTGCCTAACTAAATATTTTTCTTAATTAGTACTTCACCCTAAAGGACAAAGTATGTATTGCAAACTATTTTTTATAACAAAGCTTCTTAGGCTAACTCAGCCAATCCCTTTAACTCTGTTTTTGTTGAAGAAATGGCCAAGAGCATTTCTTTTGTCCACATTTTAACTCTGGAAATCTGAGGCTCTACAAACACTTTATACCTTGATGCACGTCCTGCCGCCCTGGTCCTCTGGAAGAGTTTTTCACTGAATGAAGTTCTATAGCTTAGTGGCCTTCGTCTGTATTCACATTTCATGCACACCAAAGCCAAAGACGGAAGAAGGAAGCAGGATAGGTTGATGGGAGAGGACAGGGAAGTCATTAGCACAGCAAGCAAAAGGAAAGAAGACTGCATAATATTACAAAAACATACACTGAACAAACAGAAACGTGATTAGTAAGGAATTATTTTGTGATGCTTAACTTCCCTGAGGATTCTGTCACAAACAAGCATAGAAGTATCTTCACTAAATACTAAACATTATTCTTATTGCTGGTTTAAAGAACCCATGGATTCAAAATCAGGGCTAAGTTTTCTATCAGAGGAGATTTTGAGCTCATGTACCTAAAGATACATAAGCAAACTTTAAAATATAAATGCTAAACTAAGAAGTAAAACTTAAAAACTATTAAGATTGCACATCTGCATAATTCAAGACAAAGCAGAACAATAAGCAAGACCACTGCATTAAGACACAACAACATATGACAAGCAAAATTCAAGTTGCAGTACTTCAGAAGAGGAGTGGCTTGGTATTTCAAATGATTTGATAACCAGGAAATATGTAATCAAACAAGACCCCCATGCAACATAAATAACCATTATATAAAAACCTAATATAAGAAAAACACCCTCATTGTCTCTTCGTTAATAGGGGAAAACTATGCATTCTTGGTTTCATTTGCAGTACTTTTGGTACTAAGAATACACTAGCTTTAAGATTTCATTCTTATTTTTCCTTTCCCTGTAAACAACAACCAATTCTTGAAAGCAGGGCAGGGAGTGCTAAGGAAAACCTATTTTATCTTTCACACACGCACACTACTGTTACTGTATTTGCCTAATATAAAATGCTGGTGAATTTTTAAGACCCTGCAATTCATAGTATTGGGATCTCAGTTTCTCTGAGGACTTCACATGTATTTCAACCATCTTTAAAGCAAAGCAGCAGAGTCTCATAATTACACAGAAATTTGAAAGAAAAAAAATAGTATTTAAGTTGGTATGAACTTATATCCATTACTGTGGGATACTGAATGAGTGTTATGAAGTATTTTAGTTAATGAACTACTATTAACTAGAACTCTCACCTCTCAGAGGAGCTTACTCTTGAAGTACCTTACAGCATTTGCCTGCTTGGTAAAGGAACAGTGCAGAAACTGTTCCTACCCCAGCCTGGCCCTATCCTATGTGACTCCAGGTATTCCTTCCTGTTCTTCATTCTACACAGTTGTTAACTTGCTCTGTTACATTCCTTTAAGCTACTGTTTGTCCCTTGGCTCCTTTTCAAGAACTGCTCTGTTGAGATGCCCATAATGAAGCAGAGAAAAGCAGGCAGTTGAAATGATTTATTTTTATAATTTGCCTGCTTGGTAAAGGAACAGTGCAGAAACTGTTCCTACCCCAGCCTGGCCCTATCCTATGTGACTCCAGGTATTCCTTCCTGTTCTTCATTCTACACAGTTGTTAACTTGCTCTGTTACATTCCTTTAAGCTACTGTTTGTCCCTTGGCTCCTTTTCAAGAATTGTTCTGTTGAGATGCCCATAATGAAGCAGAGAAAAGCAGGCAGTTGAAATGATTTATTTTTATACACAGATATTGTCATTTGACAGATTTCCCCTTCACTCTGCAGGATATTGACTGAAGGAAGTAGCACCTAAATTAGCTTGTATCTGAATAAAAATAACCAGCCACAAACAAATTGTATGCAGGTTGTGTAATTCAGACAAGAAACACAGGACAGGTATCTTGACAGAGTCTGTCACTTAACTCTTTAGCAGCTGGACAAAACTGTTCTCAAAATAAGGTGTCAAAAGCTTTTGGGTATAAGAGAGGTTAAAGAATAAGTTAACTGTAACAAAAGTTATTTTAACTAGTATTGTTATTACCTGTGTTTTTGTTCTTGCTGCAACAACTGAGCTGCTATTTTTCTCAAGTCAGTCACTTCTTTAAGTTCATCATCTTCAGCCAGCAGCTGCTCTTTCTGAAGTCTGAAAAATTAGACATTAGTGACCTGCCTGACTTCAGTGAAGCAAGACACAGAAATGGCTCATTATGGCAATAACCAAGCAGTGCTTCCTATAAACTTATTCTCTGTCCAAGAGGAACACTGAGTGTTCAATATGAGAATTGTTTCCTCCATATGCAAGGAGCTTAAAAAAACCCCTCACTTTCACCCCTGCCACTACTAATAAAACCTTCTCAAAAATGATGAAGATTTACCTTTTTTCCTCTCCCCAGTCCTCATTTTGTTCTATTTTCTGGGATTTCTCAGGATGTTTTCCCCGTTCCTTAAACAAAACAAAACAAAATGTTAGAATTGAATTAAGGGGGAAAAAAATAAAAAAAATCAAGGCTACTGAACAGTTTTTCTTTTGTCAGTCTCTAGTACCTTGACATAGGAGAGCAGGGGGCCAATCTGTGCATCTCCCTGCTCAGGAAGAGCTCCCTCCTCTGCACTGGGATCAATGTAGTCATACGCCTCCTGGTCTAGGGAGGATTTATGAAGAACAGGAAAGATATTAAACAGTTCTCTCGACCAAATGTTATTCCTGAGAGAAATAAGTACTTAAGAAAAATGTCAGATAAGATAAAACATAGAAATTGTGCCTCCTTAAGCTAGAAATAACCTCTTTTTTTCCTTTCTCTCTAGCCTTTTCTGTTTGTGATTATTACATTGCTTTATGAAATGATGAAAATACAATACCAATCCTGTAATTTTGTGCCATTTCCTTACATTAGATTACCCAAGCAAAGTATCTCTGTTACGTAAAATGACAAATGTACAACTGGTATTACCTTTCTGTGGATCCAGTTTACTTCCCATTACGTGATTGTCATTCCTTAATGTCTGTTCCCTTGTTGACTCTGATACCTGGGAGTGAAGGCTGATTGTATCATCATCAGATGGCTGCAAAGACACTCACATTCAGTACAGAACTGACATGAAAATGATATTATTATATGATTTCCTAATAAATCATACTGATTGGTATATCAATACATTCCAATCATATCATATTGATTAGAATCAACCCTAACCAGAAAGGTTAAAGAAATATATAAATAATTTGTGTCCGAGATGGCAGTCTAATGGTTTAAACTCAACTGTGCAGATACTGAAAGAATATTAAATGCAACTTACTGAGGTATTTGTCAAATGGTATAAAATACAAAGGAAAAAGTTCTAAAAAACTAGAAATTACAAATTCAACAGTGAAAAAATACTCACTTCTGTAGTGGACAACCTTTTATCCCCATTATCACTTCCAATGCCAGAGTCTGGTCCATGATTTTTATTGGGATAAAAGTCCTCCATGCTACATTAAGAAAAACAACACACAGAAAACCCAGGCAAGAATGAAAGAAACAGCAGTTTCACTTTCCTAAAAGAAAATAAATACCCTTTTCAAAATATGTTCTCTATACTCAAAAACCCCACTACTCACCTGTCTGTGAGTGGCTGGGAGGGGATTCGTTTACCTAATGATGGAAGATCCAAAGAATCTGGTTTTTTATCTATTCTGAGGCACGCCTGAATACTGAGGAATTTAAATATATGTACTTTGCCCTTTAAACATATCTGTTGGGAAACAAATGAACAAGAAGTCTTAATTGCACAGCATGTTCTCTGAGAATACACCCCAAGAAATACCTTCTGCACTGCATTTGCAGCTGCAATACCCCAAAAGGAGAAATACAAGAAATACAGCTTTAAAAAAATGAAAACTTGATTGGTATAAATTAGAACAGTTTCCTCTAAGATCCTAATACAAATTTCTGTATTTGTGTGCTTTAATACTAACCTGTGCTGGTGGTATCTGCATTGGATTGTTATCCAAAACTATAACTTGTAAGTGACGTAGCTTTCTGTAACAAATTGGAATTTCTGTGATTTTATTACAAGAAAAATCCAGCTTTACCAAGGGAAGGTCTCCTAATTCTGTATTCGGGGAAAAGAAGCAAACAAAAAAAAAGAATCAGTTATCTTCTTAACACTTTGCCTAATTTGCCTACATCAATGGGAAGAAGATGAGTAGCTCACCATCTGGCAACATATGGAGATTATTTCTTCTTATGTTCAATTCTCTAAGTGACTGCAATTTTCCTATTTGCTGGGGAAGAACTTGAAGTTCATTACAGCTAATATCCTAAGAAAGACATAATTAATAAATCAATTGAACATCTTAAATGAAATTACACCAAGGAATACTGCGATCAAAACTATTATAAAGCATACTATTAGAAAAGAAATCCCAACTATCTTGGATTTTCCACAGAGAAGATGTACCATAACAGATCTTGCTGATTTTTAAAGTATTTAGTGATCCATGTTCCAGAAATGCCATTCAAGAAGTTAAATCAATGAATCATGAAATACTGGGTTTGAAATTAGCCCTGTAGCCTAGGAATCAGGAGTTCCTGGTGTAGTTCCCATATCTGTCAAAAACTTCTTGTGCAATTGCTGGCAAGTGATTGGCATTCTGCTACTCTTCTAAAAATTCTTTTTCCTTAATAAACCTTGAACCAACCCATAAAACTAAAAAATGTACAGACAGCAATAGCAGGCTCATCTTTTTGGATACAAGCACTAGAGGGTGATAAAGCTGCGTCAAGTGAACACAGACTACAGCTATTTCTGACACTAATTTAATATTAATTTATGTAGATCAGAGTGATTAAACAATCACATAGAGTCTTTCTAGCCTTCTTATGTTCTAAACAGGTATATCACAGGAATGACACTCTCTCTACTATGTCCTTAATCATCATCAAGCATGCATTCTGGGTTTGACAACCTTGAAAAATAAACCAAAAGTAACAATAAAACACAGTAACTGAATTTAAATTTTGTAGTTCTATATTTTAAAAAATGTTAGTAATTTATTATACCGAAAATACACTGCTTGTAAGTTTACTTGGTACTAAGATTCAGAGTTGTACTTACCAACTCCATTAGATCTCTCAACTTTCCAATTTCTTCTGGAATGGAGACCAGCTTGTTATTACTGACAACCAGAACTTTCAGTGGAAGATCAAACAGGTATTTTGGCAACGTTGACAAAAGATTTCGACTTAAAAAAAAGAAAAGGGACAAGGAAGGCTGGATTATAATCTTTTTTAGCTCTCACGGAGTCTGAGATAAATATTGTACAACTTTTCTCCCATCCCAGAAGATTTTCTCCACCTATTACAATTTCATCTACAATCTCCATCACAAATTCCTTATCAGATACAGCCTATCTCAGGTAGGTTAACTTTAGATCCCCATTTCACTTGATGAAATGAGTATGTCCTAGGACAGAATCTAACACCAAAATGTACAGAGAAATCTGTTAAAAGAAATAATGTTTGACACCTGCTTTTATCCTGCTGATACCTTCAGAAGGACCTCCTGATCTGACAGTCTGCCAAACCAGAACTTTATATAAGGCCATTGCTTCCCGTGTCACATTGTTGTGTCCCTCCTGAGCCACGACTAAAAGCCCTAAACATTGATTTCTTTTGCTGAGCAATAGTCTGGAAAGTAAGTCTTAATTACAATGTATTTCTTCTGTGTATATAATTTTCCAGCCGCATGCATGTATACCTGCTTTGTACACGTGAAATACACTCTGTTTACCCACTACTGGATTTAAATCTATATTGAAAAAACTACCCACACTGATGGACTTCCACTGCCAGAAATACATAAAATGTTTCTAATAAGGTACATTTTAAAAAGCCATTGGAAAATAAGCTTGTTCAGATGTGGTATGAAATGAAAGCAATTCCTTTCACATATAAAAGTGAAAGAATAAAAATCAGTAATTGCTGTTGATTTAGGTAGAACTAGCTCTATTTTTGACCAAAAAAAATAACTTTTAAGTGCTCATACTACATTAAAAAAAACCCAGAAGTTTTACTGCTTAATTGATATGTATTCAGAGCATTGTTCTCATAATCTAAAACTCTTGGGGTTTTTTAATATTTTCTCCATGACTACAGTTTATAGAACCGCAAAATCAACAAAAACATGTTCTTGCAACGTTACACCGTAAAATGACTAGAACCTTTTCACAGTCTCTCTATAAAAGCAAGGGATTTATTCTGTAAAATTCTAAGTGAACAATACAAATAAGTTCTGTATATAGGTGTCCATTAAGTCTCTTCTTATGCTGCATTTCAGGCAGATATGCCAGGCTTTTTTGTTGAAGGTATGAAAAGCAAAAACATAATGTGCAAGTAAACTTTTCTTGAACTGCCTATAAAAACGTGGCAATGAAGCAGTCATTCACGTCGCTTACATAGATTTCCTCTGGTTTTTCAGGTTTTGGGTTTTTTTAGGAGCTGCCTGCTTTACTATGAAATGCACAATACGTTTCTTCCACCATCTGAATCCCAAATTAGAATTTGAGATCATGTGGTTTTCTGCTGTAACAAAGCATCTGTGCTAGGAAGGCAGGATTTTAGCCTGCTCTCCAATACTACAGCCCACATGTTCCTGCACGGTGAAAACAGTCTTTGGATAGGAGCACAGAAATGAGGACAAAGCACAGTTTGGCAAAGGATGATCAGGAGAGTCGACTCTTGAAAGAAGAGTTAGAACTACACAGCATTTTTGTGTAAAGAAATGTATTCAGCAACTCAATCACCATCATAAGAGAAACGGGCTGCTGCTGAAGAAAGGCTGTATTTCTTTCAGAAAATACTGCAGTTTTGTATCATATTAATCCACTTTAAAATTGTGACAGAGCACATAACTCATGAATTAGCACTGTAAGAACTGACATTTGCAGATTTTGAGACACAGTAGGTTTTGGGGATTTAAATAGCTCTTAACTGAGAACACTGTTTTGGATTTGATGCAGCCAATATCAGAAAAAAGGAATATCGTGGAAAACAGGGTCAGGAGAGTTTTTAGATTCCCTCTCCTGCCAGAGCTCATATCCATCTTCTGTTCTTGTGAGAAAATCCAACCATATGTTTTCCAAGTTTAAAAAGAGCAGTACAGCAGTGGATGTAAATAATGTGCACAATGAGCCAGAGTAATTTACCCTCTTGACAGCAGCAAATTTTTATATCTGTAGTTTCTGAACACCGTCTGTCTACGTAACATCAGAAACAAAGAAAACTCTGCAAACGCAATGACCTGATGAAGCAAAATGTCAACTCTCCAATGAGATAAGTTATATAAAGACCAAAACCAACCACCATTACTCACCTAATGTTAAGGTAGGTAAGCATTTGTAGGTTTTTAATAGATTCTGGAATGGATTTGATGCAGTTGTGATACAAATTTAAAGTTTCCAGTGGTGCAAAAAGCCAGATATCAGGAGGAATTTCAGTAAATCTGTTCTTTGAAAGATCTAGAAGCAAATGGAAAAAAAATTCCTTTTTTAGTCAAGATTTTCCCTGCAGTAAGAGGAGATAAAAGTACTCACTGTTATTCTTGTCGTGCTCCTAAAAATTAAGGTGTTGCAAGAAGTGTAAAATAATTCAGTTTTACCAGATGCTACCGCATATAATTAATACACAAAAGAGCCTTAAAATACTAAAAGATTATTGCTCAATATGCAATTACAACAGAAAGCAGAAGAATGACAGGAATTCAAAAATACATTTCCTACTACATAGTTACAGTCACAATGACACTGAATATCAGTTATGATTGTCCCTCCTCTATCAGGTCTTTGTTCTGTGTAATTCTTGGGTTTCTTCCTCTCCAACTCTAGGCACAACAGTAAGTCAAGGTACTAACCCAGTCAACGTTATTTTTCCTGTTTGACAGCTACATTAGAATCCAATGTCACTGTACAATGTATCTGCAACGCTAAAGCCAAGCTCCCAAAACACCCTTACACAGTAACTGACATTTTCCGGCTACACATTTGTAACTTAGCTAAAAAGAGGATAAAGTTGCAAAAGCCAATGCCACATGTATTTACCTATAAAAGTCAAGATGCAATTTAGCCTGGCCTAAAAGCAGAAAGAGGAGATATCTTTGACCATGGGAACACAATAGTTGAGCTAGATTTATTCTGACAAAGCATGACTACATTATGCAAATCTGCATGCAGGAGTTATAACAAAACCATGCATTACCAAAATGTACAGCACCTCTGACTATATGAAACCTTGACAAGAAGCAGAAAAAAACAAATGAAATATGACCCAAGAATCCTGGAAATTATCAGGTAAACTACCAAAATCTGTGTCATCAAAAGTCCACCAACTACCTTGGAAGAAAGAGATATTTATTTGAGAACAACTGCCTAGTCTTCTGAAAGTAACTCTGGTTCCCAACCCAAGACATTTTAAACGGATGTGGTTTCTCAGAAATGCTGAACAAACTCTTTTAACAAGAAGTAATACAGATCCCTTGCTATTTCAGGCTTTAGTTCTCAGTTTTTAACACTCACATGGAATAACTGTTTCTGCTTAGCTCTCATCACATTAACATTGGAACGAACAAACAGTTCTGCAAAAAGTCTAGAAAGGGGTTGGAAAACTGGCTCAAAGTCATTATCTGGTTCAAACAGAGCTCAACAACCTGACGTTTAACTGGCAAACCAGCTTTGAGCAGCATTTCTCAGGGCCAGCACTGGAATCAATGTTGTTCAGCTTCTTCATCACCAACCTGGCAAACAGGATAGAATGTGCCTTCAGGAGCGCACAGACAGCACCCAGCTGCAGGGAGCAAAGAGACAACTCACACGCTGGAGGGATGGGATGAGAGCCAGGACCTCACCTGGCAGACACCCAGTTTGAATAAAAGCCAGCACAACGGCTTGCACCTGTGGCAGATACCTGCTCACACCAGTGTGAGCTGCAGGACAGAAGGGCAGAGGAAAGCTGTGCAGAGAACACCCCGTGATGCTGGTACACAACAGGCTGAATGCAGGACGCCAGGGTGCTTAGCAGAGGCAATGGCCATCCACAGCGTGCTGCAGGTGACTGGCAAATTAAATGGACTGGTACAATGAAACACCACCTGACTGTGGAGTTATTTTTGGCAGTAGCTTTAATTTTACTTCTTGAAGTTCAGAATATGGGAAATTTTGTGTGCTATCTGGCTGTCACTCCATTATTTCTAAAAAACATTCTCAAGCTTAAGTACCACAAAGTCTTCCTATAGATCAGGGTATCCACTGCTGATGCAGAATTCTGCAAACTCTACCTGCAAGAGGCAGAAAAATACATTACTAGGTTGAAGGAGTGCCATTCCTAATGAACTGTGAGAAAAATGGAATAAAGTTAACGAAAATGGAACATGTCAATAAAACCTAAAAAGCTTATTAAAAAAATTACCATGCTTGAGAAAGTTTTCACAACCAGAGAGGTTCACTTTCTGTTTTCCACTACATCGAAGTTCAAAATGTTACAGAAAAATGACAGCTTTCACATGAAAGTTTTCTGCAAAACCCTTCTTATACAAATGCTCTCTTGTTCTAATATTCAGCAGAGTGTGACACCTGCATGCAGAAGAGATGCCCACAGTTTTATTGCTGGCACAGTTTTACAACCTCCACCACATGCTGAAGTCTTTGATACAACCCCATTCTGAAAAAAACCAGCTCTAAGCCTCTTCCTGATTTGGTTTCATCAGCAGCTGGAAAGGTGACTGAAGGCTAATACAAAGATCTAGTCCACAAAACAGAAGTGAAGAATCCCACCCTACTACCACTGGTCCCAGGAGCAGGACTGTAGGTTACACCTGAACAAGAAGGCTCAAGGGCACCATGAAAATTTTGCTGCTGTATTTGCTTCCAGCCATACCTCAACCACACACCTTGGAAAGTCCCAGGTTAAAAACCAGCTTTGCTATTTCTTCTGCAGAAATAAAATCTAGAGGCAGGCCAGACAACAAGCAGAGGATGCACCAGCTCTTTGCTCTGGATGAGTAGACCAGCAGTGTAGTATTCCACAGGCAACATAAACCAGCTGTGGTTCCTAGCCTGACACAAATCACATCAGCACAGCCTGGCTGAAGCCCCTCAGTGTGCCATCGTACAGAACCCACACAGCTGCACATCAAAATTTATACCAAGGTCACATTATTTGAGTGTTACTGTAGAGACCACTTCTCTGGAAACAATGCCTTTGAAGACTCTGTGGGGCAAGGATTGCACTTTTTTATTATGGAACCCTGAAATTCTATTAAAATAGGAAATTATACCCACTATGTCTCAATAATAAAATAAAAAAAGGTAAATAAAGAGGTGGGAGATAGCATGACTTCTATTCCAAGCAATTTTTCATTCTGTCATTGCAGAACAGCGTTAGAATAGCTCCAGGGCTTGGTTCAGATTTTTCTGAAGAGAAAGATTTGAGTATCTATAGTTCTCCACAATATTATCATATTGAATGTACTTGCAGCTTTTTAAAAACAAGTAAGGCTATTTTCATCCAAAGTAAAAGAATGATTTCTACTCCAAAAATGTTTTCATAACAAGCAAGAAGTTTATGAGATAGTATTGTCTATTATGATGAATAAAATGTAGATGTGAAACTTATGCAATTTAGGTTCTTTTTGAAGACTAATAACACAATGGATGACCAAGAAAATGTGGTCTGAAAACAGGAAAAAGCTTTAGGAATAGGGTGCTCCTCTATAAAGAAGACAGCTTTCATCTCACTTGAAATGAAAACAGGCTGCTAGCACTTGAGAATGGCTTTGTAAGGGTTAAAAGACTGGAGAAGCAAGGAAAGCTGCTAAATGCAGAAGCACAGATGATTTAGGATGACAACTCCTCTAGAAGTGAGATTATAGGAATCCTTTGCTTAACCAGTTTAGACTGGAAAACTCTCAGTGGGAGTGTTATGTGAGGACTAAATAGAAGACACTATCCATGCCTGCTCATGAATCACAGAGAATTTCAATACACTATCTCTGCAGGAACAATAAAAGTGAGAAGTATACCATTACTAAGGTTAAATTTGAAAGAGGAACTAGAATAATATGAAGAAGTCAGTTGCAGTTTAGTTTTTATGACAGAAAAAGTAGAGTCTTTAGTGACTATAAGACAGTGATTAAAAAACAATATATAGAAAGATCAAAAGGAAAGAATTTTAGGAAATCAGTCTGGAAGGGAAGCTATAAGAAGTTAACCTGTATAAATTTAAGCCATGATCAAAAGGGAGAACAAAAAGCTCAAGCTGTCAGGCTACAGCAGTGTGCAGCAAGGTAGTTAAGTAGTATTAACATCACATTTGCCTTGTTTTTGCACTTTTCCCTAAGGATGCAGTACTGCTTACTGTCAGGAACATGCTGATACAACAGACTGGCCTTTTATTCAAGCCAGTACAATCCCTTCTGTACTCACATATTACATACACTATATGTTGAATTTGAAATACAAGGCTTAGCTAGGAAATTTACACTTGAACCTCACCTTGATATTATAATATTTTTCATAAAAATATGTTGCTGATCCAGGATATTGGTGTTAGGCTTTTGTTGCTCCAAAATGGCTTTAAGAAACTAGATCATAGAAGTCCCACATTCCTTACCCCATAAAAGCCAGAACTGCTCTCCTAACTCATCACAGATTTCCCTAGCCAGCTTTTCTAGCAATGCTTTAGCCTAAGCCAACCAAAGTTTAAGAACAGTTGTAACTGTGTAATAGTCCTACTAATGAACACAATGGATGCATAAAAACAAGTGTTCAGAGCTCATCCCAAAGATACTCTTTTAATCAATCTAAACATAAATCTGAGATCACCACACCGAACACGGGTAAAACTCATTTGTCTGTCAGATGCAAGATGGTTCTGGAGAAGAAAAAAGTAGCCTCAAACACTACAGAAACACCTGCATGTGGTAATTCTGGGAGGCACAAGCTGTCAGTGTCCACAAACCACTGTCATTCTGACTGAAGAAGGCTTTGTTACATAAATAGTGAAATTGGTTTGTTCACCCTAAGTGCCATTTCTGTGGTTAGAACAGGAGACAGAGCTCTTCCTGCCTTTCTTAGTTTCTCAACAAATTGGAGAAGGAACCTCAGAAGAAAGGAACTCTTAAGCTTCCCAAGCTCACCTCAAATGGGATGTCTCTCCAGCATTTCCCTCAAACTCTACACATCTACTTGCAGTTCCACAGTTCCAATCCTAATGCACAACTAGTGTTGGTAAACACAGAAATGTTTTAAAATTTCCCTTCAAAGGAAAAACGAACCTGGGTAATTAAATAATAAATATCAGAAATCTTCAGACTTATTTATGTTGCAAAATGAAGTACTGAGCACTTAAAATACATCCAGATGTAGAATGATTGCCCATACTGATATAAACAGCAACCATTTCCGTTGCAAAGGAGACCAAAAATTTAGAACTTACTGGCAAAGAATGGTCAAGAATTACAGCAACGTAATTTCTGCATGTAACTCTGAATTTCACATACAAATCAACACTTCCTCTCCAACATTAAGAGCCATGATGAAGGACAACACAGAACAAACTGAGCACCCATGAGCTCTTATGCACAGTAAGGAAACAGCATACTTGCCAAAACCCCATAGCTCTCAGGAAACTAAACTGACCACAAACTGTCACAAGAAAAGCTCTACATACATTTTAAGTCTATTCTTAAAAGCTTATGCACCAATATTTAACTTGATTTTTATCTGCTGTGTATACTCAATTCAAGTAGAAGCAGTCTGTCTTCTGTTTAAAAGAAAGAAAAAACACTCCCAAGACCAGAGGTGGCTACAAGCAGCTTTTACTTTTTTTGAACTGGCTGTTTGACAGCATGGAATAGCTTCTTGTTTTGTGAAAAGGTATTACAAGATATCAAAACGGTATTTGGATTCTAGATCCAGCAACTGAAGAGCTAGGAAATATCTGCTTTATGGTTATCCCTGCCCCTAAGTTTAGTTACAGACTTGATCTGTGCAATTAAAATGACAAACAAAGAAACTGTACACAACCACATAATTGAGGTTTTTCATCAAGTACAGAGGGAGGGTTGTACAGGCAACCAGAAACTCCATTTGACAGATTCTGAGTTCTTGGCTTTTCATGCTAATCAGCACTCCCAGAGAAAAACAAAATCCTTTTAAAAAATACACTTCTATTACTTTAGAGACTTCAACAAAAAATAAAAGACCCTGTCAGACCGAACCATAGTTCTTCCACATGAAGGAAATGTTTCTGCAACTGGAATAGACCAATGGTTGTCTCTCACACTTCTGCTACCAGGGAGAAAGAACTGAGATCCAGCACACTGGCTCTGAAATCAAAGTAGTCTTAAGGAACCCACTATTACAGTCCACCCTCTCTGAGCCCAGTCTCCCAGTCTATACTGGATGCATCTACACTGAACATGTCTTAATTGGCAGTTTGGTTCAAGTAATTATTGTTTTTCATGTAAGCTGCCCCCACTCACCACATGCTGGTTCAGGTATGTGAGGTTTTTCCTGAAATCTATATCAGTAGAAAATGAAACCAGAAGCTCTGATCTAAAGGTTGGAATAACTGGGGGGCATGTTGTTGCTGATCTGCTGCACACCAATGCCAGTGTTGTCCATACAAATCAGATTTGTTACTCGAGGTGCAACAAGCCTATATTTACACACTTGAGAGAGGTACTGATTATTTATTTCAGAGTTGTGCTAGTGTGGGTGCTCAGTGGTATTCCACAAGTCAAGCACACCAATTATCAAAACTTTTTACTATTTATACATTTTAGCAAAGAAAGGAATTAGTGTTCATTGGCTGCAAGTTGCACGGTTCTCTCAATAATCAGCATTCTATCTTCTATTGGCTAATGACCTCTCTCGCTTCTCATGCTAATTAGTCCATGTGCCCAGTCTCTCTTCGTTTGGGTCAGTGGGTTTCTTGGGTTGGTGGTCCGTGAGTTGGTGTTGTGATCTCCCCATGCTGGAATTACCTTTTATCCACTCAGAACTGATTCAGCAGAGATGCTGAGCTGGCTTTATAGGTTTCATCCTTATCTTGGGAGTTCTGCCAACTGTCCTTGTGGCCCTCAAATTCTGCACTCCCTGTGCCCACTATCAGTGGTACATCCTTCTTCCCAAGCCTTGCTAACTGCCCCCCACATCTGAGATCACTGAAGCCTGTCAAGCCTTAAATCTTAACAAGGCAATTCTTAAACTAGTAATTTGTTTTTCTAACACCTGGACATCACTAGGGCTTACCTGTTAGTTGTTATCTGTTTCACATATTAAATCTCCCTCCTTGCTGATAGGCTTGAAAGTGCACAAAGATCAAACATCAAAGAACATCCTTTCTTAAGAAAATTTTACATTTTCCACATTTTGCAACATGAGGATGAACCCAACAGATGAATTCAGGGAATTCTTCACCATGCTGCAACATTAGAAAGATCCAGACATTTCCAGCACAAGATAACACACTGCTCCAGCTCTGGAGTGTGTTCAGTTATTTTAGCACAGCATGATTTAAATGCAAAATAAAGAACACATCACCAGGATCACTCTTCAGTCTGGCACGTGAAGGTGTAAATTCAAATACCACGTCAAAAGGACATTACTTCATGTCAAGCATTATCTTCCTCTCCACTACTGAAGCTGTCTTGGCTCTGCAGATCTTTTGGAGTTTGAAGTGGTAAGCAGAAAATCCCACTGGAAGCTTTTTTGTTTTGGCACTTTAGCATTTAGTCTAGACTATAATTGTTAAAATGCTTTACCAGAGAGAGTGAAATGTATTTTCTCGACAAGTCAGCAAGACTTCTTAAGCTGGCATATTACAGCACAGGGCATCTTCCTCCCACTTAAACTCACCATCACTTATCGGTTTAATTCTGACAATTTCTTTTCTGGCTTTGAAATTTTTTAATTCCAAATTTCTGTTTCACAGACAAATAATATAAGGGAAAGTAATCCTCATTCGGCAACAAAGCAAAGCCTGGGTTTGTTAAGGAATATCTTGAATATACACAAAATTCCCAAGGAAAGACTTACACCAGCGTCTGTATGCTCAGTAACACACATCCAAGCCTTTGTCCTGATGAGCTTACATCCTAAATAGACACGAGGCAGAGACAGAAGCTACAATCAACCTTCAGTAATCAGTCCTTACTACATGACTTACCTTTTGTGCAGATAAAATGGCTTGTCATTGAATAAACTAAGCAGAAACATTTTTAAGTAAGCTGAACTACTGGAAGACAATGAACACTGGAAAGCAAGGCAACTGCACTAAGATGAAAGCAGAAAAAAACCTGAAGAAACTGGGTAAACCAGCAGTCCATGAGCATTGAGTGAACAGGGTCTAGCAACAATTCCAGCATGTTCTCCTGCGACGTGGAGGCCCCTGCTGTAGCAACTTCATCATCTGTTCTTATTGGCTGTGCCTCCCACTGACTCTGTCCTACTCACGCCACATCTCATGGCAGCGTTTAGGAACGGCCGCAGCCACTTCTATTAGCTTAAAAATAATTATGTAGTATCTCTCATTAGTGCACGTAATGACTTGAAGCAAACACTCTCAGAAACCTTTTAGTTCTAGGTCAGTCTTCCACAGAACAAGTTCTTGTCCACTTCATCCTGCTTCCACCTATGGAAACAGTGGTAAAGTGGCAAATGGCAGGAGTGCTTGGTTTAATACCCAGATGGTCGGGGATTTGCTCACTGTGCAGTTACACCTGCTGCTCAGCTGCCAGCAAGGCTGGGCTCACAGCTCCTTCAAGCCTTTGAACTACACAAACCTTTTTTCAGAAGTCATATGTTGACACTGGGAACACATTTGTGATAATTACGTCTGCCAAGCACAAAACTATTTTAGTTCTATACCAGAGAATAAGACTTTTATTTTTTATTTTCACCCGAAGTGTGCGACCTTCTCTAGACCCATCAGCACATTCTCCTAGCAAGTGGCAAACAATCCCAGGCTAGCTGAAGAATGATGAACATTAAACTGCTGGACAGCCACAGAAAAGCAGAGAACTCAGAAGTCTCTTCACACTGTCATGTACAACTTTCATC